>JAZAYU010000357.1:0-494230 GCA_038501625.1 Corbicula japonica | reverse complement strand
TTATTTCTGTTAGGACTTTTATTCTTAAGTGTCCAGGTTACATGTTTTAAGAGATTGTTTAGTGTCAAACTTGGTGAATGATGATGTCTGTATTGAGGAATTCTGTCTGACAGCTTCATTCTTAAGTGTCCCAGGTTACATGTTTGCTTAGGTTATTTCTGTTAGGACTTTTATTCTTAAGTGTCCAGGTTACATGTTTTAAGAGATTGTTTAGTGTCAAACTTGGTGAATGATGATGTCTGTATTGAGGAATTCTGTCTGACAGCTTTCATTTTTAAGTGTCCAAGGTTACATGTTTGCTTAGGTTATTTCTGTTAGGACTTTTCATTCTTAACTGTCCAGGTTACATGTTTTAAAAGAGATTTCTTGAGTTGCAAACTTGGTTAATGCAGATTTCTCTATTGAGAAGTTCTGTCTGACAGCTCTCATTCTTAAGTGTTAAAGGTTCCGTGTTTGCTTCGGTTTTTTCTGTTAGGACTTTTCAAAGTGTCCAGGTGAACATGTTTTAAGAGATTGTAAAGAGGCAAACTTGGTTGATGCAGATGTTTCCATTGAGGAGTGTCCATCAGATTTTCATTCTGTAATGTCAAGGCTTACATGTTAGGTACCATTCATTCCATCCAAGGAAGAGGAAGAGGAGATGTTAGTTTTTGCATGCTTTGCACCCCTGACTTATGTGCCACATTTAGTTGCTAAAGTTTTCTATTTTGGGTATCTTTTTCAGCAGTACTTAGTTCCATTTTATACATCTTTACGGGGAGTGGGGTGGGGGGGGGGGGGGGGGGGGCAAACAGTGTGAATCCTGATCAGTGGATTTTGATCAGGGTCTATTCTGATTGATCTTTAAATTATTAGGTTATTTCTGACAAAAAGTGAACAGTGTGGAACCAGATCAGATAGCTGATGTTTATCCATATACCACTTGCCAAGGACTTCCACTTTAAATATGGATGTGCCAGATGATCTGGGTTTAAACTGGTCACTATAAATGCATATTTATGGAGTAAATGGGTAAATTACAGAAGAAATTATTATATTATGGTGGTGGGGGAAATCAAATGTGGCATTTGTTAGGCTGATATTGAAGAACTTTTCAAATTGGTCGGAACAGAAAACAGTACTGAACACTATGGAGTTGACAATTTCTTCGCGTCGTTTCCATTTTGAAATCGCTCCGGCTTCGCATGTCAGTTTCATGTGTTGCAGTACTGTATTTAGGATGACCAATTAGAAAAGTTTATTATTGTGCATGTATTATTATATATAACCTATGCTGATTCTTCCTTTTTCCACAGCATCTTGGACTGATGTTCACTACTAATAAGTGTTTTGATTGTTTCAGATATTTTCAGCTTCTGATGTGCAGTGGGGTTCCAAGGCAGCATTCCTGACTGATCTTCACCACTAATGAGTGTTTTGATTGTTTCAGATATTTTCAGCTTCTGATGTGCAGTTGGAACCGAAGCAGCATTGTGGACTGATGTTCACTACTTATAAGTGTTTTGATTGTTTTAGATATTTGTAGCTTCTGATGTGCAGTGGGAACTAAAGCAGCTTCCAGGACTGATGTTCACTACTAATAAGTGTTTTGATTGTTTCAGATATTTTCAGCTTCTGATGTGCAGTCGGGTTCCAAGGCAGCTTCCAGGACTGATGTTCACTACTAATAAGTGTTTTGATTGTTTCAGATATTTTCAGCTTCTGATGTGCAGTCGGGTTCCAAGGCAGCTTCCAGGACCGATGTTCACTACTAATAAGTGTTTTGATTGTTTCAGATATTTTCAGCTTCTGATGTGCAGTCGAGTTCCAAGGCAGCTTCCAGGACTGATGTTCACTACTAATAAGTGTTTTGATTGTTTCAGATATTTTCAGCTTCTGATGTGCAGTCGTGTTCCAAGGCAGCTTCCAGGACCGATGTTCACTACTAATAAGTGTTTTGATTGTTTCAGATATTTTCAGCTTCTGATGTGCAGTCGGGTTCCAAGGCAGCTTCCAGGACTGATGTTCACTACTAATAAGTGTTTTGATTGTTTCAGATATTTTCAGCTTCTGATGTGCAGTCGGGTTCCAAGGCAGCTTCCAGGACCGATGTTCACTACTAATAAGTGTTTTGATTGTTCAGATATTTTCAGCTTCTGATGTGCTGTGGGGTTCCAAAGCAGCATCCCTGACTGATCTTCACCACTAATTTGTGTTTTGATTGTTTAAGATATTTTCAGCTTCTGATGTGCAGTGGGAACCGAAGCAGCATTGTGGACTGATGTTCACTACTTATGAATGTTTTGATTGTTTCTGATATTTCAAGACTATGATGTGCAGTGGGGTTCCAAGGCAGCATCATGGACTGATGAATAAGTGTTTTGATTGTTTCAGATAGTGGTGTGCAATGCAGTTCCAAGGCAGCATTCTTGACTGATGTTCACTACTTATTAGTGTTTTGATTCTTTCAGATTTTTTCAGCCTCAAATGTGCAGTTGGAGATGAAATCAGCATGATGGACTGATGTTTACTACTAATGAGTGCTTTGTTGTTTCAGATATTGTTCAGCCTCAGAATGATGTGGAGTTTGGGTAAAATCAGCATCCTGGACTGATGTTCACTACTTATTAGTGTTTTGATTCAGATTTTTTCAGCCTCAGATGTGAAGTATGGGTAAAATCAGCATCCTGGACTGATTTTCACTACTAATGAAAGTTTTCATTGTTTCAGATATGAATTGATATATTCAGGTTACATGAATCGGAAGAATGAAAACAACATATCATGTCACAAAGGCAGCCTTTGGCAAATGGGCAGCATATAGATGTTGGGGAAGCCATAGCTTATATATGAAAGGCATGTGCAAGTGGTGTACAGATGATGTTTATTCACCACTTGCCAACAGCTTCCACATATACCAAATATCTTTCCTAACATCAATCTGGGCACCTCTTGCTAATGTCTTCCAATGATAAGCTATGTCTTCTCTAACATCCATCTGCTTACCACTTGCCAATGGCTGTCATTGTTACATGAGATGTTGTTTCATTGTTCCAATATTGATAATCTGAAGATGTCAGCCGAGTAGCCAGTATTGTAGCATCATCCTTGACTGATGATCGCTACTAATGAGTGTTTTGATTGTTTCAGATGTTTTCAGCTTCTGATGTGCAGTGGGTGACAAAAGCAGCTTCAAAGACTGATGTTCACTACTAATGAGTGTTTTGATTGTTTCAGATGTTTTCAGCTTCTGATGTGCAGTGGGTGACAAAAGCAGCTTAGCTTCCAGGACTGATGATCACCACTAAAGAGTTTTTTTATTATTTCAGATATTTTCAGCTTCAGCTCTGATGTGCAGTGGTTGACCAAAGCAGCTTCCTGAACTTATGTTCACTACTTATTGGTGTTTTTATTGTTTCAGATATTTTCAGCTTCTGATGTGCAGTGAGAACCGAAGCAGCATCCTTGACTGATGTTCAATACTTATTAGTGTTTTGATTATTTCAGATTTTTTCAGCCTCAGATGTGCAGTTAGAGACAAAATCAGCATCCTGGACTGATGTTCACTACTTATTAGTGTTTTGTTTCTTTCAGTTTCTTCAGCCTTAGATGTGCAGTTTGGGTAAAATCAGCATCCTGGACTGATGTTCACTACTTATTTGTGTTTTGACTCTTTCAGATTTTTTCAGCCTCAGATGTGCAGTTTAGGTAAAATCAGCGTCCTGGACTGATGTTCACTACTAATGAAAGTTTTCATTGTTTCAGATATGAATTGATATATTCAGGTTACATGGATTGGAAGAATGAAAACAACATATCATGCCACAAAGGCAGTCATTTGCAAATGGGCAGCAGATAGATGCTGGGGAAGCCATAGCTTATAAATGAAAGGCATGTGCAAGTTGTGTACAGATGATGTTTATTCACCACTTGCCAACAGCTTCCACATATACCCGATATCTTTCCTAACATCAATCTGGGCACCTCTTGCTAATGTCTTCCAATGATAAGCTATGTCTTCTCTAACATCCATCTGCTTACCACTTGCCAAAAGCTGTCATTGTTACATGAGATGTTGTTTCATTGTTAAAATATTGATAATCTGAAGATGTCAGCCGAGTAGCCAGTATTGTAGCATCATCCTCGACTGATGATCACTACTAATGAGTGTTTTGGTTGTTTCAGATGTTTTCAGCTTCTGATGTGGAGTGGGTGACAAAAGCAGCTTCAAAGACTGATGTTCACTACTAATGAGTGTTTTGATCGTTTCAGATATTTTCAGCTTCTGATGTGCAGTGGGTGACAAAAGCAGCTTCAAAGACTGATGTTCACTACTAATGAGTGTTTTGATTGTTTCAGATATTTTCAGCTTCTGATGTGCAGTGGGTAACAAAAGCAGCTTCCAGGACTGATGATGTTCCAATATTGATAATCTGAAGATTTCAGCCGAGTAGCCAGTATTGTAGCAGCGTCCTCAACTGATGATCACAGTAAATCCAAGAATGCAGATGGAAACCCCTCTGTCCAGTAGTGATGTCTAACCATGCTCAAGAAGGTAAGATATAAAAAATCTTTATTGTTTCTATTGTTTACCTTGTGAGATGTGTTATGTTATGTTATGATAGACCAAAAAAACATAAAAGGTGGAAACAATATCTGTCATGACTAAATGATCCTGATTCCAATTTGAGAAGTATAATTATATTAACACAGAAATTAAAAGGCTTTCTGGTTAATGTTACCTTATTTAAACCATTATTAATGATCAACACCCCTGACTTGTTTGAATATGGGTCTTTTTATACGCCTGTTTGAAAAACGGGACGTATTATGGGAACACCTGCGGCGGGCGGGCGGCGTCCACATGGTTTCCGCTCTCTAAGTCAAAGAGTTTTCATCTGATCTTTATCAAACTTGGTGAATATGTTGGTGGGCATAATATCTCAACCAAGTTCTATAACCAGCCAAATCCCCCCAGGCACTCCTGAATTATGGCCCTTGAATTGTCAAAAATTACTGTTTCCGCTCTCTTAGTCAAAGAGTTTTCATCCGGTCTTTATCCAATCTCACTAGTCATATCTAACAAAATGTTAGATCTGATGACGACCCGCAGACAACATACATAAGTAATAGCGGTTTTCCCCGATTACTATTTTTAGAAATTGTCGACACAGGAAGCATGATTTATATAATTCGCAAAATGATCTGAAGATGTCATTAGATCGAAATGAATGCAATACTACATAAACACAATCATTTGCAGTAAAATATGTCTTAAGCAGGCTGTCAACACTTTCCATGGTTTGAAACAAAATTTTTACTTTCACTTTTGCGATTTTGTAGGCGACAATCTGATTGGTTCAAAGGGTTAGTGATAAAAGCATGTTTTAGTTACTCGTCGTCAGATCCTGATAGCGTAGCGGTTTTCAGGAGATGATTTTAATCAGATTGGTCTTTATCAAACTTGGTGAATATGTTGGTGGACATAATATCTCGACCAAGTTCTATAACCAGCCAAATCCCCCCAGGCACTCCTGAATTATGGCCCTTGAATTGTCCAAAATTACTGTTTCCGCACTCTAGTCAAAGAGTTTTCATCTGGTCTTTATCAAACTTGGTGAATATGTTGGTGGGCATATCTCGACCAAGTTCTATAACCTGCCGAATCCCCCCAGGCACTCCTGAATTATGGCCCTTGAATTGTCCAAAAACTGAATTAGCGGTATTCTGCTCTCCAAGTCGAATAATTTTCTTTGGATCGTTACGCAACTTTGATGATCAGCATTTTGACGGGCGTATTTTTTGTCAGTTTGGCACTCTTGTTTTAAAATGATTTTCAAAATGTTATAAACTGAACCCTTTTTTTTTCCATAGACTCACCTTTATTGCTTGGGCAAACAGTGCAAGTCCAGATCAGCTGGCACATCTGTGCTGTCTGATCGGGATCTGCACTATTCATTTTATGATTTGTTAGGTTATTTCTGACCAAAATGCAACCAGTGCAAATCCTGATTAGATGGCGTGGATGTGTGGCTGATCTAGATCTACACTGGTCGCACATGCGTAAAAATGTGTATATATGGAGGAAAGGTTAATGAAAAGGAAAATTCCTTATCAGACTTAAGAGATGTGTAGGCAAATATGGGTCTGTTGGTCTGGATCTGCACTGTTAGTTTCTCGGTAAGAGCTTAGAAAGTGAGTGAACAGCAGACAGTCCTGATCCAATGGCACAAATGTGCCAGCAGATCCGGATCAACAGTTTGGCCATGTAATAAAAGTTGTGTCCTTAGAGTAAATTATTAATAAAACTTAATATTGATCTCTTAAAGATTATAGGTAATTATAAACAAAAATTTAAGTGATTCATTGCTTTGATTCAGCAAGCAGTATTTGCAGAAGACAGAGTTGTCAGACTCGTGCAACATAATAAAGTAATGTTTCCAGATTCAGATATGGAGAGCTGGCAGCCATAACAGACAATTTCTTTATTTTGTTTAGCTGTATTTGTGTTTTTATGAAAATTATTTTAATTGTATTTCAGGATTACTGTGAGGAAAGATGATAGTTTGGGGCATTAGGCGGCTGTGTTAGCAGATTTGACATACACTTGAGTATGCTGAATAAAACTAGGGAAAAAACTGAATTGATCATGTTGCCAGTCTTCCAGAAGATTTTAATGGAGAGACATTATTCTGAAAAGATAAAGGACTTGAAGCCATCAAATGTTGGAAAATATCTGACAGTTGAAAATGTGAAACTTAATATCTAAAGTGACTGAATTCATCATGATATCATTATTTATGAAGAAATTAAATGGACAGATATTATTCTGAACAGATAAAAGGAAACTTTAAAGCCATCAAATGTTGGAAAATATGTGACAGACAGATGAAAATGTGAATGTTACAATCTGAGTGACTGAAATGATATGATATCATTATTAATGAAGAAGCTAACTGGAGAGACAGAGTTGACTGTAGAAATATCAAGATAGTTTTAATTCCTTTTATAACTCTATACAGCTTATAATAATATCTTTATACCTTTTTAAAGTTTTGTAAATTTATCTTGTTAACTAACTCTAACATGTCTAATAGTGTATTAGATCATATATAAACAACTCATATATTTTTTAATAAAACAACTGTAAGCTGTCTTTATCTTGAGATACAATCTTGTTTATCGTCAAGTTTGTGTGTGGTTGTTTTGTTGTTTGTTGTTGTTGTTGTTGTTGTATTAAATAAAACTTAAAGTCTTTAGATCTATGAGACTAATAAAAGTTCATGATTATTTAAAACATGTTTATAAAACACAAGAATGAAATTAGTTATGCTTTAACCAGTTTGTAAAATGTTGTGTAAATTGTTTAATTGTTTTACATAATCTTATATTTACTGGAATACTATTCCAAATCCTTGATCCAGAGTATGACATACCTTCCTTGAATAGTTTTATTCTTGGTCGGGGGATTGTAAAGTCTATAGCACTGATATTTCTTACATTAATATCTACTGGTTCCCTGTATTCGTACATATCTTGTATATAATCAGGAACAAGTTTATTGTGTACTTTATATATAAACTTAGCTTTTTGTATAAGAATTCTTTGATGTATTGTTAGGGAATTAATTTTATTCATTGCATCCTCAAAACCAATATAATCCAAACCAAAGATTGTTTTACAAGCACGTTTTTGCAAAATAAGCAGTTTATTTAACTTGTTTGACCCCGTTCCGCCCCAAATTATATTGCAAAAATCTAAGTGTGGTTGTATGTATGCTTTATAGTAAATTATTCTACTGCCTAATGGTATATATTGTTTAATTTTTGATAAAAGCCATATGTTTGATGCTACTTTTCTTCTTATGTGGTTAATATGATTGTCCCATTTAAGATTTTCTTGTATGCTTACTCCTAATAGTTTATCTCCAGTTGTCGATTTAAGATGTACATTTTTATATGTAACATTTAATGGAGAGTTTTCAATTCTTGCTCTTTTATGTGGTGTTGTGATAAAAATTACTTTTGTTTTATCTGTATTAAGGACCAAAAAAGGATAATATTCTGTAAAAGGAAAAAAAAATGTTTTGATTGTGTGTGTTTTCTCTGAGAAAAACAATGCAAAAACAATAACAAACATATAATTAAGTTTTAAGGAGTCTGTTAATTTATAAATCTTTGCCATTTCGAATTATGAATTTCTATCTTATCATTACGCAGTGAAATCTCTCTTTCCAAAGATATTCTGTAAGCTATAATTATATTTTTGAAGCATATCTTTACATGGTTTTTGTTTCACTTGTTTCATTTTATAAATATAAAATTTACACAGAATTATGATATAATTTAAACAATCGTTGAATTAACCAGGTTTATCTATACCGAAACAAGTATTTTGAAGACTATTTAATATATTTTTTTATTTAAGATAATTTCCTAGTTGATTGCATAAATTTTGAGTTATGTGACACTCCCAAAATAAATGTTCCAAAGTTTCGCTATGCATACAACAAAAGTCACAAATTCTAGATGTGGTTAACTTGCATGTAAAAAGGCATTTGTTGACGCATAAGAAACTTATATTGAAAACTTCTTAGTGCTGTATCGATTGTCGCTTTGAATGGCATTAAAAAACACTTTTCCACTCTATATTGGTGTTTTCGTCAACTGTCTGTTTCCATTTAATTTCTGCACTCACATTTTCATTTTTAATATCATTTATTTGAATATTATTCAAATATTTGTTTGGTTTCTTGATACTTCCTAATTTTTCTCTTAATGTAACATTTCTAATTTGTGTTATTAAAGTTTCTTCCAATTTAATTTTTGGGAACTTCTTTATGGAGTTCACTATTTTATGATAATCACGAAAATCACTTGTGGAAAGGTTTTATAGGAATTTTGCTTCGTAAAATGAATAAATTCTACCTATTCTAAAATTGAAGAGCTGTTCAATGAAAAGTATGCCCTTATCATACCATTTCTTTAAAAACACAGTCTTATTTCTGCATTTTATTTCAGAGTTATTCCATATCACATGTTGATTTGATTTTATATTATTTTGGAAACTTTAAAAGTCTGAATTTTAAACCACGAAGAATAAATACATTTTCCTGGCAGATATCCCTTATATCTTTTGACATTACATTACAGTCAAACACAAAATTCCCACCGTATTGGTTTAATATTTTTTCATAAAAACATTTCCAAACCCCTTTATTGGTTTGGTCAGTAAATCTTTTTACCCAGCATGCTTGTATAAAACACATAAACAAATTTATCTGTTAATTTTAAGCCCCCTTCTTCATAACATTTTGTCATAACATTTCTTTTGATCTTGTCTGGTTTGCCATCCCAAATAAAAGTGAAAATTGCTCTATTTAATTCTGTCAATACATATCGTGGGGGGTTTGGCAAGACTTTAAATGGATATATGGATATATGAGCTTCGGTAAAGCAAATGTCTTAATCACAGTAACTTTTCCTAATAATTTTAATTTTCTGTGTTGCCACTGCTTCAAACAGTTTTTAAATTCTTCAAGTTTTGGTTTCAGGTTAAGTTCTGTATTTTTGAGGCAACTGGCAGTGAATGTTATACCTAATGTTTTTGCACTTTCGAAGGTCCAACAAAATTTTTTTTGTTCACTGTAAGTTACATTTGTATTTCTTAATGTCCCAAGTCTTAAAATAACTGATTTGTTTACATTTAAGTTTTGTCCTGATTCTTTCCAAACTCCGAGATCATTTTGCTTAGATATTTGAAAGATTTTGTTTCTCCATTGTTAATATAGGTTGCATCATCCGCAAAAAGAGTCTGTTTTATTTCCTTTCCTTCAATACCTTTTAGATTTTTTTCTTTAGAGATATAGTTGGACAATAATTCCATACAAATGATTAATAAGGAAGTGGATAGAGGACAGTCCTGACGCATGCCCCTATGTATTTCTATTTCTTCGTAAAGATACCCATTATTTACAATTATTGCCTTAAAATTTTTATAAAATACTTCTATCCATTTAATAAGGCTGTTTCCAAAATTCAAATGTTTTAAACATTTTACAATAAAATTACGATTTAGTGTCAAATGCTTTCTCAAAGTGTGAGAAAAATAACAGTCCAGGTAGATTGTTTTTTTTTCAATATAATCAATCACTTCATAAATTAATCATTTTGTACTCGGTCATATTTGTATGTAACTGTCTTATCAGAACAGAGTTGTTTGTTTTCGGAGTTGTATGTTGAGATTAATGTTTATTTACGATTGACAGATTTAATTATGAGTGCCAAAATGGCTGACCATAGAAAAATATCTAATAATTTATTCATATGTAATAACATGACATTGAAATTGTGTATCTTCTGTTATTTTATAGTTTCTGTTTATAATCTGAATCTTGTTTTATTTGAATAATAAATACAATTTGTTGCTTATACTTTTATTGTTTTTATTTTTCCTCTTTAACAGTTGGTGGTTATTAGTTTGTACTTTTCTTGATCAGGTCCTAAGGTTATAAAACTGAGAATGGAAACCAGTCTCAAATCTCAAGCATCTGATTGGCTGAAATGGCGACTGGTCGCCATTTCAGCCAATCAGATGCTTGAGATTTGAGACTGGTTTCCAATCTTTCCTTTATAACCTTCAGTCCAGCTGAAGTCCTAGCTTCCAGATTTGTCTGTTAAGTTTAATTTACTAAAGTCCTATTTGTCAACAACTGACCCACATAGTCTTTGTTACTTTGTCTTATTATTTGACGTACCAGCAACCACAAGGACAAGTTACATAATTCTGGATAATGTTTTGTAACAGTTGTGTCCCTTGGTCAAGTTTTTAGATACTGATTTTTTCTTCACAGCTGGTTTAGTTATCTCCCCTCTTTGAAGTTCATTACACAGCTGCAGAACACGTCAAGGAGCAAATGCAGAAGAGACAAAGTTGTAAAGTTTGGAAGTATCAGCAATGTTTCTTGGGCAAATCTGAACTGTGTATAATTTGTGACTGTGTCAAAACTACCATACATCATTTTACAAGTTTGTAATATAATAATAATTGAAGCAGCTTATATACAAATTATACTCTGTATCGTCCCCAGACAAAAATAAGCTAATCACAGCCTATCTTTCAGCATTAGGTTGCCTCTGACCTGAGGAGACTTGTCTGCTTAATAGCACAAAATTCCCTTGCATTGACAATATCCAACTCTGCTTGTGCTACTTCATGGTCTTGTCACCATTTCGTCAACATTTTTTTCAATGTGAAATGATTAATCTGGAGTAACCTAATTGGCTATGGGAGATGGACATACTTTTTCCAACAATTAACAAAATTTAATTCCTACACAATGAAGAAACTGAATGGCTCGCTTGTGTGTACAAGAAAATCATTCAACAAATACACCACCTTTGCCAAAGATCATCCTGGTCACCTTTTCAGCTAATAAGATGTTTGAGATTTGAGACTGGTCTCTAATCTTAGTTTCTTAATAGGTCTGAATTAGAATCCTTTATATTCACAAGAAGATAATGACTTGTTATAACATACATATGTGGACAAATTCCGTTTAAATATATACTGGCAGTCTTTCTGAAAATAGCTGATATACTTCAGGACATAATGTGAGAGCAGACACTGCCAATGTGGTCAAATTCAGCTAGTCAAGGGCCATAACTAGTTAAACTGACACAATCTGGATGACTGATATTTCAAACTTGCCAAAATCATACTGTTCAAGTTTGATGATGACTGGATATATTATTCCAAGAAGCCTTTACTCCATTTGATAAAGCCTTTATCAAAATAGCAACCAGTGTAGCTACAGATCTGCCGGAACAATTGTCACCTTGATTTACACTTTACTCCCCTTTACCTTCTGATGAATAAAGCGATTTCTGACAAGAGGCAAACAGTGCAGATCTTGATCAGACTGCATGGATGCACAGGCTGATCTGGATCAACACTGGTTGCTCATGGGCATAAGGGGTAATGAAGTGGTCAACTGTTGAGACAATTGCTCACCTGTCACTGGTGATCTTGTAATGTGTCCTCATCACAACAGGGATAAAGGAACTTTTCCACCAACTTCCGGAACTAAACTGTCAAATTGAAATTTCAGATCAACCTAGTTTATTTTTTTCTAATATGGGATTGTGTTTGTTTTGGTAGTTTAAACCTCTACTTCATATATGCCTTTATGACATGAATGAACAGTGTAAATCCAGATCAGGTGCCACATCGGTGCCATCTAATCAGGATCTACACTGTTTTCTTTTTTATTTAGTAGGTTATTTCTAGCCAAACAGGGAACAGTGCAGATCCAGATCAGATGGCACAGTTGTGCTGGCTTAATTGGATCCTCATGTGATAAAAGTGTATATATGGAGTAAAGGGTTAACTATATACACTATGAATATCTACTTTATAGCATAGTGGAACAATGTAGATCAGACCAATATGCACATCTGTTCAGTCTAACCAGCATCTACACTGATCTGCTTTTAATTATTACTGACCAAGCTGACTAAGAAGTAACCAGTGTAGATCCAGATCATACTGCACAGAGTCTGAATTGTGCAGCCCGATTTGGATCTACACAGGTTGAAACCAGGGTATTGACCATATCCCATACAATTACGTTAAGTAAATATTCTTTTTACAAGCCTGTTGCAATAGATTATTGACTAATATTACAAAGAAATTAACTGTAGCACATTGTGGCGGGCAGGGAAGTGGGTAGGGGACAAAGTCTTTCAGTAAGAAGCTGACTTGAATAATCAAGTAATAAAGTTCAAATGTACATTCAGTTGGACAGAACATTGGTCTGTGCTGATGAAATCAAATTTCATCATGTGGTATTTTCATTCAATTCTTGTAGGTAATTGACCACTTTTTCACTGCCCATGGTCTTCTCAATTCATCAGCACTTTATACAGCCATTCCAGTGTTTGATGTAAATGGGGTAGTAATGTTTACGGATGTTTGCTTATTTTGGTAATTATTTGATCATTAGTTGATCAAACCCAAATCGTACCACTACTTCACAAAAATGTGACTGGAAATTAGTATTTTTCTTCTGAATGTATACACCTCTAATTTTTTTTAAACAATCTTAATGTTAAGTGTTGTGTCAAATCAAGATGTTTGCTTAATAGGCCTGGGACAAGATAAACATTAAAGAAGCTGCTTACATTGTATAATACAAAGATCAGCAACAACTAACTTTTAAAGCAACTCAACATAACATTGCACAAAAATGTAATAACTAAAATACAGTTGGTGCATAACCCAATACAGAGATATCAATGAAGCAATATACTAAACGTTCTTTCTTTGACTGGGTAAAGGGAGGCAACTCAAATACAAACATAGATCACATAATTTATTATAACAGTGGTTGTGTCCCATGTACAGCAAGACAATGTCGATAATTTAAATTGCCAAATAAGAATCTCTGATATCATATCATGGAATATGACTTATTTAAGGTTACAGAACTATCAGAACCTTTCTGTTGTGGTATATTTCCGTAGCATCCTCCTAGTTTTTGAGCGCTTATTCTAAGACAGTCAGGAATTTAACTCTTTTCACTACATACTGCGATTAAGTACTAATTACATGTAGTAACTCCAGCTCGCGATCGACGATGACGGTTTTCCTCGCGTCATCTTCTTGTTGGATGTCGTCAGTGAGGTCAGGGCCGAAGGTTATAAAACTGAGATTGGAAAGACTGGTTTCCATGCTCAGTTTTATAACCTTGGACACAGGACACATTTTTCTGACGTTCAAGGTTGCCAGTCGTTGGGCTGGTGGTTTCTTGTAATTTTTCTTTCAGTGTTTGCCATACATGTGAACCTTCATTCGTGCTCAGGGGGGAGATTGACTACAAAAAAGTGGGAGGTTGGGGTAAAAAAATGGGAAAGTTCTGCATAATTATACACAATATCGCTTACAGACCTTTTAATTTTTACTGCGAGTTAACCCTAATCGTTTACATGCAGCTTGGTTTCAACGGTTATGTAGGCGTCTTGGAGTAATCATTGTACAATCAAGTTTAGAACCAAGTAGTAATGAAATATTTTAGAACCAAGCACTAGCCAGTTTTATATTTCTTTACAGAACATTGTGAGAACATTTTCAAGTCTATGGGACGAAATATTCTGGAGCGGTAACGTAAAGATGTTGTGGTCTAATGTTTTATAGCAAAATCATCTTCCCAGTAAACACCCGACGTTAGAACGACGTTGGATTTAGGTTGGATTTTGGTCGCGACGCCGGCGACCTTAATCCAACGTTAATCCGACGTCGGCAATGCGACGTCGTTTATACGTCGGAAAATAACGTCGGATAGACGTCGGTTTTTGATCAGATATTTGACTTCTTAACCCACTAGGAAAAATTATTTTCGAATAACATCTTTTTTTCCATATTTTCTATTCATGCTTGAATTCAATTAAAAAAACAACACACAAGAAATGTTTTTAAATAAGAATGGTTTGCTGTTCCATGGAAGGGATAGTATCGAAACCTGTGCAATCGAATCTAAATGTAAACAATCCGCTCTATTTTGAACAAAGAAACAAAGAACAGAACAAAATCGCCAAACAGACACAGAAGGCTCGGAAAAAAATATTATTTTATATTTGCCAGAGAAGAAGGATTTTGTTTCGTACTCGTAGCTTGTTAAATTCTAGTTTTTGCTTAAATCTTGTTGAGATTCATGCCCACTACATGCGTAAGACACGTGGAGTTGTTTTCATGAAATACGTTTCACCCCAAAAAGGCTCGCTACTGGGCCTTTGTTAAGAAACAGCGCACATAAAACACATTACTTTTAGAAGAAAGGTTTAGAGATGAATTCAAAAAACACCTTGATGGTATTTTAAATAGTGTTATTACACTGAAAGTAATAACATGATGAGGTTCGGTTTTGGTCAGATTCTGGTCGGAATGTGGTCGGATTTTGGTCGGAACCCGACGTCAATCCGACGTCGGCAAATGACCTCTAAAAAACTTTCATTTCCAACCAAAATCCAACGTTGATGCGACGTCGCGGTCTGACGTCAATCCAACGTCCAATGTTTCCGGGGTTGAAACTCCACATGTAAATTATTCAAGTAGTATCAGACTTTGAACTCATATCCCACACGAAATAAACATTAATTTAGTCATAGAGATTCGTAATTTATAAATTGCAATAAGTTCCTACACAATTTTTACAGTAGACTACATTTCAGAGGCTCTATCGACTTTGAAGGAAAAGTCCACATGTGCATAGTGTGACCAAGGGAATTCTTGCTCACAATATTAGTCTGGTTCAATTCGAAGCGCAAAAGAAATGCTACATTTGTGGAGTGAATTACTATGTCCGGCTAGGTTAGTTGGCAAATCTAGTGTCTCACACAGTGAAGAAACAGTACAATGTCTGCACGGTGACGAATCAGGACGGTGCCTCGTTGTGCGAATTGCGTTTCGTGTTGCCTTGTTGTCCCTTACAACGGCGCCTAGACGTCACTACCTCACGATGTGATCAATTTCGGGACAAAAAACTCCCTTTTATACAATGTAAGTTGAAAAAATCACAATGTCACGGAACTTCAACCATGTTATTTGTTGCTACACATGCCATTTCATGTAAATAAATTTCGTGGTAGCTTTGTAAAGAAGGAAAAAGATGGTCACTACTTTACAAAATGCAATGGGTCTCGCCGAAATTGTCGACTTTTACTGATAATGTTGTAGCTTTTATGATTTGGAGTTGTTAGAATATAACTTGAGTCAGTACTCTGTCTGCAAGTTAGCAAAAATAAGTGGTTGGTGCATTAAACACTGGTTTATTCATTTAGAAAGATCAACGCTTGTTTTTTCTCAGATACGGCGCCTGTTGATGTAGAAGCTGTATAATTGATTTTCAGACAACGGTTGCCTATGTGCCTAAAATACAAACTTTTAGGCACCTTTTTTCTTCGATATATTGTTACCTGGTTCGATAACGCCATAAATAATCATTCTGATTTTTAATATTTAAATGGAAGAAATGTTCAGCACCGGGGGTACGCCCCCCTCCCGCCCTCCCCCTGCGCGGACAACGATTAAATGGGCAATTTAGTGGTATACATATTTCATTATAAACGTAAATTCGGTTATTTTTAAAGTGTCACGAGGTCTGATATCGCTTTGAAATAATACCTCGACTATGAACCTCGAAATTTCATTTTTATTAGAAACAAAAAATGAACTCGGCCATTTTCCATTCAGCAGAGGACGGGTACAAATGATAAATCTGAGACCTGCCTAACGTTTTACTTGGTTTCAGCGCATATACTGCGGACTGGCGTTGTGAATTTTTTTTAATTATTTTTGGTTGTTAAAATTTTATTTGTAACATATGAAAGTTGACAACATAAGAAATTTAATCATCCGAATTGTGAGAAAATGTGTTTTATATGTGATAGATTTGACATAATTAAAGAATTCTAATCTTTTTGGAGACCTCTGGGGACGAGGTTTGAGTTCAGTATTCCACCGTAGACAGCGTTAAGCTGTTTATTTGGTCTACTTTTATTAATCTGAAAATCAAGGCATTATCATTATTATCCAGCTTTCAGAATGAAAAGCGCAGAGCCCGACGGGGGCGTTCGCGGTTCTCCAATTAAAACAACAACAAATACTCGATTTACTCCCTTTACAAAAGCTGGGTTAAATATTTTACCCCAGCAAAAAGATTTCATCTTTATTAGTGTACACCTGAAATGCGTTAATACAATCGCCGGTTACCAGTTTGCCTCGTTCCGACTTGATACGCACTTCATTGTTGTTTTTTTTTTTTTTTTCAAAAGAAAGATACGCACCTGTTTTTTGTAGTTCAAACGTTTTCTGTTTCTTAAGTTTAAACTAACTAGTGTGAATCTTGCGACCGAGAAGATAAAATGATGTAATAGAAGGAGATGCAGAAGGAAATTCAGTACGGCCTCAGAATCCAAAAATAGCAGAATACAAATCAAAGTATCGGCATTTTAACAACAATACTGTAAACGGTTTTTGCACAATAAGGAACCGGTGCCATGTATCAACAGGGACCGTTCCTTCGTAAAACAGTTTTTAAACACTTTTACAGTGATATACCACATTTATTTGGCGTTTTAATGTGTCGATGTCAAGACTTTTTTACACTAGTGAACCATCGGAAATAAAATGGACGAGTCCAGTTGTTTAAAATCGTTAAAACCTCCCTTGTTAATTACTCACATCAAAATTAAAACAAGTGGGTCAATACATATCGACAAAAACAAGCTTTTGTGAAATAATCCATATTCTTCTGCTTTCTTTAGTACTTGAAACCGGTAAAGAAAACGATGACATGTTCCGTCACATTTTCCTTTTAATTCAAAGTAACGATGGTAAAAAGAAATTAATGATTTTTGCAATAAATGTTACATACAATTTTGATAAAAAGCTTACGAGGCGCCGTTGTACGGGACATCAAGGCAACACGAAACGCAATTCGCACAACAAGGCACCGGTCCTGATTCGTCACCGTGATGTCGTTGTGGCTAGGGATACGCCAATCGATCTGGTCTGTCATGTAACAGGTGGCTTAAAGTTGCTAACGCCAGAGATTATTATAATAATATGGAGAGCTCTGAGTTGGTAACTTGTTAGTTATAATCAGCATAATTATTCACATGTAAATAGAAACGGCTTACACCAGGTAATGTGAATAAAGAAACAGAATGCAACTTGTACCTACATATCAACATGCATACTTTCTAATCACATATTATAGTTTATATTGTAAATAGTTGGTTAATTAAACTTTAAAGTGATGATGTTTGTTATATTACCGAAATATAAGGATCTGTTAGCGAAAAGGAAAAGTCGATTGCATAAAATCTTCCAAAAAGAACTCAGTAATAACTCTTACGTAAATGTATATTATTTAATTCAAATTCTTGGACACGTGAACTTTATCCCCCCCCCCCAAAAAAACAAAAACAAACAAAAAAACAAACAAATTTTATATATGTTTTAAATATTCTGTCTTTTTCTTGATACAGGTTAGGTGTTCCCAAGTTTAAATCAAATAGTGTAAATTTTACTTCTTCTGGAAGAAAGAAACCGTTTCATATATACAGTTTTCAGTGATGATTCAATTCAGAGAGTTGCCATATTTAGGCTCAACTCGTTATTTCTATTGCTTATTTCAATAACACATTTACATAGTAACATTGCTTTATTTGCTTGGTGCTCTTTTTTTTCACGCACCCGATGAAGCAACCAAGTTGTGATAAGGTAGTACCCGTGTCTGGCGGAAAGGCAAGCCGAAACGGTCGGTGCCAGCGCAGCTGCAGGAGGTGCCAGAAGGCATCGCAAAGCTCAGCCATTTGTTTACGGATCTCCGTATTAAATTTTCTGTCTGGGTTTACTCCCAAAGCCTTTGACCAGCAAGGCAGTCCTAAAAGGTAGCAGGAAAAGTTGTGGAGGGCGGGGTCGTTCATTTCCCTTACAGGTGCAAAGCATCTGCTCACTGCCCATAATCATAAATATAGGCCTAGAGCTACTAAAGGGCCGAAGACTCAGCCTGGGCCCTGAAATATGAGTTGCCCTGTTGCGTATTCTGCTGTATCGGATTTTTCGTCTGGGTTTACTCCCATAACATTTGACCAGCCATAGCCGACCTGCAAGGTGGTAAGAAACTCGTGAAGTGCACGGTCATTTTTCCCCGTGCAGATGCAAATCATCTGCCCACTGCCTAAACTTTTCACCACATTCGTGAATTCTGATTGGACGAACATTGAAAAGCTGCTATTTTCAGACTCCGCGGCTAAAAATAGCTACTTACGGTGTCGCACGTCCAATCAGAATGCTGCCATGTGCTTCTGTGTAACCAAACTCTTTACCTCTACGACATATTTTAGTATGGCATCGGAAAATGATAAAATGATCTTATTTCTTAATATCCTAGCCAAAGATTGATGGAATTCAACATAGAACATCCTACTAAATTGTCGATCGATACCCGATTTTGGTAAGATTGGAGAAATATTTCTCGAGTTGCAGAATTTTATAAAACTGGTGTTAATTAGACATTGATGATTGACGCTTTACAAAATGGCTGCATGGATGAAAAGTGAAATGTGCATAGGGTAATTTGCTCTTGAGTCAAATTTTCCCTTGAGTCAGACGTTTTTGATGCCGTTTTTATCAATTTCTCTGCTCCAAATCTTTAGAGGAACGCATGCTTCTTTAAAGCCCCAGCCCCGGTCCTACTAAACACTGCAAAGTCATACAAAGTCTGACAAAGTCATACCAGGGTCTATTTAATTTGATTAAATAGACCCTGGTCATACAAACAGGCGCGTCGGAGCAATTTGAACATTGGGGCCGCGGAGGAGATGATTTTGGCTGCATAATATTATCATTGATATGTCGGTATAATAAGTTTCTTATTTTATAAAACAATTATATGTAGTCATTGGTGTATATAAAACGTTTAAATCATCATATTCGATTACTGAACTACTGCAATCAGGGTCTATTTGATTAAATAGACCCTGCTGCAATTAACAATAAGATCACGGTTCCTAAATTAAATGTCTATTCTTTCAATAATACCAGTACATAGATCCCTATTTGCAAAAGTAATAAATGTACAAAGATCGGGTAACAAAAGATACATCGATAATAGTGTCATATCCATATTTACAGAATATTCCTTAGAAAGTAATGTTAATTTTTTATGTTGCTGTATCACCTGATACAGCATATGGATTACTTTTGCAGTCGGCGGCGTCGTCTGCTGCGTCCGGATTTTCTTGTCCAGGGCTTAACTTTGTCACCGTTGGTCCAAATGACTCCAAACTTGGTATGCATGTTTCTGGCAATGCCTGGGAGTGCAGTGCACAAGAACTGTAGCTCTACCTTGCTCTGTTTTTTAATTATTCCCCTTTGATTGATTTTTATAATGCATTTCTTGACCGGAGCGTAACTTTGTCACAATAGGTTCAAATGACTCCAAACTTGGTACGCATGTTTCTGGCAATGACTTGAAGTGCAATGCACAAGAAACGTAACTCTTTCTTCTTCCGTTTTTAGTTATTCCCCTTTGATTGATTTTTATAGAGCATTTCTTGTTCATACCGTAACTTTGTCACCATAGGTTCAAATGACTCCAAACTTGGTATGCATGTTATTTGCAATGACTCGAAGTGTAGTGCACAAGACCAGTAACTCTATCTGGTTTCCGTTCTGAAATTAACCCATTTGATTTTTATAGAGCATTTCTTGTCCGGAGCGTAATAATATAACCGTATGTTCAAATGACTCCAAACTTGGTATGCATGTTTCTTGCAATGATACAATTCAAGGTTATTTTATATGTGAATTTTGTGCAAATAAATTTCTAATAACTGTACAACAAAAAACTGTTTACTTTATGATTTGTTAGGTTATTTCTGACGAAAATGTGACCAGTGCAGATCCTGATCAGACATGCATTGATGTGCCGGCTGATCTGGATCTACACTGGTCACAGATGCATAAAAATGAAGGAATTTTGTGCAAATACATTGCTAATAACTGTACAACAAAAAACTTATTAACAATTTTTATGTCAACAAAAATTTCTTCAGGGGACACATTCGACTCGCAGAGTTCTAGTTAATATGTTTCATTCAGACAGAATTTGTTTCCGTCAGACAAAATTTCAAACCTTGTCTAATCAAGTGTCTGACACGTTTTTCAACTTTCGGGAAGTCTGTAAAAGTAAGCTTACTTAACAGTTTCATCCATAGACAAACCTTTATTGCATGGGCGAACAGTTTAAATCCAGATCAGCCAGCACATCTGTGCCGTCTGATCAGGATCTAAACTGTTTGCTTTTTTATTTGTTAGGTTATTTCTGACAAAATTCAACCATTGCAGATCCTGATCAGATGGCATCGATGTGCCGTCTGATCGGGATCATCACTGGTTGCACATGCGTAAAAATGTGTAAATTTGGAGGAAAGGGTTAATTGAAAGAGAGGAACTCTCCTGGAATCAGTGGAAATGAAAGATTTGATTTAGATGCACTTGGTTTAGTGGAGTCTGTTAACTGGAAGGGGACCTTGATAATGAAACATCTCTCCAGCTTCCAAGGTTATAACACTGAGAGTGGATGGTGACTTGTTGCCATTTCAGCCAATCAGATGCTTGAGATTTGAGACTGGTTTCAAATCTCAATTTTATAACTTAGGAGCTCAGTGCTGCTTTTGACATCCATGCTCTCAGTTCACACTTTTTGGTCAGAAATAATCTAATGAATCTTACAGAAAACAGTATAGAGCCTAAACAGACTGCATGGATATACAAGCTTATCTGGATTTACACTGATAGTACATGGAATACAATGTATAAGCCATATCCCTTTAAGTAAAAGTTGAACAGACTCACAAATGAAAATACCAAATTAATGAACATATAATGATCTTCTCATTTCACTTTGCAGCTTTTTTTTAAACTGCACAAAATAACATCTGTTACAAAATAGGTTGGTTTTTATTTCAGATGTGGAAAATGGGAAGACAGAGTTGCTATATTCAGAGACCGAAAGAATATTTGGTCAGATTTAGATTTCCAAACCCAGTGCCACTTAATCTTCCAGCCCTGAGTCTGTCTAGTGAGTAGGATGTGGGTCCACATTGATATAATGAGTTTATATTAGAGATGTGTGTGCCAAATTTAAAAACTTGAAATAATTTTTGTTTTAGTGTCAAAGGCTACATGTCAACTGTACTAAATCATATGGGGCATCAGTCTATAGAACAGTTATCTAACCCTTTCCTCCATGGATACACCTTTATTCGTGGGCGAACAGAGTAGAACCACATCAGCTGGCACATCAATGCCCTCTGATCAGGATCTGCACTGTTCTCTTTTTGATTTATTAATTTATTAGTTTTCTTCTGACCAAAATGCGACCAGTGCAGATCCTGATCAGATGGCACAGATGTGCTGATCTGGATCTACACTTGTTTCACATGCGTAAAAATGCGTATATATGGAGGAAAGGAATAAACATTACAGGACACGAGGTCCTGCTAACGTTTTGTTATCTTACAGTCATTTTATTGTAGTTCCTTGTATTCCTTACAGTGTGTTCTAGCTGATTAAACACCAGATTATCTGGTCAGTAAAGTTATACTTACACATTCCTGATTCTACTTGCCAGAGCTACTTAAGTTTTATGTGTTTGTGTGCTATTGAATATTGCATAGACCAGCAATGGGTGGAGATTAGTTTATTTCCAAAGGGCACTAGAATGACGATGTGACAGTAAAAAAATTGTATCAAGACACTCCGAGTACTTATCTTATGCACTGTTCACATAATCTTAATGTTGAAGTCATTGATTTGTTTATGTTTGTGTTTGCAGACTACATCTCAGACATAACAAGTATCTAGTGTTGTTCTTTCCACAGGCAGATATGACGGCTTATGAGCTGTATGATGACCAGAGAACTAGGTCAGCCGTCTCCGCCACAGAGTTCTGTATTGCTCATGGACTTCTGGTAATGCTTTTATTAAATACAGTCAAACCTGTCTTTAAAGAACACTTGGGGCTAAACTCAATAGTGGTCTTTGTAGGCTGGCGTTCTTTCTTCAAAGGTGGATTTGCTCTTTAAATCAGACGGTGGTACAAATACACTGTGGTCTTTGTGTACAGGTGGTCTTTGTTAGCACAAAACACATTTATTTCTAAGGTCAAAATTTTGTGCTTTTCCTCAAAAATCAGCTATTTTCCTTATTCACATATTTATAAATTCCCAACGTCGTCCGACTCGAAACCGAAAAGATAAAATTATAATTTTTAACCATGATCACAATTTCATTGTTAAACACTTGCTAATGGTACAGATAAATACCATTTTCTTTACTCGGATATGAAGCATTTTACTATCAATAAACATAATATTGTTATGCAAGCTGCTTTTTGTTTAGGTGTGAAATATAACAAACAGCGCTGGCAATAGCTAGATTGTTTCCTGACTGTATCAGAATAAATTACTCAAAACTTAACATAGTTTGAGGAAATAATCGTTTATATTATTTGCGAAATTTATTTAAATAATTAAATCAAATAAATGAATGGTGGCCAAAAAGGAATTATATGTGGCATCTTGGACAGTCAAACACTCAATACCAGCATCTTAACCCTGTAAGCTTTTGACCAGGACTTACAGTTATACACTTACGCTAACAAAATTAATTATAAATTTTTATTAATCAATAAATTCCTGCCTTTTATTTATTACACATTATTTTATTGGTTGAACTTTACGGTACCTTGAATGGGACTTTACCTGTTAACACTGTTTTGATTTATAATGGGAGTGATATTTTGAATGAAATTGTATAAATGTAATCTTTTCATGCCATACTGAACTTGTAATAAATGATTGGCTAAACCCTTTCCTCCATAAATATGCCCTAATGGCATGGGCAAACAGTGTAGATCCAGATCAGCCAGCACATCCGTGCCATCTGATCAGGATCTGAACTGTTTGCTTTAGATTTATTTGATAATTGCTGACTAAATAGCGAACAGTGAATACAATTGTCAGCTAAAATTGTTCCTAGACCGCAAAATGTGGAATGTGAACTTGTTTATTTACAGGGAAGACTGATGTTTGAGATCACAGGATTGTACCCATCTCAGACATTTTTCAGTGCCGGCCTTATTATGGGAAATATCTTTGTGAATCATTCTTTTAAAGAAGATAGCATTGCTGGTGAAAGATATATATTCCGTGTGATCACATACGACTCAGCAGATCCTCGTCTACAGGACACATGGGACCCAAGCGTGCCGACATGGTCAGAGTCTTAACAATGTAAGGACTGTCAGCGAGGAGTACTCCATGGGAACAGCTGTGTTGACTGTCAGGGCTACTGACTCGGATGGGGTAATTATTATGGGTTTTCATATTGTGCTTCTTAAGTCAATCAACCTTAATATCCACGTAAAGCTTGTACAAAATGAGCTGCCTTTTATTTTGTGAATGTTTGTCTGATACATGTAGCGAAATTAACAGTGGAATGAGTCTGTCTGCTATATCAAAAATAAGTAATAAATCTTTGAGTCATTTACTTGTTGCATTTAATTTTCAGTATATCATGGCCCAGTCACTGGTTATGCCATGAATTCTTATATCAGTGTTAGTATTATTACCGATCAAATTTTAATAGCATTAAATTAATTATTGATTTATTGACGGTTAAGGTGGTATCATTTGTCACAATATACTGTTAAAGTTGGGGGGAGTGTGGTTTCCTGTTTTCATAAAATTTCATGTTATTTAATAATTAAAAATATTCTTATTACTTCAGATATCATTTATAGGGCATATAATTGTTACAGGTCAATCAGGAATTATAAAAAAAATTAGAAATCTGAAACAATTTCTCTCACTGAGTGTAGCCTTATTGCCGGGAGTCAAAACTTCCAAATTATCCACTATAGTATTAAACTACAGTCACAGGAAGGTTGTCTATATCAAGGTTAACAATGTCTTAGAATTTAGTTCTTTAGGTAAAATAGCAAAACATGTTTCTCCCAGTGACTACAAAAGGAAAATTTGACATTCATGTTTGCATTGTTTATAACTATTGTTCTAGTAAAGTATATTGAACTAAATTCTAAGACATTGTTAACCTGTGACTGTAGTTTAATACTATGGTGGATAATTTGGAATTTTGGACTCCTGGCAATAAGGCTACACTCAGTGAGAGAAATTGTTTCATATTTCTAATTTTTTATAATTCCTGATTGACCTGTAACATTGATATGCCCTATAATTGATATCTGAAGTAATAAGAAGATTTATAATTATTAAATAACATGAAATTTTATGAAAATAGGAAACCACACTCCCCCCAACTTTAACAGTATATTGTGACAAATGATACCACCTTAACCATGTCAAGGGCAATGCATTGGTCATGTACAAATAAAGTAAGCCTGGAAAATGTGCAGATTTTTTAAAGTAACAAATGCCAACCTGTTTCAGGACACTGTGAGCTATGTGATCACAGAGGATACGACATCAGGCACCACCACAACTACTGGCAACTCGCTTAACTTCTTCTTAATTAACCCTTACACGGAAGAGATCTTCCTGAAACAGCCTCTTACAGGTGCTCCACTGAATCAGTACTCAGTAATTATATGTACCTTAACCCTTTCCTCCATAAATTTGCATTTTTACGCATGTGCGACCAGTCTAGATCCCCATCAGCCGGCACATCAGTGCTACCTTATCAGGATTTGCACTGGATGCATGTTTGTCAGAAATAATCGAATAAATCAAATACATGTAGCAAACAGTGTAGATCCTGATCAGACAGCACTGATGTGATCTACACTGTCCATGTCATAAAGGCTATGGAGGAAAGGTTAACCCTTCAATCACTAGGATCAGGCTTTATCCCTTGGGTGAACATTACAGATCCAGATCAGCCTGCACACTATGAGTTTTTAATGTTATTCTCATGGACTAAACCACATTCGCACCAATACCAGTCTGTCATGAAATTGGAGTTTTTATTTAAGATCCTTTTACAATAAATTGGTAATATACAGTGAAACCTATGTTAAGACCAACTCTGGGACTAGACGACTTCTGGGACTAGACTAAGTCGTTTTAATAGTGGGGTACAAACTAGTGCAATATTGTTAAAAAGGGGTCTTATAAGGTGGTCTTAGGTCTTTAGGAGGGAATTTAATGTACAACATTGTTCACATTTCAATAGTAATGTTTGTTTTGTTTCACAATTTTTTTAATTATTTATTCCTAGCAGGGCACATGAGGTACGAGATTATCGGTATTAGCTCAGCGCCAAGTTTCTTCTACGTTGGTGGTAATGGTGAAATCTTCAGCAGAGGTACACTACGAGCTGACAGGCCTCTGGAATTCATTGTAAGTCTACTTCGAGCAATATATCATATTTAATATAGAATGAATTGGGCTAGACATCACTGTGTATAATTCAGAGACCCTAAAGAAATTAGTTACGGTAAATCATAATCAGCAAAAACAAAAAGTTATTGTTCCTGAAGGGTGTGGCAGTTTTGAGCTAACATTTTTAAATTAAGTTGAACAGTTTGATCCACATTTTTTCAAGTCGAAAAAAGATAAATATTATATTTAATATTTTTTTTGTACCTGACATTGCAAATACTTGCAACTGTTTGCTATAACTTCTGTAGTTATATTTATTTCCATGACATTACTATTTCAGTCAAGACTGATTACATACAACAGTTTGACACCATACCAGCGAACAACAGCTGATGTGCAAATAACAGTTCTTCGCAACGTGAATGGCCCGATCGTCCTGCCTGACTCTTACACCAAGACCATTCCAGAGGACATGGCAGTGGGAACGTCCATTTTGAGTTACAGCAATAGATTTAGATAATGTACAATATCTTTAGCAAAATTATTTAACAATTTTTTTTTGTTAGATCTAAGTAATGTTGGTGAATTCACTGTTAACTGAAACTAATGATTTAATTTTAATTGATTATGCTAAGACCTTTAAATGAAATTTATTTTGTTCTCGCTACCTGTCTTGGGAGACAATAATCTGTAACAAGCTATGTTTCTTGTTAATTCATAATAAAAATTAATGAAATGTACACAAGATTTCATTAGTAAGATAGTTTTCACTGATATAACTTTAATAAACAAAAAAATGAAAACAGTTATATAAAGTTTTCTTAATATACTAAATAAATGAATGTTAAGATGGTTTCAAGAAGATTTTATAATGTTGAAGAGTTTGCATGTTTTTGTTGCTAAGGCCACACTTATTTGTTTTTAGTCTTACCAGAATTTTCTTGGAAAAAAATGAGTACGGTAGGTCGAAATAAAAATATATAAGAAAGATAAAGATGTGACATGTGTCATTTACAATCAACTTTCAAACCTCTTTTGTACAAGTTTCCTTTTATTTAGATTACCTCTTACTACTGACAAAACAATATATTACAGGATAAAAATTTGTAAATACAATGTAGGTTTATTTTATCATTTTTTATGCTGCAATTGTGTGATTTAGGCTTCTGTTCATGTATATAGCCACCACAAGTAATCTTCAAGCCTTGACTCATCTATCACAGCTTTTTCACTCAACACAATATTTTGGTTAAGCTAACTTTTAACTTTTAGTTTTAAATAAAAATTAACTTCTTAACACAAGAATATAAGTACAAATTTGCATTCATACATCCTTTAGTTAATGACTTGGTGCTGTCGATCTCTGTCTTGTCTGCCTAAAGTGTGCCATCATGGGAACCAGATATATTTTTTAAACCGTTTTCATCGGGAATGTAGCAACTTAAAGTTGAACCAATGGTTTCATCATTTCTTGCTTTCCAGAATACCTTTTTCGTCCCCAAAATTGAGCCTAAAAACCTTTACTGTGCCATAGAGGCAGCCATGATAAGAGTGAACTGTTTACGTGGATTGTTTTTAAAATAATCGATTTTTAATTGTGTAAAAAGAAACCAGTCAGCACAAATCAGAAAGCTTTCGATTCCATTGTTTGATTCGTACTCATTCACTTTTGCTTTTTTTTTAAGGTTTTAGTACCAAATGGTTACGGTCAGAATAAAAAAAATCGGAAATCAAGATTTGTTTTTTCAATTTTTGAAAAAATACAGTTGGGATTTTTGTAAGACGAAAAATATAAAAGGTCTGGCCTAAGCAGCTTTGTTCAGAACTATTCAGTGTGGTATTTTATCATTGCAGGATCAGTTGACGTATGCATTAACTGGTTATTTGAACAGCCAGTGCGAGAACACTTCTACATCCGTGAAGGTCGTGGTGACATCTACCTTGCCAGGTCCTTGTTAAAACGCAGGATCTGTATCTGTCCAAGTAAGCTCATAATAATACCCAATGTTTTTAAACATTTCACTATATATATGGATTTTACCGCATGTGCGACCACTGTAGATCAAGATCAGCCAGCACATCAATGGATCTGCACTGGTCGCATTTTAGTCAGAAATAACCAAATGAATCAAAAAGCGAAAACAGTTTAGATCCTGATCAGATGGCATGGATGTGCCGGGTCTGGATCTAAAATGTTTGGCCATGCAATAAAGGATATACAAATACCAATATACTACACTGTTAATACTGTAAATTGAACTAGTGTGCTCACTTTACATCTTGCACATTTTAGAAATGGAATTCCTTTTTATTAACCCTATTTTTAGCTCGACTATTCGAAGAATAGGGGAGCTATCCTACTCGCCCCGGCGTCGGCGTCAGCGTCGGCGTCAGCGTCGGCGTCCGTTAAACAAAAAATGCACTTTGGTCCATTACTTGAAAACTACTTATGATATCAACTTGAAACTTGGAATATATATTCACCATCAAATTCTACATCATTACCAACAACACCCATAACTCTGCTACAAATATTTTTCAAGTTATGCCCCTTTTTCACTTAAATTTTGTGTTAAGGAAAATATGCACTTTGGTCCATAACTTATAAACTACTTGAGATATCAACTTGAAACTTGGAATATATATTCACCATCAAATTCTACATCATTACCAACAAGACCCATAACTCTGCTGTCAATATATTTCAAGATATGCCCCTTTTTTCTTATATTTTGTGTCAAGCAAAATATGCATTTTGCCTCTAACTTTAAAACTACTTGAGGTATTGCCTTGAAACTTGAAATATATTTTCACCATCAAAATCTACATCATAACCAACAAGACCCATAACCCTTCTTCCAATATTTTTCAAATTATGCCCCTTTTTTGCTTACATTTTGTGTTAAGCAAAATATACAGTCGGCCCTTAACTTCATTATGAATGGAGGGATTTCAAAATAACTTGGCACAAATGTTCACCATGACAAGGCGGTGTGTGGCGTACAATACCCATGCCTGTAGGTCCAAGGTCAAGGTCACTGTTACTAAAAATAGAATTTTCTTGCAAAATCGTGTCCGCTCTGTAACTTTGTTATTTCTTATTGGGTTTTTAAATAACTTGGTATAATTGTTCACCATATCAAGACGGTGTATCACGTACATGCCCAAGCCTGTAGGTCAATGGTCAAGGTCACTGTTACTAAAAATAGAATTTTCTTGTCTAGGCTGTTACTTTGTTATGAATGGAGGGATTTCAAAATATCTTGGCACAAATGTTCACCATGACAAGGTGGTCTGTCCGCACAATACCCATGCCTGTAGATCCAAGGTCAAGGTCACTGTTACTAAAAATAGAATTTTCTTGTCCAGGCTGTAACTTTGTTATGAATGGAAGGATTTCAAAATAACTTGACACAAATGTTCACCATGACAGGGCGGTCACGTACCATGCCCATGCCTGTAGGTCAAAGGTCAAGGTCACTGTTACTAAAAATAGAATTATCTTGTCCTGGCTGTTACTTTGTTATAAATGGAGGGATTTCAAAATAACTTTGCACAAATGTTCATGAAAAGGCAGTGTGTCAGCACAATACCCAAGCCTGAAGGTCCAAGGTCAAGGTCACTGTTACTAAAAATAGAATTTTCTTGTCCAGGCTGTAACTTCATTATAAATGGAGGAGGGATTTCAAAAAAACTTGACACAAATGTTCACCATGAAAGGGCAGTGTATCGCGTATTATTCTCATCATTGCACTTGAGTGTCTGAAAATGATGCATAGCGGGGCATCCGTGTCCTATGGACACATTTCTAGTTTCACTTATATTTTCACTTAAGTGCACTTCATCGATAACTTTGCAAATACTTAAGGTATCAACTTCAAACTACCATTATATTTTCATTTCAGTTCTTTTTCTGTAACATTACTGAAGTGATTGATATTTGACTAAAAGTAAATGTCTCTAATAAAAAATTACTAACAAGTTTTCTAACAAATTCAGAAATATTTCATAGTTATTCCCCTATTCAGTTTAATATTTATGGTACATTTAGGAATTATTTCTGTTATTTGAAAAGAATTTCTCCCATACCATTCACTTGTTAATATTTTTCCTGATTGCACATGAATGTATGGCCATAGTTGTTATTGTTTTAATCTTCAAATTGCATTTGTTTCAAATGATTCGAATAGTCGAGCATGCTGTCTCCTCTGACAGCTCTTGTTATCCAAGATATACCTTGTTTTAATATAAAGTAATAAAATAGCCTAAAGAAAAGCTTATGCTTTACAAATGAACACTTTTCTTGGCGATTTCATGCTTGACAACTGTTTGGTTTTTCAGTGTTGTGGAACGGTTAATGACGATGGATATCCTAACAACAAGGCTGGAACAGCCACTGTCACTATATTTGTGCAGCATGACTTTTCCCTTCCAATATATTCCCAGAATGCTTGTAACCTAGTAACTATCAATGAGAATGAGGCTGTTGGTAACAGTATCATCAAGACAACGGCCACCAGACAGGGCCTTATTGTAAGTTACTTTTATCAGCTTTACAAACTAAATTAGCCAAAATAGCTTTTTTATGTCACCCTTTCAAAGAAAGAGCGATACGTAGGGATTGCTTTGTCAGTCCGTCTGTCTGTCTGTCCATCCGTCCGTCAGTCACAAAAACTTAATGTTGGCTATAACTTTGCCATTTCTGAATATTTCTTCATAAAACTTTCAAATTTTATTGCTTTTGACAACAGATTCATGATGATGCATAATACTCTAGGTCAAGGTCACATTTGATCAAGTTATGCACCTTTTTGTACTTGGATTTTGACACGAAAACTTTATATTGGTTATAACTTTGCCATTTCTCAATATTTCTTAATGAAACTTTGAACTATATTGCTTATGACAACATGCTCTTGATGATGCCAAATTCTTTAGGTCAAGGTCACATTTGATGGAATAACGCCCCTTTTATTTTACTTGGATTTTGGCATGAAAACTTAACATTGGATAAAACTTTGCCATTTCTCAATATAATTTCCTCAAAATTTCAAATTACATTTTCCATGACAATATGCTTGTGATGATGCCAAGTTCTTTAGGTCAAAATGGAAATATGCCCCTTTTTGTACATGCATTTTTATTCCGACATAGTACCACAGGGCAACACAAGTGTTCAACTGAACACCCATCTAGTTTCATGAACTTGCTTATATATAGCATATTAACAAAAATTCCAATGGTTTGTTAGACATTTAAAAGAAAGCCAGTGATTACAAAATCAATGATAAGTTTATACATATGCAGCTTCAATTAAAGGTAAAATGAATGATATCAAGCTTATAAATGACGGAGTTTGCATCATATTTATCAATTCATTTTGCTTGAAGATATTTCATAATGTATTGTTAACAATTCTGTAAATGTTCATTTTTAAAAAAGTTAATCTCTATTCAGGTAAGAGTACAAGTTCAAGATGGTGAAAACCATCGACTGTCGGACATCTTTGTGGAAGTGGTGTATGTCAACTGCAATCTGTTCCCACCAGTGTTGATCTGCAGCAGTACAGCTCGACAATCCTCGGGGCACAGGAAGTCAGAGTAGCCATTCTGTACATCACTGCAACTGACCAGGACACTACTGTAAGTGATGGTTTATATTGACTTAACTCAGTTAACTCTTTACTCTGTATAATATGGCTATTATCCCAATCTATGCTATCTGATCAGGATCTACACTGTTTGTTTTTAGATTCAGGGGGTTATTTCTGACCCCAAGAGGTGACCATTGTAGGTTATAATTCCTTATCCTGTTCCATCGTAGTGTACTGTCTGAAGCATTAAGCTCTTTCTGCTTACTTCAAGTGTCCAAATAACAGCAGCCAACATCAGAAAATGATCACAAAGTTAAAACTGTTGTGTTTCAGGCTGTTGTATGCTATGAGATGTTGGAAATTGTTGGAAAGAACTTAGTTTAAGCCTTTTTAATGATTATACTGTAAGTGTACATAATTATGAAAACACCTTTAGTGGTTTGAATGAAAGGTTAAAATAGCATTTGTTTTTTTAGCTCACCTGAGCCGTAGGCTCAGGGTGAGTTATTAGGATCGCTCAATGTCCGTTGTCCGTCGTCCGTCGTCCGTCCACACTTAGCTTGTGAACACTCTAGCAGTCACATTTTTGCTCCGATTGTCATGAGACTTGGTCAGGATGTTTGTCCTTATGATTTCTCGGTCGAGTTCGAATATGGGTCATCTGGGTCCAAAAACTAGGTCACTGTTACTAAAAATAGAATTTTCTTGTGAACACTCTAGCGGTCACATTTTAACTTCCATTGTCATGAAACTTGGTCAGGATGTTTGTCCCAATGATTTCTAGGACGAGTTCGAATATGGGTCATCTAGGTCAAAAAACTAGGTCACTGTTACATAAAATAGAATATTCTTGTGAACACTCTAGCGGTCACATTTTTGCTCCGATTGTCATGAAACTTGGTCAGGATGTTTGTCCCAATGATTTCTCGGATGAGTTTGAATATGGGCCATCTGGGTCCAAAAACTAGGTCACTGTTACTAAAAATAGAATTTTCTTGTGAGCACTCTAGCGGTAACATTTTTTCTCCGATTGTCATGAAACTTGGTCAGGATGTTTGTCCCAATGATTTCTCGGACAAGTTGGAACATGGGTCATCTGGGTTTAAAAACTAGGTCACTGTTACTAAAAATAGAATTTTCTTGTGAACACTCTAGCAGTCACATTTTTGCTCCGATTGTCATGAAACTTGGTCAGGATGTTTGTCCCAATGATTTCTCGGACAAGTTCGAATATGAGTCATGTGGGTCCAAAAACTAGGTCACTGTTACTAAAAATAGAATTTTCTTGTGAACACTCTAGCAGTCACATTTTTGCTCCGATTGTCATGAAACTTGGTCAGGATGTTTGTCCCAATGATTTCTCGGATGAGTTAGAATATGGGTTATCTGGGTCTAAAAACTAGGTCACTGTTACTAAAAATAGAATTTTCTTGTGAACACTCTAGCAGTCACAGATTTTAGTCCGATCGTCATGAAACTTGGTCAGGATGTTTGTCCCAATGATTTTTTGGACAAGTTCGAATATGGGTCATCTGGGTCCAAAAACTAGGTCACTGTTACTAAATATAGAATTTTCTTGTGAACACTCTAGCGGTCACATTTTTGCTCCGATTGTCATGAAACTTGGTCAGGATGTTTGTCCCAATGATTTCTGGGACGAGTTTGAATATGGGTCATCTGGGTCCTAAAACTAGGTCACTGTTACTAAAAATAGAATTTTCTTGTGAACACTCTAGCAGTCACATTTTTGCTCCGATTGTCGTGAAACTTGGTCAGGATGTTTGTCCCAATGATTTCTCGGACAAGTTCGAATATGGGTAATCTGGGTCCAAAAACTAGGTCACTGTTACTAAAAATAGAATTTTCTTGTGAACACTCTAGCGGTCACATTTTTGCTCCGATTGTCATGAAACTAGGTCAGGATGTTTGTCCCAATGATTTCTCGGACAAGTTCGAACATGGGTCATCTGGGTCCAAAAACTAGGTCACTGTTACTTAAAATAGAATTTTCTTTTTAACACTCTAGCAGTCACATTTTTGCTCCGATTGTCATGAAACTTGGTCAGGATGTTTGTCCCAATGATTTCTCTGACAAGTTTGAATATGAGTCATGTGGGTCCAAAAACTATGGGTCATCTGGGTCCAAAAACTAGGTCACTGTTGCTTATTGAATGGAGTTTTTTTTTTAAATAACTTTACATAAATGTTCACCATGACAAGGGGGTGTGTTGCGTACAATACCCATGCCAGTAGGTCCAAGGTCAAGGTCACTGTAACTTAAAATAGCATTTTCTTTTCCAAGCTGTAAATTTGTTGTTTCTTATTGGATTTTAAAATAATTTGGTGTAAATGTTCACCATTTGCAGACGTTGGGTCACATACAACACAACTTTGTTATACTCAGGTGAGCGATAAAGGGCCATCATGGCCCTCTTGTTTAATCTTCCTAACATTTGATTACACAATTGCCAAACTTAAAATTTTCTGCAATCAACTTCAACTTGCTTGTGTTTCTTGCAGTATTAAGTGTTTGACTGCTATAGACTGGCTGCAAACTCTGTAGACCCAGGTTCTACAGTGGTTATAGTTACAAGCATTTGGTTGCAGCTGTGTATCGGTTTTCATTCACTTAAGATTTTATTACCGTTACAAGCAATATAGTTAGCATTTGTTTTATCCTATAGTCACATATGGTGTAAAGCAACTTTATGCTACTTGCTGTTTACTGAATACTTAGACTTTTACAAATTGTTGGCATACATGCACAATTTCTGTCACAGTTTCCGAAGCAACTTTAAAATGCAGCAGTCTGATATTTTGCATATTGCTTTATTCTATAGTACCATATGGTGTAAAGCTGCGAATTTCATGCTCCTTGCTCATCTGCTTCCTGTTTACTGAATACTTTCATTTTTTTATTCATTTATATGTTTATATTTTATATATAGGAAAAATTTGACAGCCTTGATACATATGAAAAATGCAAATTATTTTTTGAAAGACATATTTCACAATGTGGGGGTATCACTTGTGAGCATAAGTTCACAGATTTACTTGTTTTGGAGACTGTGTCTTCTGGATGTGGCCATTCCTGATACACATATTCCACTTTTTAAAGCAAAGCTTATTTTTATGCCCCCACTATTAAAGTTGGAGGCATATAGAGTTGCACTTGTCTGTCCTACATCTGTCTGTATGCCACCCAAATCTTGTGGCATCAACACCTCATAAACTATTGGGGGGGATTTCTTTCAAACTTGCACAGATGATCAAGCAGGATGTGTAGATGATCTTAAAGAAAAGATTTTTTCCTGTAGCCATTTTTACCAGAGTTATGGCCCTATATTAATATCACTCATAAAATCATGTGGCATCAACTGCACATTTTCTATTTGGCTGAATTCTTTCAAACTTGCACAGATGATGAGACATGATGTGTAGATTGTTGCAACCATTTTAACCAAAGTTATGGCCCTTTGTTTATGTTAGTCGAAACATTTTGTGGCACATACCCCTCATTTACTAGTCATGATCACCACATACATGATACACAATTTTTGTTACAAATGATGTTACAGCAGTGGGAACATCAGGACACAGTCTTCTTTACTTGCTTCAGCTGTACCATTTACTTCATTATTTGTGACTAAAAAAAGTGAAATATGCATATCAGGAAGGGCCACATCAAGCAGACACAGCCTCCCCACACAGTCAGTCAAAAAGTAGAGAGAAGAGAGCATGGTTTTACAATAATCATTTTCAAAGTAGATGCCCCGAGGGGTTACCGCCTTGGAACGGTCAGTGGCAAAACAAATTGCCACTGTCGGTTTAAACCTGGTTCTGGTTCTGCACCAACCTCACACTTGCCCCAACAGTTCTTAGTTGTCTTGGAGAAATAACATCAAAACCTCTAATATTGTACTGTAAATGCCACTGTTAAAGGATTAATCGTTGATCAGACATGTAAAGGAGAGTAGACTGGTGTTGTTCTTTTAGGATGAAAACAATAACACAGATGTGATAAATAAGCTGAAAACAGCTGAGAGTAGATGCCATCACTACAGACTTCTTTTTTTAATGTTTGTCGTATACTACTCTACTTACTCTGAGTCTAAATAGTATTTATTATAATTTAAGTAAAAAAAATTACTTCAGTTTTAAAATCTGTTAACCCTTTCCTCCATAGATACTCCTTTATTGCATGGGTGAACAGTTGAGATCCAGATCAGCTGGCACATCAGTGCCGTCATTTTGATTCGTTGGGTTATTTTGGACCAAAATGCCACCAGTGCAGATCCTGATCAGACAACATGAAAGTGCAGGCTGATCTGGATCTACACTGGTCGCACACGCATTAATGCGTATTTATGGAAGAAAGGGTTAAAACTTTACTCCACAGATACAACAATAAAATCAACTGAACAAAATTACATAACAGCTCATGAGAAACATGTTAGAGGTTTTTATCCTCTTTGCCTAATGGAAAATTTAATTGACTGAAATTTTCCAATGTTTTCTTTTACGACCAACTCTACAGTACAGTTTAGTTAGTTTGAAAATGTTTTAACAGGATGAGTTTGTTTTTCTGGTCAGAAAATGCACTGTTTTATTATATTTACAGTTAGCCCATTTTAGCCAATTTCAATTTGCATGAAAGTACATCATCTTTGCCATCTGATCAGGATCTACACTGTTTGCTTTATGATTGGTTAGTTTTTTTCTTACCAAGATGTGACTAGTGCAGATCCTGATCAGACAGCATGGATGTGCCGGCTGATCTGGATCTACACTGGTTGCATATGCGTAAAAATATGTATATATGGAGGAAAGGGTTAATGGCAAAAAGTCATACTGATCAATAAGTGCACAAAGCTGGTCAGAAAATAAACCAATAAAGAAAAGTTTAACAACCTACAACTTTTTTATTTCTTAACAGATTTACAAACTGCATTTTACTTCTATTCGTATTACCTTTTTTTCAGAGCTTTGAAAAAAAAGTTAAATATAGAACCTCACTATTAGAATTTGTGTGCATTGCCCCCACACAGACATTAACTCTTTACACAATTCTGCAATCGGCCCACGATTTTGCAATCGGCCCACGATTTGGAAATCGGCCCACTATAAGTCAGATTGCAAAATCGTGGGCCAGTTGCAAAATTTTCATCTTTACACCCATGATCTGAGTCCTACATATGTACACATTTTATTGCACATTCGACCAGTGTAGATCTAGGTCTGACATCTGATCAGGATCTGCACTGTTCATTGTTTGGTTAAATATAACCTAAATAATCAGAAAGTGAACAGTGCGGATCCTGATCAGATGGCATGGATGTGCTGGATGATCTGGATCTATATTGTTTGCCCATGCCATAAATGTGTATATATGGAGGAAAATGTTTATCTGTAATAAAGTCAGCTTTCTCAGATTTGGACATTATAGGCAAAGAGTTACATATATGAAAGTTTTCCCATGTTCTCTTTATACAGGTTGTTTTGAAAGATACGGTAGTTGGTGTATTATTTCTTCCCTCAGTATACCGGTATATGCCTTTTATCACATGAGCAAACAGTGTAGCACCAGATCAGCTGGCATATCCATGCCATCTGATCAGGATCCGCACTGTTTGCTCTTTTGGTCAAATATAACCTAATAAATCAAAAAGCGAAAAAAATTGTAAATCCTGATCAGATAGCACAGGTGTGTTGCCCATGCATATAGGTGGTATATTATGGTTATAAGTATTAAAGTCACACTTTTAAGTCAGCTGTGAATTTTAACCCTTAACTCCAAATTTCCAGTATATTCATTTTTATTGCATGTGTGAGCAGTGTAGATCCAGATCAACCAGCAATGACATGAACAGTGTTGATCCTGACCAACAGTTATCATGGATGATCTACACTGCCCATGCAATTAAGGCTTACACAATGTATATAGAGGAAACGGTTAACTAATCATTTGCTTTGAAATATTAACTTATAATAAATCTTTGTTTAAAGATCTTTTGACCAGGGCTGAGACAACATGCAGCAGTTCTGATGACTGAAACATTTATTATGATTTTACTAGTGTTCCATTTATTGCAGGATTGACTGCTTCAAGACTTCAGGAAAAGTGAGCATCTTCAAAGTGGAACACCGGGGGAAGCTTAAAACCCTTCACAACCTATATATGCCAATACCATAGGCACAAATTCAGGGACCCCAGTTTCAATGTTTGACAGCTTGTAATAGTTCTGGGAGTGTTAAATTCTGAAAGTAAAAGTGTAAAAACTTCAAGAGGATCTGAGTTGGCAGAAAGTGTGATATGTGATAGTTCAAAAGCTGTGAAAATATCAATAAAAAAACTGTGAAAATATCCAATAAAAAGAAGCTGTGATGATGAAGTGTGATGATGAAGAAACTTTTAGGAAGAGAAATCAAATGGATCTGAAAGAGAAGATTTTGAACGGAACTAAGGGTGTGACAGCTACAAGTATGGCCAACATAACTGATGAGGAAAATCCAATGGTGAAAAGGGGTCATTGAAATTCAGGCTCTCCAGCAGAACGTTATGAAAAACTAGGAGAAAACTAGGAAGCAACAGCACAAAAACTAGGAATAAAACTAGGAAGTTGTAAAAATCTAGGAACTATTTAAAGTTCTCACTTTACCTTGACATCCTTGCATACATAAATTTACCATTATCAGGATCTACACTTTTTACTTAATTACTAATAGGATATTTCTTACCAAGAAGTGACCAGTGTAGATCCAGATAAGATAGCACAGATGTGTGAGCTATCAACACTGGTCACACATGTATTAACCCTATCCTTGATATACCGACATATGCATTTTTACGCATGTGCGACCAGTGTAGATCCAGATCAGCCAGCACATCCGTGCCGTGTGATCAGGATCTGCACTGGTTGCATTTTGGTCAGAAATAACCTAATGAATAAAAAAGTGACAGTTTAGATCCTGATCAGAATGCATGGATGTGCTGGCTGATCTGGATCTAAACTGTTCGCTCTAGCAATAAAAGTGTATTTATACAGGAAAGGGTTAAAACCTATATATATATAAATTTAACAAGTAAAGGCTGAATTTCATTTGATGCTGCCAAACAGTAAATCCAACATTGCTTATTAATAAATTCTACCTGAAACAAAGTCATTGTTTTTGATGTGACGTCATGACATCAAATATCAAAATTTGAGCCCGTTTTGTAAACTTTCTCATTTGGTATGTTAATATGTGGGTTTGGGAACCAACGTGAAAAAAGCAGTGAAAATAAAAATGATATTCCACAGTTTGAAAACAGTGAAATACCACTGTTATTTCACCGGGAAAATTCTATAATTCACTGAAAAGCATGAAATAAAGTAAAATGTTTAATATACTAACTTTTGAATGATATTTATTTTCTTCAGTATCTTTGAATGGTTTGAATTTACTGAACAGATCTAATTGTTAATTTCATTTTATTTTAAAGCTGAATTACTTCAATTTAACTCGCTCTTGTATGAAATATTACATGTATTTGGAACTATAGGCACAAATTTGTAACATTAGTTTGGGCTAATAAAATTTTAATTTACTAAAATAAATTTGGTCCTCGCGACTAAAAGTGAAAGTAGGATTTCTGAAACGTCACAGAAATCGAGATTGCGCATGAAGTGGTCTCTTCGTTGGTGCTAAATATAGCTCCATTATATTTATCTTCTTAAAAGTTCATTAATGATAATTTAACAACATCATTGAAAATCCTGTATATAAGAAAGAATTTGATCGGACCTTTAAATTTGTGTTCTGTTAGAGAGTTTATATATCGGAGTCTATATGGACAAATATGATTTTTCAATAGTATATTCTTACTTTAGTTAAGGGCTGGTGCTTTAAACCTTTCTTCCATATATATATATGCTTTTATGGTGTGAACACAGAATGCAGATCCCTATCAGATGGAACAGATTTGCCTTCTGATTTGGATTTACAATGTTTGCCCACACCATAAAGGCATATACATATATTAGCTTTTTGATTCATTAGGTTTCTTTCTAACCAAGATGAAGATCCCAATCAGATGGCATGGATCTGATGGATGATCTGGATCTACACTGTTTACCCACACCATAAAGGCATTAACATCATTGAACATTTATATTGGGTTTTTGATTCATTAGGATATTGCTGACCAAGATGCGACGTTGCAAGAAATGCTCTGTTGATACAGAAGTTGTAATACTGTACATGTACTTGTTAAATTCACTAATTAAGTTGGTTATCTCCTAAATAGTATATAAAAATGCAGATAATTTAATATTATATTGTCTTGATCATTAAAAAGAATGTCATTGTAACTTTTAAAACATGAAGACAAATACCATAAGCACCCTAAGTTTTGGGACAACCTAAATATTTGGGCACTCGTATTTTCCACAAAATTATATAATCTGTCCTTTAACCCTTCCCTGTATAGATACACCTTTATTGCTAGGGCGAACAGTTTAGATCCAGATCAGCTGGCACACCCGTTACGTCTCATCAGGATCTAAATTGTTCACTTTTTGATTCATCAGGATATTTTTTACCAAAATGCGACCAGTGCAGATCCTGATCAGTGCCGGCTGATCTGGATCTACACTGGTCGCACATGCATAAAAATGTGTATATATCAAGAAATGGGTTAATATATGTTTCATGATAATGCCCTGTCATGATTTTAGACATGACTGGCATGTGCATACAAATCAAAGATAGCCAAAATATCAGGACACTTAAACAAAAAATTTTCAATGGTCTTTTATAATGTTTAACTGTCCTAAGGTTAGGATGATTTTGACGTGTAAATATACTTGTTTATTTGTACTATAGTAGCTGTTAGAGAATGTATCTGCTTTAACCCTTTACACCATATTTACAGGTCTCATGTGTGATGTGTCAATAGTGTAGATCCAGATCAGTCAGCACATCCTTGTTGTCTTATCATGATGAACATTATTCACCTTATGGTCAGAAATAAGCTAATGAGTCAAAAGCTAGCAGTGTAGATCCTGATAAGATGGCACAGATGTACTAGCTCATCTGGATCTACATTGCTAACACATGGGATAACAGCCCTAGCCATAGAAGTAAACGATTAAAGAGATAGAGTTTTACATTTCATGATCTTTTTTTTTGTACTGTACGTGATTGTTTTTATGCTTTAAACAAGATTCATATTCATCTTCACTATGTGCAGCAATCATTTGAGATGGATCAAAATTGTTATTTTAAACTTGTGTAGTTATTGTTGCTCTCAACATCATGGGGCTAGGGGGTGTGGATGTTTGTTGTTTTGTTTCATACTTATCTTTTTGGTGGCTTTCAAAGTTTTCTTAAAATTTTACACAATTTTTCAAACCAAAGACTTATATTTTAAAGACATATAAACACAGATTCCACCTTAATCTAAAATTGCTTTGTTCAAAACCAGAATTTGGGAGATTGTATACTGGTAGTGTTTCTGGGAGTTCGGAAATGTTAATTCTGGGAGAATCCTGCAAAATACGCCCCCAACCCTGTTTTACGGACGTCCATAACTTATTAGAACATGCAGAAATTTTGAGCTCCCAAAACTCAACACTGATTTCTTGTCGGACAAGTTTGGGTTATTGCTGGAAGACTTAAACCAAAAATTCTGTAATTCAATTAATCTTATCGACAGTCATTAATTTTAATGCCATTGCAAAATAATGACGTTTTTAGTAATTACTAGGTAGATATAGGTATTTTTCACAATAATAAATGACTGTTTTGTAACCACTTTTTTATTTTGACAATGAAAGATGAAGAAACAGCAACACTGTTATTAGATTTTTTTTCTTAAAATTGGACTTTGATTAAATTACTAATTTTCTTATCAGATTATCTAAGTCACATGTAAACAATTTCTTAGTATGTGGTATTTGAGAGTAAATATGCGAAAAAGTAAAAATACTGATTGATGATTCCGTGTTCTTTTAAATAGCCACCAAAGCAAGGACTTTTTAATATAAAGAAATAAAAATCCATGGGCTTCCGACATAAAAACAGTCGGGTTTTGAAACATGATTTTTTTATACGTTTCCGGCATCCTCCAGTAAATCAGGGTTGGATTTTGAGAAGTCAAAATTTTGTCACATTTAAATACATTATGGTCATGCGAAAGATATACAGTAAAACACTTCATAAAAGCACTGCTTACAAATATACAATGTGTGAATTTTTACTGGATGCAACATTTGGTAATTTCATAAGTGAACTGTTTATTTTGGAAATCTAGAAATATAATTCATTATTGTAAAATTGACCCTGACTTGATTGTTTTTGTTTAAACTTGATCCAGATGTTTGCATTTTATCACATGTGGGTAGAGTAGATCCAGATCAGCAAGCACATCTATGTCAGATGGCATTGATGTTTCAACTGATCCGGATCTGCTCTGTTATTGCTCATGATAAAGGTGTATCTTTGTAGTAAGGGGTCAACTTGTGGAAGTCGTGAATAACCTTACCAATTTGCTGGGCAGACTATTAGCTACTTCTGTACAGTATTTGCTTGCTATTTCATTGAACATTTTAGTGGGTTGGAGAGGTATATTTATACACCATGGGCAGTAAATACCCCAAGTTATGCTGGGGTTGCTTGTTTGAAACTTTATAGACTGGTTAAACTAACCCAGGTTTAAAATTTAGAATAAGGAATTCTTACAAATAAAATCATATCTCTTCATTTGTTTTATGAAATCATACACTAGATCAAGTTCTACTGATATTAAAAGTTATACAAACGACACAAATGAAAGTTCGTTCATGCCCAACATAATTTATAAACAATGAAATATCACAAAATTCATAAAATCTGAATGTATAGAGGTTGATGTCTCTAGACATTGCAAAGGTTAATGTGACTATTTAGATTTCAGTGTAGTTCAATAAGAAACAGATAAAAATCATGGAACCTGCCTTAACTGTTGAACACAAAGGTTATGTAAAAATTGCTAAAAATTATGACCAATACAGTTTGTTTTAGAAAAGTTTTTCAACCCTTTCCTCCATATATACACACTTTTACGCCTGCACAACCAGTGTTGATCCAGATCAGTTAATAAAGAAGAACGAAGACCAAGTAGTTTGTTTTCCACCTTCTGCAGAAGGGACATCAAAAAAGTTCCTTCACTCGCTCGAAAAAAGTAAAACATTTCGTGTGAAATAGTAATTCTTAAACTTAATGAATTTCCATCCATAAAAATATATTACAACTGCTTAGACACCTGTCTTAAGTACATTCTAGTCTCTCTTGGATTGAAAAAAAAATGAACATATTAATAATAAACCAGTAAAAGTTTACTGTAAATATAATTCATGTCGATCATTCATCTAGAAATACGTCACATATTTTAGGTAAAATGTAAAATAATTATAATTATATCCAAGCAAGCTTATCGGATCTGCAAACAGTTGTCCTTATTTTAATTCTAATTTTCAAATTCAAATTGAAATTCCCTAAATAGCTTCTATCATGTACTTAACCCTTTCTTCCATATATACGCATTTTTACGCATGTGCGAGCAGTGTAGATCCAGATCAGCCAGCACATTCATGCCGTCTGATGAGGATCTGTACTGGTTGCATTTTGGTCAGAAATAACAAATCATAAAGTGAACAGTGCAGATCCTGATCAGATGGCACGGCTATTCCGGATCTACATTGTTCGCCCAAGCAATTAAGGTCTGTCTATGGAGGAAAGGGTTAAATGAGAAGAATGGTAATGTTAGGTCCAGTTAATAAATAATTAATATACATTGGTATCTCGAGATCTTTTAAATTCAAAATATACCCTTTATTCCATAGATACATCTATATCATGTGAGCGAACAGTGTAGATCCAGATCAGCTTGCACATCTTTGCCATCTGATTAGGATTTACACTGATTGCTTTTAGATTAATTAATTTATTTCTTACCAAGATGTGAAAAGTGCAGATCTAGATCAGATGGCTGTGCTGGCTGATCTGGATTTGAACATGTGTTAAAACACATGCCAATGACTATTTTCAAGCACAAACTTAACCAAATAACATTTGTATTTTAATGTAGGGAGTAAAGGACAAGTTTTACAAGCTCTTAATAGAATAGAGTGTAGTGGGCTCTAAATTTGATTTACATTGAAAATTTATTATAAATAATTCGCCGCGCCGATGTGGTGCCATTGAGACTCCTACTCACTACTATGTCCTTTGTATCACACACAAGAAAAGCTTTACATGGCTGATCTACTTTGCGGTTTATTACTCAACAATCTTATTTATGTTAAGTAAAACCCATCAGTCCAACAAAACAAGTATGTGGAAGTTCAACAATACTTAGTAGCCTAAAAGCAGTTCTCGGTGTGTGCAAGTCAAGTTTGGGGTTCAGCATCAGGGTCAGGGTGAACTGGGAATGGACACAGCTGGCTTTGAAATAAACAGGTGTATTTTTTTCATAACTTTTAATTAACAAAATTTTATTGCTAGAAAAAACTCAAAAAAACATACAGTAGTCTGTAGAACTGGTTTTATTCGGTTTAATTTTATTTTCACTAATGTTCGTGAATACCTTTCTCACGAATTTATGAATACTGCGAATAAAAAATAGCAAACCTTAAACAGGAAACAAAATAGCCTATTGTCAGCGCAGATATATTTTATACCTAAACAAAAGGCAGCTTGAATAGCAGTATAATGTTTATTGATAGTTACATATAATTGCCTGATGACTCTGCAAGGACACCTCTTATTGTAATATTAATTATACATTTTATATGTCCTTAAACATTTTCCCAAAGTTTCATGAAAATCAGACAACAGCTGTTTAAGTTAGAGAACGAACAAGATGAATTTGCCATTTTGTATTAGTAAAGGACTATAACTCTAAATTGCTGTAGTCATTTGGCTGATAATCAAACCTGGCGAAGATATTATGCACATATTTTCCCAAAGTTTCATGAAGATCAGAAATGGGCCTTTGAAATTGGAAAGCAAATCTCTAGATTTCAAATCCGCTGTCATCAGAGCCTTTTAAATGAGATAATACATTAAATACATTTAAATAAAAAATATTATGAATTGTGATGTGTTAGCTTAGTTTAGTAAACAGAAACTCGTTCACATACTAACCAGGGATCTCTCGAACTACCCATAGTTCATACAAATCTCCTGTGGAGTTCGAGCCATGGATATTTGACTGTACTTGGCTGGTTATTGAACTTGGCCGAGATATTATGCCCATAAACATTTCCCCAAAGTTTCAAAGTTTCATGAAGTTTGGACAATAATCGTTTGAGTTTTAATTTGCTAACAAAACTATAATTCTTTAGAAACATAAAAGGAATGCATTTGATATATTGAAAGGATGTTTAGAACCTATTTACATAAAATGTCTACCTAACCCAAAGGTTCAAATTCTATTTGACAGAAAGACTTGCTATTCATTTACATCAAAGCAGAGTCCTCTCACAAACAAGCCAGGTATGTCAATTTCTTATTAGCAAAGGAGAGTAACTCCAATACCCACAATAACTATGCAAACAATGGTTAGTTCCCTTACTGCATCATTTTAATGACTTTAGTCAGTCATTAAATTAAAGTCAGTCATTAAATCATGCTGTAAATAATGCTTGTGTGTGTCTAACTTCCAGTCTCCTATTAACTGAATGAAGTCAGAAGAAATATTAAAATTGAAGGTAAACATAGCAAAACCCCTTTGGAATTAATAAAAAGATTAACCCTGCATAAAAAATACATTCTTGTAATATTCACAAATATTTTACTAGAAGAAAGTAAGATCAACAGGTCATTTGCATTCCTCAACACTGTCCCGACAATCTCTTTGTAAGCCTAAACAGGGCACAAACAATAACTAGTGGTATTTTCAACACCCTTTTGCCTAACTGGATTGTTTTGGTCCATTTCATATTATCCCCTTTACTCCATGGGATATGGCTGCTATCCCATGGGTGAACAGTGTAGATCCAGATCAGCCAGCACATCTGTACCATCTGATACATTTGGTTATTTCTTTAAAAAATAAGACCTTTGCAGATCCAGATCAGACGGCATGGACCTACAAAGCTTAACCATCAAATATCTTAACCCTTTTCTTCATATATATGACATAATGGCAACAGGGAATAGTGTGGATCCAGATCAGCCTGCACATCTGTGCCCTCTCATCAGGATCTTCACTGTTTGCTTTTTTGGTCGGAAATAAAGAAATAAATCAAAAAGTGAAAAGTGTTGATCCTAATCAGAAGGCACGGATGTGCTGGCTGATCTGGATCAACACTGGTGGCAAATGCATTAAAAATGTGTATATACTGAGTTAAGGGTTAACAGAAATTTAAGATACCATAAATAATTCATGTTCATTGGATCCAGATTTGATTTCCTTTCCAAGAGGAAGAATGCAAACAAAAAAATTGTGAATTCCATACAAGTTTGGTGAAACTGGCCTTCAAAGACCACTCTGGGGTAAACTCAATAGTGGACTTTAACATGTGGTCATTGTTCACAGGGGAATTTATTCTTAAAAGCAGTCTGTTGGACAAATGAAATGTGGTCTTTATCAACAGATAGTCTTTGTTGACAGGGGGTCTTTAGCAGTTTGGACTATGCAATATATGTACTTTAATACGAGTAACAGGTTCTGCCAGTCTTACTGTATTTCTAGTTTAAGCTTCACCTTTCAATAACAGGTTCAGTACAAATGAATTTATATATTATCAACAGATGCATCAGTTTAACACTTCTGATGTAATTCTTTATCGAATCAATTGAAGAAAATGTTCTACTAAGGACTGAGCATACAGCTTTAATGTAATTGTATCAACTGGCATATAACAGAAACTTAAGTAACCAAAACAGAAGAAACAAAGATTTTTTTTCTATACCGGGCCACCTTGTTCGACTTACAAATCAGACCTAAACCACTGCAAATAATTATTGAACCACACAAAAATAAAACTCACTGTTACAAGAGATGTAAAATGTCTTCAAAACTGACAAGCAAAAACATATCTGCTTTAACCCTTTCCTCCATATGCATGCCTTTTAATGTGTGAGCGACCAGTGTAGATCCATATCAGCCGGCACTTCTGTGTCGTCTGATCAGGATCTGCACTGTTCCCTTTATGATTCATTAAGTTATTACTGACCAAAAATGAACAGTGCAGATCCTGTTCAGACGGAACGGATGTGCCAGCTGATCTGGATCTACAATGACGGCCCACGCAATAAAGGTTTGTCTATGGAGGAAAGGGTTAAATTTCTCTTGAAAACAGGACAAGTTGACAAATAAAAAGGTTGTTTTTTTATATTAACCAAAAGAAACAACCCTCTTAAGAAAGAAGTTTAGATTTTTCTCCTCTCAAAGTTCTATTATTTGTAGTCTTTGTTTTTAAAAATAATGTATTTCAATATTTGTATTATTAAAATTGACACACATATTTTAAATGCAAAAAAAACCCCAACAACTTTGAAGTTAAAAAATTGAAGTATAGATCACAAATGAAAGGTTTAAATATTTCCAAGCTAAGTTTCATTTTGATAATTTAACCCTTTTCACTATATATTATGTACGCATTTTTATGCATGTGCAAACAGTGTAGATCCAGATCAGCCAAGTATATCTGTGCCATCTGATCAGGATCTGCACTTGTCACATTTTGGTCAGAAATAACCTAATGAATCAAAAAGCAAACTGTTTAGATCCTGATAAGATGACACAGATGTGGCAGCTGATCTGGATGTTAACTGTTTGCCCATGCAGTAAAGGTGTATCTAGACTAAGGAAAGGGTTAAGATAATTGTTATTTCAAGTCATATCAACTTGTTTTGGCTCTTATTTTCTATAGAAACTTTTTTAATAGACTATTCTATACACACAATAATCAAAAGAAGACAACATTTTTTATAGTAAGTTTGATAGTTTATGAACATTATGTGCCATCTGATCGCTGTTCACTTTTAGATGAATTGGTTATTTCTGAATAAGAAATGGCCACTGTATATCCAGATCTGATTTCACTGATATCTAGATCTGGATATCTAAGCGACCAGATCTGGATCTTCACTGTTCACTATATGATAAAGCCTGTATGTGTAGATAAAACAAAGGCAGTTTGGAAAGGTTCCATGAAAAACAGTACTAGAATTATATGACCTGAGCTTGGACCTTTCATGGGAAAAGGAAAGATTTAACCCTTTCCTCCATGTACATGTATATACATGTGCCATCAGTGTAGATCCAGATCAGGCGGCACATACCGTCTGATCAGGATCTGCAACAGTCACATTTTGGTCAGATATAACCTAACAAATCAAAAAAGTGAACAGTGCAGATCCTGATCTGACACCACATATGTGCCGGCTGATCTGGATCTACACTGTTCGCCCACGCATTTAAAAGTGTGTCTATGGAGGAAAGGGTTAAGATTTTAGGAATAACTTTCTCAATAAACCTGAAATACATTACAAGTATTAACTAAAGTTAAAGAATAGATAAAAAAAACTCCTCTTTAAGCTAATTGGTCTAAGAGAATTTTGACACTGATTGGAAAACATGTGATAATTAAACACTTGCTTTGCCAAAACATCGAATTCTAAGAAATGGATTGCTGATCCCTAATATTCACTCACCATTAAATCTATTCAAAATATATTTTTTAAATTTATAAGAAACAATTTTCCAGAGCAAATCAACTGAAATATCATGGCCGAAAGGCTTAAGGATATAAAACTGAGATTGGAAACCAGTCTCAAATCTCAAGCATCTGATTGGCTGAAATGTCAACTGACATTAAATGGTCGAAAGAACAAATCAAATTCTATATTGTAAATATGTAAAATGCTTCCATCTGTTCCTAACATAAATGCCTTTTGTGTATATTTAACCTATTAGCTAGAATATTACAATACCCAACAGTCTTTTAGTTTACATAAATCTGAACAAAAATCCGGGTCCAGTGGCAGCTCTTACACAGACTTGGTGTAAGATAATTAGTAAACATTATGTCAAGATATACAGTTTTTGTTCTCTCTCCCATCTCTTTTTTCCTTGTCAAAATTTTCTTGCTTCTCCCTTTTGAAACCATCCACCGGAAGGCTTCTGGCCTAATTAGATCTCTTATTCGAAAAAACAAGTAAAACACATTTACCCCTTTCCTCCAAAAACACACCTTTATTGCGTAGGCAAACAATGTAGACCCAGATCAGCCAGCATATCCGTGCCATCTGATCAGGATTTGCAATGTTCGCTTTTTTATCATTAGGTTATTTCTGACCAAAAAGCGACCAGTGCAGATCCTGATCAGACAACATGGATGTGCCGGCTGATCTTGATCAACACTGGTCGCACACGCGTAAATATGCATATATATGGAGGAAAGGATGAAAAAAAATTATATTTCAACTATTTATTACAAATTGTCTTAAAAGTTTGTGTATCTTAATTACAGTAAAACCAGTCTTTAGGTACCACTCCTTTGAAAACCCTTAAGTGGTTTTTAAATGCAGATGGTCTTTGTTCACATTTGACTTTTTTTCTATAAATCAGTCAGTTGGCACAAAAATATGATCTTTATTCACAGCTAGTCTATCTTTAAGGTTGTCTTTATCACAGGTTTGACTGAAGTACATGGTTCTTTTTGACAAAAATTGTTTTTGATATTTCCTTGAAGTCTGATTTTTTGAATCTCTGATACTAATTTGTAAAATTTTTTAAAGTACACAGTGTTAAAACACTCGTGAAAATGATAGGTCATTTTGAACAGAAATGGTAAATGAATTTGTTTACAAATTCTTGTTTTTAAAATTTAGCATCAGTAATAAAACACTTCTACTTGTAATCTTTAGAATTTCCACCAACAATAATTGTAGTAATGATAGAAAACTTTGCTTTATTGTTTTTGTTTGATACCTGATAAACAAATTGTCTCTTATAAACAGTCTTCTCTGTTAATATATATATATATCTTCTTTCTGTTTCAGTAGATGCTTTTGATACAGTTTATATTATATTCAACCCTTACTTAAATAAAACAATTACAAAAAAAATTGTATGGAGGAAAGGGTTAAATAAGATTAATGGCTTTTAGAAAGTGTGCAGCATCTTCTCACCATGACTTGAACATGGAATTCCTACTGCTAATGCAGCAAGTGTGTTGCCTTACACCATGAGAAGTAACATGTGCACCTTAAGAAAGCTTTATCCTAACAGGAACATATTATATTCAATAGCATTCATGTTTACCTAACTGCCAAAATGGTATGTATAACCAAAAAGCCAAAATCTTGTTTAACAGCCAAAATCTTGCAACAAACTTTACCTAACAGCAAAAAAAAAACTGTTTGACAATATTACTCAGAATCTTGTCCTCAACAACCAAAGTATTGCATAATGCTGACATATTGTTTCAAGTCTGATTCAACAGCAAATTCTTGTTTGATTATTTAAACAGTAAAATGTATGTTCATCATCATGACATTAATAAATACAAACATTATCTAAATTACATTAATTTTATTTGTTTTATTATTTCTCTGACCACATGCCCTATCATGAGGTTTAAGATGACCAAACCTATTATTTAAACAATGTTTTGTTGTAGGTGCACAGTGCAGTTTGACCATGACATCAAATGTAAATTAAAATTGAAATTAGACTTATTTATGCTTTTTGAAAGGCCACAAAATCATCTTAATCCTAAGGTCAGAGACTTTAACAATATTATTATTATTGGCCTCAGAAAATCTTATCTTACATTTTATTGTTTTATATTTGATATTATAGTAAGCTGCCAAATGCCTAGTTAATGTAATGACCTCTGAATTCTTAGTATTGTATTATATTTTATTATCTATTCTATTATATTGTATTTTATTAATTAATAATATTAATTGCATAATTTTATACTAAATCACCACATGCCAAATAATTGTAATTAACTAATATTTTAATTGGGATGTTTTTCAGAAACTGACATTGTAGAACCTAATCATACTGCTCATATGTGCAGGCAATTTGGGTCTACACTGGTTGAAAATGTGACACAAGCTGTGATTAATACTCTGTAGATAATCATTTATTAATAGTAAAGACTTTATAACTGAATATTAAATTAAAATCTTGTTTAGTGCATTAATTCTAGATCAAAAGGCAGATTAAGTTAAAATTTTATTAATGAATACGGATCTTAAGTCCGTCATTTCATGCTACGATCAAATAACTCAGATCTTAAGTCAGTCATTGCATGCTACAATCAAATAATGCAATCAAGATTGTCTGTTCATCACTGGTATGCTGGTCAGACCTTGCGGTGCAGAGTTCCCCTTCATCACTGGTATGCTGGTCTGACCTTGTGGTGCAGAGTTCCCCTCTCCTTGCTGGTAAGTTTCCTCCTACGTTTGTAGCGGGTACAGACAGGGGTATAGGCCTTGCGATGAACTTACCCCCTACGATTGTAGGAGTACTCCTTTTGGTGCAGTTTCGACCTTCTGTTGTAGGGGTACAGACAGTTGTAGGAGTACTGCTGTAAGACTTCATCACTGCAGCTGGTTATTTTATTCAATACCTTTAATACAACACAATACATAAATGAATCATTAAAACAAAACTGGTAAAAAGATAAATCCCCATTAAAAGCAAATACATGAATGTGAATACCGAATGTGAAAAAGATCAACCAGTGTTATTTTTGCATCCCCCCCCCCCTCCATAAAAATAATTTAAATTTTCAGAGATTTAAATAAACCCTTTACTTCATAGAAACAGGTTTTATCACGTGTGCAAATAGTATAGATCCAGATCAGCTGGTACATTCATGCCATCTCATCAGGATCTACACTGTTTGCTTCTTGGTTCAAATAACCTTATGAATCAAAAAGCGAACAATGCAGGTCCTGACAAGGTGGCATGGATGTACCAGCCGATCTGGATCTACACTTTTACAACCCTTATATCCCATCAACTTTAGAGCATAAATTTAAACTTCTTTTTACCAGTATATTAAAAACCATATTAAAAACAAAAACAATAAAATAAAACACAACTATACAAAAGAAAAATTAAAAAAAAACAACCTTGCATGACAATCCAATCCTAACAAAAAGAGCTCAAGATCATAAAACTGAAACTGAAGTCCAGTCTCAAATAGCAAGTATCTGATTTGAGACAGGAAAACAGTGGCAGGTTAAGCATCTTGAGCACCTATAAGCATAAACTCATTTTTCTGGAATGGCTTACGAAAGAGATTCAAAATGTAGAAAATAAAAAATCTAGTCAGTGAAATGTTTTTTTCTGGAAATAGACAAGAGCTCAAGATCATTAAACTTAAACTGGGGTCCAGTCTCAAATCACAAGTATGTGATTTGGGACTGGAAAACAGTGGCAGGTCAAGGATCTTGAGCACCTATCTGTAAAATTAAGAAAAGTTTTTGGATGTCACTCAGGTGTACAATATGGGAGATCAACCTTAACACTTATTAACAGCCTAATATAATACACTAATTATATACATATATGCAAGCAAAATACACTTAAGTAAATTAGAAACGCAACTTCTTTAAACACGAAATATTTCATGTTTAAAGCAGTTGCGTTTCTAACTGCTTTAAGTATAATTATATATAGTTAAATAAATTAGAAACAAAACTTCTTTAAACACGAAATATTTCATGTTTAAAGACGGTGTGTTTCTAACTGCTTTAAGTATATTATATAGTTAAAGAAATTAAAAACGCAACATCTTTAACACAAAATATTTCGTGTTAAAAAAAGTTGCATTTCTAACTGCTTCAAGTATATTATATATTGTTGAAGAAATCAGAAACGTAACTTCTTTAAACATGAACTATTTCATGTTTAAAGAAGATGCATTTCTAATTGCTTTAAGTATATTATATGTACACAACTTCTTTAAACACAAAATATATTTTGTGTTTAAACAAACTGCATTTCTAACTTCCAAAAGTATGTAAGTAGAAGAGAAGAAAGGAAAGAAGAAAGGAATTCAATCAATCCATCAATCACACAGAGGTCCTATAAAAAATTACTTAAGAGTCCAAAATATTGTAAGGTATTAAAATTTTACTTAAGAATCCAAAACTACCATAAGTCTCAAAATTTACTTAAGAATCCAACAATATTATAAAGAATCAAAATTTACTTAAGGATAAAAAAAAACAACATAAGTATAAAAATTGACCAAGAATCTAAATATTCACAAAGTATAAAAATTTACTTATGAATCCAAAAATCTCAAGAAGTATCAAAAATTACTAAAGAATACGCACTTCATACCTATATTTCCTGACATTTAGCCTAACTTTATCCTTTTTGTTATAAAATTGAAGTGCTTCTTCCTACCTAGTTAACAGTTAACAAAAACTGGATATTATAAACATTAATTCATTCAATCACACCAATTCTAATAACAATAACACACAGATGAGATACCGGTACCTATCAAAATTTACTTAAGAATCTAAAATATAATAAAGTATCAAAATTTACTTAAGAATCCAAAAAATATAATAAAGTATCAAAACTTACTGAAGAATCCAAAAATATCATACAATATCAAAATTTACCTAGGAATCCAAAAATATCATAAAGTATCAAAATTTACTTAAGATTCCAAAGATTTTACTTAAGAATCTGCACTTCATACCTACATTTTCTGACAGTTGGCCTATCTTAATTGTATACTTTATGAAACTGAAGTGCTGCTTTCCTAGTTCACAAAAAATTGATATGTGACACTGGATATAAAAGTAATTTTACCCACTGCCCAACCCAGAAAAGTTATCAATCCAAACAATTCTCCAACCTTAAAGAAGGACCCTTACATGTAGATATCAAGTTACCTTAGTGAAGTAAAAGTTATACAAGTGTGGAAGTGAGTGTGGAAGTGAGTGTGTCTATTTTAAAGTTTTGTCCTGTCTGCTCTTCATGAGACATTGTGAGGTGGACCTTAGTGAAGTCTGTGGTGAGAGGAGTGAGAAGTGTGTCAATTTAAAAGTATTTGTCTCCGTGAAGAGCATAGAGGACATCTGGGACCTCTGTGGAGGTCCCATACTTGATACCTGCATATAAAAATCAATCTTTTCACCATTAAGAAGTTCTTCCATAGCTCCAAAAAGGGTTAAAGAGTATCACATATTTTTGAACTGTACCAATAAAATAATTTAATCTCAAATAATAGGAAACAAAAATGAAACAATTACCACTAAAATGTAAAGAAAAAGATGAAATGAAAAATCAATGTACCAATATCTATCTATCCATCTGTCCATCAATCAATCAATCAATTGATTGTTCAATCCACCAATCAATCAATCAATTGATCAATCGATCATACATACATACATACATACATACATACATACAAGAATCATTCCAACTATCAATCAATCAATCAATCAATCGATTGTCAATCAATCAATCAATCAATCAATCAATGAAACATACAAAAAAACAATCATTCCAACTCTAATGACAATAACACACAGAGGAGATATAACATTCAGGTTCTATAATACCTATCCAAGTGTTCCTGCAGAAGACACCAAGTGGAGAAAGACACAGACATGGGACATTAGAATGATGGTAAGTATCATCTCTATCGCTAACCAATACCCCGTCCTCACTAGATGCCTAGCCTTGGGTTGAGCGCAACTTAATATCAACACTACTAATAATTCAATACCACCTGTGCCGCCTAGCCTAGTGTTGAGCGCTGCCTATCCTTGATTTGAGTGCCACCTAGCCTTTGGTTGAGCGCTGCCTAGCCTTTGGTTGAGCGCCGCCTAGCCCTGGGTTGAGCCCCGCCTAGCCCTGGGTTGAGCTCTACCTTTATCTCTAGCCAATACCCCTTCCTCACTAGATGAATTTCACAACTCGGACTTGGTGAATAATTATAAATTGGACGATTTCCTGATTTATCTTACATCAGCAAGGTCTAGAGGAGAGGTTCAGTTCAAATCCCAACAAAGGCTAACGTCGCTTGTTCACCACTTGCCACAGACAATGCTAGACCTGCATCAGTTCAGACAAATGAAGTCACCGCCAAATTCAGTCATATACCAGAAATCATTGCTAGTTCATTGTAAGTAAAGAAGGATGTAATGACCAAAGACAGAAGATTCATTACTGTCTATGCCACCTAGCCTTCATTTGAATGCCGCCTAGCCTTGGGTTGAGAGCCGCCTAGCCTAGTGTTGAGCACTGCCTAGCCTTGATTTGAGCGCCACCTAGCCTTTGGTTGAGCACCGCCTAGCCCTGGGTTGAGTGTGAATATGCATATGGAGAGCTCTACTTTTATCTCTAGCCAATACCCCTTCCTCACTAGATGAATTTCACAACTCGGACTTGGTGAATAATTATAAATTGGACGATTTCCTGATTTATCCTACCTGAGCAAGGTCTAGAGGAGAGGTTCAGTTCAAATCCCAACAAAGGCTTACGTCGCTTGTTCACCACTTGCCACAGACAATGCTAGACCTGCATCAGTTCAGACAAATGAAGTCACCGCCAAATTCAGTCATATACCAGAAATCATTGCTAGTTCATTGTAAGTAAAGAAGGATGTAATGACCAAAGACAGAAGATTCATTACTGTCTATGCCACCTAGCCTTCATTTGAATGCCGCCTAGCCTTGGGTTGAGAGCCGCCTAGCCTAGTGTTGAGCACTGCCTAGCCTTGATTTGAGCGCCACCTAGCCTTTGGTTGAGCACCGCCTAGCCCTGGGTTGAGTGTGAATATGCATATGGAGAGCTCTACTTTTATCTCTAGCCAATACCCCTTCCTCACTAGATGAATTTCACAACTCGGACTTGGTGAATAATTATAAATTGGACGATTTCCTGATTTATCCTACCTGAGCAAGGTCTAGAGGAGAGGTTCAGTTCAAATCCCAACAAAGGCTTACGTCGCTTGTTCACCACTTGCCACAGACAATGCTAGACCTGCATCAGTTCAGACAAATGAAGTCACCGCCAAATTCAGTCATATACCAGAAATCATTGCTAGTTCATTGTAAGTAAAGAAGGATGTAATGACCAAAGACAGAAGATTCATTACTGTCTATGCCACCTAGCCTTCATTTGAATGCCGCCTAGCCTTGGGTTGAGAGCCGCCTAGCCTAGTGTTGAGCGCTGCCTAGCCTTTGGATGAGTGCTGCCTAGAAATGGGTTCAGCCCTGCCTATCCTTGCCTAACCAGTCAACTATGGATCAACTGATACTTAACTTGTTTGAGGAAATCAAATGTTCTATATCTATTAACAGCCACAAACCTTCCTAGCTTAGTGGCTGAAAATAAATATAGTAATGTGGCCTCCACCTCCCCTACAGCCACACCCTAACCACACATTTTTGTTATGTCTGTGCTATCCTCCACCTGGGTCATCTCTGTCATCATGACCACTGTCACTTACCCAAGGATTCCCAGGGATATATTGGAATGTCAGGAAAGGAATTAAGACCTCCCTGACATGCACCAGTCCTTCATTCTGGTTTGCGTAAGGGTGTGCACCGGGCATCTGCACTCCTGCCTGGGGTGCCACAGGAAGTGCAGGCACTCCTGCCTGGGGTGCCACAGGAAGTGCAAGCAAAGCCTGGTTGCTGGAACCATCGACACTATCTAGAGAGTCTCGGGGAGCCGCAGGTAGATACACCGACAAAAGACCCTGAAGAATCTCCTCGGGCAGAGACAAATGGCCAACAGACAAATCCGAATCATCGGCAACCTCTGCTGCATAGGCAGCATCAGTTGCCAGTGGACTCGGATCAGGAAAAAGAGGATAGGTCTCAAGGACCTCATCATCAAAAGACCAGTCAGCAGACCTGTCAGCAGACCTATCAGCAGACCAGTCATCAGACCAGTCAGCAAACACGTCAGCAGACAAATCAACAGACCAGTCAGCAGACTGGGCACCTACCAGAGAAGGGATCTCCTCGTCCCACTCAAACTCTGCCTCGCAGTCAAAGTCAAAGGAAGGAGTCAGTACCTCAACCTCATCGAGATCTGAAAAAGATAAAAACAAAACCACCTTTAAATATTAAAGTAATCAACCTTTTACTCCATATACATGTATAAAGGTTTTATTGCATGTGCAACCTGTGTTCATCCAAATCAGCTGGCACTCCCAAGTATCTGATCTTGATCTACACTGCTCACCTTTTCATTGTTATTTCTGAACAAAAAGTGAACAGTTTACATCATGATCAGATTGCATGGATGTGCCCGCTGATCTGAACCTACATTTTACATGTGATAAATCCCATACAACAAGAATAAAGGGTTAAATACATGCAAGACCAAACAAGAGCTGTCACTTGAAATTGACATATGCCCCCGAAATGCAGCTTTGAAATAGAATTGGTATACATATGTATTAAAAAATATGCCTGTGGAAGTTAAATAGTAAAGAGTAAAGGCCCAATACCCTTGCAACATGAGGGTCCATAGGACCCTGGGTCGCTCACCTGTCAACAACAGCTCAATGGTTGTAAGAGTTGTGTGCAAGTTTGATAAAATCAAGTGAAAAAATAAAGCTGCTATCGTCGAGAAAAGGTCAAAATTGCTTACTTTGGCTCTTTCAAGGGCCATAACTCTGGAACCCATTATGGAATGTAGCTGGTTCAAAAAAGGAACCTAAGTCTTATAGTAACTCAAATATTGTACAAGTCTAATTAAATTCAAACAAGGCAGTCAGAATGACAACAATATAGATGTGAATCTGGGAAAGGTTATGGATGGTTAAGAGCAAATTAAACAGGCAACGGGCAGGCAGGTGGAAGCCAATTCAAGTGGAAGGGTATGTCTTGTTCAGATAAGTTTCAGAGTATTGGCCTGCTCTAACACCAGAGGCGGCCTTGACCTTGAGCCAGCCAGGTTGGAACATGGGTTCTGCACATCAGGTTCATGAACTGAACATTTCACTTAAGTTTCATGATATTAATTTCAGGGGTTCAGAAGATATGAACTGGACACGAAACGCATGGTTCAAATCTTCAAACACCACTGTTGACCTTGACATTGAGGCAGATAGTTGGAACATGGGTTCTGCATGTCGTCTTCATGGGGAGAATGTTTGACTAAAGTTTCATGAAATTCCTTCTAAGGGTTGAAAAGTTATGGACCAGACAGGATATATGATCAAACACTACAGGCGGCCTTGGCCTTGAGCCAGCCAGGTTGGAACATAGGTTCAGCACATCATGTTCATGAACTGAACATTTCACTTAAGTTACATGATATTCATTCCAGGGGCTCAGAGACCACCAATTAACTTGCTAACTTGTGTACATGTACACACGCTTTATACAGCCGAGACCTCTCTTAAATTTAGTCTTAACATTTTGAGAATGTGCTACAAATGTGTTAATGTTGTTGTTGTTTTACATAAAAACAGTGAATAAAATATTCAGAAAAGCCTGATTTTCAAAGTGCTATAAAGTATGAAAGTTTATTTGGTCAGTATCCATAGAAAATGACAAAATTTACACTATAAATTTACACTATAAAATCTTCCAGAGCAAAGTTCTTAATATTGCATAACACAGATCTAACCAGCAAAGTTCACTAGGTCATTGACCAGCATCATAACAACATATTAAGACTGAATCTAAATATAGCTGAAGACAGGTAGAAATATTGGAATTATGATACTTGAAATTTTCACTCTGCTACTAAAATTTATGTTTCAAATTTTATCACTGAACAACCAGTGAATGAATTGTTCAGAAAAGATTGAATTTTAAGATGGTATCAAGTTTGTGTCAAAATCTGGTTGATAACTGTAAAAAATCAAAGGTTAAAAAACAGAATTAAAAATAAATGTAACCTCTATTGCCTTAACAAAATTTACCTTAGGGTAAGGGTTAATCCGATCAGAAATTCCTTAGGATATGCACAATTAGGCTTGGTGACAAACACTCCTGTGAAGTTTCAATGAAATCCCTCAAGCGGTTTCGAAAATGGTTAGGGTTAGGGTTTGGTAAAAAGGCCCATAACTCCGCCAAAAATAATCCGATAAGATATTCCTTAGGATATGCACAACTAGGCTTGGTGACAAACACTCCTGTGAAGTTTCAATGAAATCCCTCAAGCGGTTTCGAAAACGGTTAGGGTTAGGGTTAGGTTAAAAGGCCCATAACTCCGCCAAAAATAATCCGATCAGAAATTCCTTAGGATATGCACAACTAGGCTTGGTGACAAACACTCCTGTGAAGTTTCCATGAAATCTCTCAAGCGGTTTCAGAGAAGAAGCGAGGACAAGATTTTGCTAAAAAGGGCCATAACTCAGCCAAAAATAAGCCGAGCAGAAATTCCTGAAGACATGCACAACTAGGCTTGGTGACCAACACTCCTGTGAAGTTTAAAAGAAATCCCTCAAGCGGTTTTGGAGAAGAAGCGAGGACAAGATTATTTCGGACGGACGGACTGACGGACGGTCCGATTACTATATGCCTCCCTTCGGGGGCATAAAAAGTAGTGGATAGTAACTTCTTTCTTTTGTTGGCATTAGCTGTCTTTTGACCTTGTTTTTCAATCAATGAAGTGTTGCAAATAATGCATGGTTTCCGTTTAAATAAGGTGTCTCATTTTTAATTAACCATACTTAATGATTGTTTTGATTGAAACAAACTTATTTTCAGTTTGTGTATTATCAAATTAACATACTCTGTCTTGCAAATCTGATATTTAAATAGGAAAGATCCACTGATGTTGATTACAATTATTAAAACAAAGTTTACACAGTTTGAAATAACCTGGATTTTGGTTCTTTTCAAGATGCTTTTCAATCCTTCATTTGTTAATTCTTTACTCCATATGAGTATGATTTATTGCATGTGTGATACATTTGTGTCATCTGATCAGGATCTACACTATGCTTTAGATTATTTGGGTTACATGTAGTTCAGACCAAAACATGATCCAGCAGATCCAGATCAGATTGCACTGATGTGCCAGCTGATGTGGATCTCCAGTGGTAACACACATGATTAAATCTGTATATATGGGGTGAATTTGGTCAATGCATTCTGTTTTTACATTTCCAAAACTCACCATTACTCACAGACACTGATGTAAGTTAGTTTTAGTTATTATGGAAGTCAGGTAATATAGGTCTTATCTGCATTCATAGAATAAAATTTAACTGGTTTCGCAGTGTTAAGGTATAGTCCTTTCCGATAAGGGTTGTTATCTCCCTTGGCAAATTACCGTTCCTTTACGCTCTTTAGCGTGGTGTGAGACAATTTACTTCCGGTCGGAGAGTAAAACGAACAAAGGAATATTTAGAGAAAGCGAGGAAACAGTTTGTTAAATAAAAAAGAGATGATCTATGTTTGTTTGTTCTTGACAGATTTCGGAATTTTCTTTACTGAGACTATGCTTTCAAAAAACCGAAAGATTATAATAAAATGGAAAATTACTAGTCTTTGTTTTTCAGGCCTGCCAAAACTTCTTCATTAAAAATCCGGAGATTTTGTCTGAATATGTCAATGATGATGACGACGATGATGATGATCATGATGATGATGTTGTTGTTGGTGGTGTTGTTTTAATGTTTTGTTTCTGCTGTTCACTATGACTGTGACTGAACAAAAATGATGATAACGATGATTATGATGATTTTCTGATAGTTTTCTGTGTAATTATATTCTTCTAAAATTTTATAAATAATTTTTGCCGATTTTGTTAGAAATGGTTGAAGAACATGTTTTAAAATGACTTTTGTCTATTTTTACCATTCATTTTTTAACTGTTAAGACCTGTTTTTGACAATATTAGAATGAACATGCAGTGAAAAAGATAAAGGCAGGTGAAACATCGAGGCCCTTGTTTAGTTTATGACACGCGGTTATTGTATAGTTGTGCCAGAGGCATTGAAACTGCATGTAACTGACCACGACCTCGTTATCTCGTTATCTAGTAATAAACAGGAAATGTGCGACTGCAGTAGAATAACTTACGTTTATTGTACAACTTTAACAAGGTTTAATTAATCTATATTTTTGCAATTTCATAGAAATCCTGAGATTTTGACTATAAATCCGGAGAACCGGAGAAGTAACTTAAAATCCTGAGATTCCGGACAAAATCCGGAGATTTGGCAGGCCTGGTTTTTTAACCAGAATGTTCTAGCAAACTGATTTCAAAATATAATAAAGGGTTTTTTACCAAAAACTGTCTTAACTGTTTACTAATTTTGAAATCTTAGCTGCTTTTGCTCATATCCACCTTGATCAGAATTTCATTTACCAAAATCATTTTTGTTAGATCGCTAATTATCTTAACAAGAAAACTAGATTTTTTAATTATGATCATCAATTGACGAACAACAAAATTTTATTTTATGGCAATTGATAAAGAAAGGTAACACATACCTAATGAAATTATAAATGCGCTGATGTAGTTATTTAAAAAAAACTAACGACATTCCCTTCTCAAATAAAAAAAGTCTAAAAATACCGAAAAGTTCTTTGAATTAACGAGTGTCCGACAAAGAGAGATGTTAATTCAAATTCACAACAATTAGAGCTGCTCAACAACAATGGCAAATTGCAGTTCTCATCCCACTGAAGTGTTTGCAACAGTGCCAACTGCATCGCTAACTTTTAATTTAATTCAATCTTTTTAATTAGTTAATTTTATTTAGAGTCAACAATGAAAATGACGACCGGACCGTCTAATTGATCGAAGCGTGTTATGTTCTCATACCGCTAAATCATTTTTTTTTTCGCACGCTAGTGAAGAGATACAAGCATGTACACTGGAAGTATACGTAAATTCATATCAATAATGAAAAAACAAAATCTGCGAATTTTCAATAGACAAATCATTCACAAACATAATTTTCGCTCACGATTTTGCAAGCACGTTTTTGTAAAACATGCTTTTTATTATTTTCTTTTATAAATATTTAAGAGATCTGTAGTTATGAAAGTTAAAAGCGGACTTTTTCTTCCGCTGGGGATTCAGAAATGAAAAACGAAAATGTACTTGTTGCAATGTTTTTGTTTTACTCGTGGGCAACGGCATAAGTAATTATCGTCGAATATAGCTAACCTGTTGTTTGATGTCATGTTGCTAAGTAATGATTCATTGGAAATTTATCATTTTATATATAATAAGTAAAATAAGAAGTGAACCGTTTCCTTTCATACTAGCTGTTTGTTACATCAGATGCCTTATTCAAGAATCTGTAAGCCGTAAATGAAACATTAGTTTTGACATGACATTACTAATGATGACAACAAATTTGTACTAATTAATATGAGTGAATATCATCATCAGCTTATGTAAATTCAAACTTGTTGGCAATTTGTATATAATATATAATAATAGACAGTAACTTAATTCGTTAAGTTGATATACATAAAATAATCGGTGTTCAAATGATCACATTTCTTAACCAAAATAAGTGCATAGTTAAATATGATCTCGTTGTCAATCTAAAAGAACATTTTGTATTAAATCTGCAACATTTAAATGATCATTCGTTATCACGTCTTATAAAATTAATCGACGTAACTAAGAAAAATGCACATACAACAGCGCATTCGTTTATTCTAACTAGCTTTCGGCGGCCAGCTTTCAGATATTCGCTTGCTTAGTATATGAGCGAGCTATATGAAAAATACATCATTGTTGTCCAGTTGAATGAACAATTCTGTATTAAATCAGCAACATTCGAATAATCATTAATTATATTATCACATCCAATAAAAATAAATGGTCATAACTAAGTAAAAAATGGCACTTTCGGTAAATCGGATGATCATATTTGCCTACCGGAAGTAGAATTAACCGCGACCCGATTATCAGCAAAGGGAGATAACAACACTTATCGGAAAGGACTATAATGCTCTGTTCCCCATTGCTACGTCATATTTAAAAAAATAAGAATATCAAAATCTCTTAATCACTCGAAATTGTAGTGTTTATTGGTGTAAATAATGAATTGCGCTCAACCCGGGGCTAGGTGGCGTGGGCAGTAATATGCATTTCCATTACTGACCATGAACAGGCTCAATCAAACCGAGTTTGCAATATTTTCATATTTGTCATGTTTGCTGGCTTTCAAAGTTCCCTTTCATCTATTTATTAATGGCACAATGCGCAGTCCCATCAAACTTTCATGGTTGGTAACCGAAGTGACCATTCAGTTGTGTTTCAAGCAATTTGATTTGTTAATCTGACGCTGCACAACCAATCAAATTTGTCGACACATTAAACATTTATTATACTGGAAATACTGTTTGCACCTTGATCTTTAGTACCCAAAATGAAAAAAAAAATTGCCAGTCAGCAGGACTGATAACTTCACAAAACTGCCAGACTGTAGCGAATTTTGCCAGACATGACCGGCGGTCCAGGGCCTGTGCTCTAGGTTTACAAGAGTTTTCCTAGCCATTTTGGGAAAAGGACCCTGGCCAGAATTGGGAAAATTTTAGCATGTGAAATGTCTCATTTTGGGAATTTTTAACGACAAAAATACAAGTTTTGGGAATTTTGAAATCATTGTTTTATGCATTTTTCCGCTTTTTCAAGGAAGGATCAGTTTACTTTTTATTCACTCAGGGTGGTTTAGTGTTTAAAACCTACATACAGGCTTTTTTCAGAAAAAAAAATCTATGGAATAATTTTAATTTGTTGAAGTCAACAATGACAATAACAGAATTTTTCTTTGTTTTCTACTGCTTTCAGACAAGCAAACACTTACACCCTCGTGTTGCTCCATTTGTCCGAATTCAGGTTGATGTGACCTTTCTTGTTCAGTGTTATTTTGTTGCAATTTCTTGCAAAGGTCAAAAATTGACGAACAGCCTTTTGAATCCTGTTTACGAATTTTTTTGTGTAGTATTTCCTATTTATCAAAGGCCATACTCGGTAACTGTGTTAATATCACGAAAAAAAAAAAAAGATTTGTTTTACTCCAGATTGCCTATTTACTCTGATCAATTTTATTCGGTTAAAACTTCTTTGAACAAAATGGAATGTCCATTTTCTCGGCACAGACTAGTATCTCGACGAACTGTTCTCCATACAGACATATAATTATACCGTTACGCACCGAATTTAACACCTGGTTTTGACGTCATATGCATAGTGCGAGCTATAGCAGTCAGTTGTTGTTTACAAGGTAAAGCGAAAGTTAACACTGTTTCTTATGTTTTGAAAATTATCTGTGGATTCAATTGGAAACAAGAAAAAGTCGTCGCCCCGCGCCGAAAACCAGGTTTTCATTTAATACTTATACTTTTTTAAAGAAAATATCTGATATGAAGAAACTGAACTTCTATTTTTAGCAACAGTGACATTGATCTTGATCACAGACTTCTGAGTAGAAATCCAAGTTGCGTCTTGGTATCAGCTACCCAAAGAAAGTTTGGTGTCAATAGATCACAGCTAACCCAAGTAATAAGGAGAAACCTAAATTTCTATTTTAAGCAAAAATGACATAGACCTTTATCACAGACACATGGGTATCAATCCTAAGTAGTGTCTTGATACAAGCAACCCACAAACCAAGTTTGGTGTCAATAGGCCAAAGAAAACTCGAGCTATTGAGCAGAAACAGAATTTCTATTTTTAGCTACAGTGACCTTGAGCTTTATCACTGGCACCTGGGTAGCAATCTCAAGCTGCATCTTGATATTAGATACCAACACTAAGTTCGGCGTAAATATACCAAAGCAAACTCAAGTTATTGAGGGAAAACTGAATTTCTATTTTTAGCAACAGTGACCTTGACCTTGATCACAGATACCTGTGGCAATCCCAAGCTGTCTTTTGATATCAGCTACTCATATACTAAGTTTGGCATCCAGAGGTAAAAGCAAACTCTAGTTATTGAGGGAAAGCTGAATTTCTATATTTAGCAAGTGACCTTGCCCTTTATCACAGACACCTGGGTAGCAATCTCAAGCTGCCTGTTTATATAAGCTACCCACAAACCAAGCTAAGCGTCAACAGGCAACTTGGCATCAACAGATAACATTCACAAAATACTTAACAAAAATCTAAGTCAAAAAGGGGCATAACTTTTGGAAAACACAGTCAGGGGTTATGAAACTTGACCTGGTAATTGGTACTGTGATGTGAAACAATTATGTGAAGTTTCAAAGCTATACCTTGAATGGTAACTGAGAAAAACACAACTTTCACCAAAAAAAAATAACAAAATTTTTAAATGAAAAAGGGGCATAACTTTGTCAAAATACAGTCAGGGATTATGAAACTTGTCCTGATAATTGGTATTGATATGTCAGACAACTATGTTAAGTTTCAAAGTTGTACCTTGAACGGTTACTGAGAAAAACAAAACTTTCACAAAAAACTTCACAAAATATCTAAGTGAAAAAGGGGCATAACTTTGTCAAAATACAGTCAGGGATTATGAAACTTGTCCTGATAATTGGTATTGATATGTCAGAAAACTATGTTAAGTTTCAAAGTTGTACCTTGAACGGTTACTGAGAAAAATACAACTTTCACAAAAAACTTCACAAAATTTCTAAGTGAAAAAGGGGCATAACTTTGTCAAAATACAGTCAGGGATTATGAAACTTGTCCTGATAATTGGTATTGATTTGTCAGACAAGTATGTTAAGTTTCAAAGTTGTACCTTGAACGGTTACTGAGAAAAACACAACTTTCACAAAAAACTTGACAAAATGACGCACGCCCGCCCAACGACATACCCCAATCTAATAACCAGGATTTTTCTAAAGAAAACCTGGTTTAAAATGGAAGAAATTTCGGATTGGGAAAGGGTCCATTTGCTTTGGAAAAGGGTCTGTTTTCCGGACCCTCAGAAAGGCTAGGAAAACCCCTGGTTTAGAAGTGAACAACGCTGACAATAGGCTATATAAGCATATAAACCCAAGGAATCAGTATAGTATGATTACAATATACAATATATGCCCGCCCGCTCGCCCAACGACATACCCCAATCTAATAACCAGGATTTTTCTAAAGAAAACCTGGTTAAAAATGGAAGAAATTTCGGATTGGGAAAGGGTCCATTTGCTTTGGAAAAGGGTCTGTTTTCCGGACCCTCAGAAAGGCTAGGAAAACCCCTGGTTTAGAAGTGAACAACGCTGACAATAGGCTATATAAGCATATAAACCCAAGGAATCAGTATAGTATGATTACAATATACAATATAACATTCGGAACACTGATAATTACAGCAATCCTCACGTACATAATGATGATCATCAAAAGTAACTTTTGATGCCAAACACTGGGCAATAATAACAAGTAGACCCTGCTTCCCCTTCAACAAACAACATCAAGAACATCAAATTAGGTCCTCAATGATGCATAAGCTGATGGTTACAATACATGTGAATGTGAATACATATTCCAAGTTTCGATTTGTTATGTCAAGTAGTTTTAAAGCCGCAGCCCTAAACATAAGTATTAATATACTATTGAAAAATCATATTTGTCCATATAGACTCCAATATATAAACTCTCTAACAGAACACAAAAGGTTCAATCAAATTCTTTCTTATAGACAGGATTTTCAATGATATTGTTAAATTATGGTCAACAAACTTTTAAGAAGCTAAATATAGTGGAGGAGGCCTATATTTAGCACCAATTTTTGACGAAGAGAAAGCGTGATCTTGATGTCTGTGACATTTCGAAAATCCTACTATTACTTTTTGTCACGCGGACCAAATTTATTTTGGTAAATTATAGTGCCTATAGTTCCAAATACATGTAATATTTCATACAAGAGCGTGTTAAATTGAAGTAATGCCGCTTTAAAGTTATGAACCAATTGCACAAAAACCCAAGACACCAATTAATTTGCTGATGTTTATGCTTTGAGCAAGTAGAAACACTTCCCTTTTCTTGGAATAGTCAAGCTTGAAATAGTAACTAAATGAATGAGTTAGCTACACAGGCAAGATTGAACACTAATCTACATTAAGTGCCACACTCCCAGCAAATTACTTAAACCCTTTGCTCCATGGTATATGGCTGTTATCAATGGGTGACCAGTGTAGATCTAGATCAGTCAGCACAGCAGTGTAATCTTATCTTGATCTACACTATCTCTCTTAGTTTCATTAGGTAATTTCAGTGCAAGAGGCAGCTAGTGTAGATCCAGATCAGACAGCATGGATGTGGTCCCACACACAATCAATTCTATATAATAAAGTTAAGGGTAAAAAATTGTAAAAGTAGACTTTGCTCCTCTCCAACAAACAACTGAGATGCTTACAAATCAAAAAAATTACAACACTAATTAACATTTTATAATTTTTGGATGCCAAACACTGATGTTTAAAGTTTCAAGTCATTATCTTGAAAACTGCAAACATAGACACTGCTCCCCTGAACAACAAACATTATTGGATTGGATATTAAGAAATAGTACAATACTAATTTACATTTGACACATAACAGATTATTAAAAGTTTCAAGTCTTTATGTTGGAAACTGCAAAAAGTAGACCCTCAGCTCCCCAATAACAAACAATGTTTGTCTACCACTCCAGGGAAAGGTGCAACACTTTAGGCTACTTTTGATGCCCAACATTTGATGAACAACAGATATTGAAAGTCTCTAATCATTATCTAAAAACTGCAAAAGTCGACCCTGCTCCCAAACAACTGAATCAGCTACCACAGAAAGGTATAACACTTGTCTACTTTTGATGCCAAACAGATATTGAAAGTTTACAGCCATTTATATCTTGAAAACTGCAAAAGTAGACCCTGCTCCCCAACAACAATCAAGTTGGCTACCAGGGAAAAGTATCATGGTTTTCTACTTTTGATGCCAAACAGATATTGAAAGTTTCCAGCCATTATCATGAAACTGCAAAAGTAGACCCTGCTATCCAACAACAAACAATACCGGTAATTGGATTTCAATATCAAGCAGATTCAAGCATTTTGATCCATTAAACCTTCGCACCTAGGGGGGGCTGATAACTTGGAAAAGAAACTTGGCGTTTTTATAAACAATTTTAGTCATTACATTCTCTTCCTTTTAGTTATAAAATTCAAAACCATTTTGCACAATGTTTTGGCATCGTCTGATAACTTTGTTTAAGTAAGCTTCGATCGCGACATCAACCTGTTTGATGAAAGGTTAATACATGAAATTTGCACGATTTAATGGCATTTTAGTCGGTGTCAACAAAAATGTATCGAAAAATGATAAAAAACAACGAAAAAAAACCCTCATGGGATTCAAACTCAAAGCCGTTTTAAAACAATTATTATATATCAGTTGCGCTACTGCCAAGGCCATGAAAGTTTTGTTAGAGAGATGTCCACCTTTAACATTTTGAGCTATGATTGAAATAACTAACTTCCCTATTTTGTGGAATATTCCAAAAATCTATAAATACAAAAGTGCATTCACGGCTCAATGCGTAAATTGAACTATAGATGAATAATGTCAATAAGCAGTGCAGAATAAACAAAGGTCTGATAATTGACTAACAAGGGAAGTGGTAACTGACATGGACCAATTGAAACATGGTTAGCTCCCGTGTTCAAATAAACAATAAGGTATTGACAATGGGTCGTCAAAACATGATAAAAAATTTGATTACTTTTGGGCATTATTTTTTTCTCAAAATTGGATTTGCATGAATTTACACCATTACTATTAGAAAATAATGATACCTATCTTAACAATAATAAATATCGCACAATAAGCAATCAGTCTTCGATGTAAGCGGGTTGCCCGAAGCCCGGGGCACGTAAATTACGGTCCGGACAACCTTGGTGTGCCTGGTCGGTTGCCCGAACGGGCAAGTCCGTCCGGGACGGTTTTTATGCTAACAAACGGTCAGGATCGTGACAGACGGACTTTATCACTTGTAAACCATGACGGGTTATTTTTAAACTAATCACGTACACTAAACGCTTATTGCAAATAACGTAATAATTATCTGTAAGACGCTTGTAATTTCAATAACCGATCTATTTTAATTTGTCATTAGTTATTGCGATGCAATTAAAATTTTACGAAGGTGCACAGCCTTAGCGTGTGAAAAAGAGAAGATCGGCGATTCGCAAAAGGTCAAATAATATGTCTTTTTTATTGAGTTTATATCATCTTGCATTTTCGGACAACAAAAGTCTAGGTCGGGCAAGTAAAAATCCTATCCTACTTGCCCGAACGGACAAGTGGTTTTGAAACCTAAAGGCGAAGACTGAGCAATGTCATCTAATCATCTTAAGGAGGTGATTTCAATGTCTGACATTAATTTCATAAAGTTGCACTTACACACAATAAGGCTAATATTTTTCTATATAAACAAATAGAAATAGCAAAAATGCCTTTAAATACTAAAGATACCTTTTAACACTTCGTATTTATGCCAGTTAAATACAGTACTTTAACCCTTTCGTCCATAGATATACCTTAATTTCTAAGGCAAACAGTTTAGATCCAGATCAGCTGGTACATCCAAGCTGTCTGATCAGGATCTAAACTGTTTGCATTTTATTTGTTAGGTTATCTCTGACTAAAATGCCACCAGTGCAGATCAGACGGCACAGATAGCCGGCTGATCTGGATCTACACTGGTTGCACATGCGAATAAAGGTGTATATCTGGAGTAATGGGTTAAATAGTAAATCAATATAAAATTGAATTTATAATGGTTAATAATATACCAGCAGGTGCTTTTCTGGTAAAAGTAACTACTATTATTATATATATTATAGAACTTGTATCAATTTAAATAAGTCATCTAATTTTAATGCTGTATTTAGTGGATTAGTTATAATTTACAAACCATCTTCTATTCACCCTCCATAGATACACCTTTATTGCATGGGCAACAGTTTGGATCCAGATCAGCCGACAAATCAGTGCCATCTGATCAGGATCTAAACTGTTCGCTTTTTAATTCATTACGTTATTTCTGACCAAACTGCGACCACTCCAGATCCTGATCAGAGGACATGAATGTGCCGGCTAATCTGGATCTACACTGGTCGCACATGCGTATAAATGGAAGAAAGGGTTAACTACACTTCATTGGCTGGAAAACGGTGTCAAAGGCCAGCTTTAAGACAGCTATGCAGAAAAATCCTATGGTGGGGCGAATCCCTTCTTGGGGCAGCAATATTTAATTTTCATGAGGATTTTGGCCAAGCAGTTGTAAATTATCCTGCAATTACCCAAAGAATGGCCCAAATGAATGCCATATTTGGAAATCTTACATCCTACCCTGTCTATTGTGGTATGAAGCAAACTTATATATATATTGTATCACAGTACAAAATAAAGTTAATGGTATCAAGCAATATTTTAACCCTTTACTGCATAGATACACCTTGGTGAACAGTCTAGCTCCAGATCAGCAAGCACAAATGTTCCAGTTGATCATAATCAACTGACACTTCACATTGTACCTGGGTCTTATTATCAGAACATCTCCAGTTAAATAAAAATATACACCTTTTTAAGTTTTCATAGGGGTAACCAGTGTAGATCCAGATCAGCTGGCACAGCTGGGCTGTCTGACCAGGATCTGCATTGTTGGTTTTTAAGTCAGAAATAATCCAGTAAATCTAATTTAGCAAACAATGCAGATCCTGATCAGATGGAATAAATGTACCAGCTTATCTGGATCTACACAGGTTGCCGTGATAAAAGGTGTATATATGCAGGAAACATTAACATTTAGTAATCACAGAATTTTTAACACAGGTACTTTGGAGATAGACCTTGTTTTTCTTCCAACTAAAGAAGATGATTCCACTATAATAAATAGATATTGTAGGTTCTACACTACACTGAACACACCCAATGTTTTTGTTTTATTTTGCCAAGCCAGAACCATTATCAGTCTATCCATACAAAATTTACTAACAAATACCAAGTTTTCCTAAAAATTAACACATGGTCCATTTGCAAAGCACCTGCAGTATAATTAATATATTATGCAAACAATGACTTACCATCCGCGGGTACAGGCAAAGGCTGGGCAGCCGGAAGTGCAGGACCAACACCAGGGCGCAGGAACTCCACTTCCTCGGTCAGGGCGCAGTAACGGACAGCCGAGTACCCAACATCCGATCTCTCTGGAACATACAGAAACCAACGTTAGAACAATGATAAACATTCTACATGTTCAATAATTCATTTGAAAATAAATATCAATCATTACAAATGTTAAAATTAAAATACTCTGATAATGGGTCACCATTCTCCAGTCACAGGGGTGACTCGTAAAATCGAACGACACAACTTGTAAAATCCCGCCTTTTTTCGGTTCATATTTATATTGTTTTCGCCATAATTTTTATCTACGAATCTTAAATATATTTCTATATATTCCTAAAAGGCTATATCACAAACTTCAAAAATCGCGCCATTTTCTTTTGCAGTAAACGATCCGCAAACAAACACACAATTGAAGTTGCACGAACACAACAGGCACATTTTTTTTCAAGCAATGAAAGAAAGAAAATCAACTTACCCAAGGTGAAGCACCCGAGAAAGCGTCGGAAAACAGACAGAAGACCCATAGTAAGCCAAGTAAGACAAGTAGCAAGCTCGTAACTCAAAACTCTCAAAAATAGCCTTATACAATGTTTAGAGATGATATGCACTATAAGTATAGCTAATGATCTCCGACGTACACAATGCAAACCGCAGTATTTATATCAGGGAATCACGTGACCAACACACATAAATTATTCCGATTTTCCTCCAAATCTATTGATCAATAAAGGAGAAAGGGCGTGTTTACGTAACGAGGTAGGCGGTTTCATGATAATTGTGGGGCAAGTAGCACGTGCACAACCACATATTATCATAGATACCTGGCCAAAAAAAACACAACAAAACAACAACAAAGCCGAATTTCTGAACAAAGTAAATAATCTTGGCCTGATATAAATCACAGCCACAACAACAAAATCACAAACAAACAAACGAATTTTAGAACAAAATCAATGGATCTTGGTCCGATATACATCACAGTCTACAGTACACCCGTTTTGTGATCCAGGGCGTTTGTGGGTTTTGAACATTAAGAAGACGGATTGTTTTGTTATTTGATTGGTTTCTGTTTTACAGTACTTAACGAACACTTACAGTATCTACTACGCGATCACTAAAATGTTTTTAAAAGAAAATTATCAAAATCTCACGATCAATAACGGCGAAATACCGTTCAATGGATCTTTGCACAAATGAATATTACTAATGTATCTTTATTTTGCATACAGTAAGACACGTTAGAAAAGTAAGAAAAAAGCTAGATCTAAAAATTCATTAAAATTCTATTTACTTAAATTCACAAAAACTAAGCGATACAAAACATAAGAGGAGGCTAAGTATGTTGATATATGTACATGTTGTTCACTTTGTTGTGGATTTACTTCGATTGATTCACATATTGCTATGATATTCTTCGAGTCTTAGCCTCAGGCTAATTAATTAAATGAATAGCCATTCTTCTTACTATATAGAAATCATTTGACCTGCACGAGATGCGTTTTGATATAGGCTTACTGACAGCCTTTTGTGTAAGAAGAGCTATTCAATCACAATGATTGAGAAATTGGATTAATCCTGACATCACGTGCAGGGCGCACGAGACCTGGCGAACACTTCTTCTCCGAGCTTTGTTTTTTTTGTAGTTTTCCTAAAAGCAGTAACACAAAGTTGTGAACTGTTATGTTGATTTGTTTTTTTTTCACAAATAAAAATGTTAGTCTCTTAAACAAAACCGCTTGCCATACATTGGTAAATAAAGCGAGAACAGCATATTAGATCTCGACCCAAATGTGTGATTTTACTGCCGTGCCGTTTGTCGGACACACAGTATAAAGGGAAGCGACAACCCACATTTATTTCTTTAAGTTACTTTTCCAACTATTAAGAAGAAGTATCATATGTTTGTATAATAGGGGTAGTTTTTAATATGATCGAAGGCACGTTGCTTTAGCTGCACTTCAACCGCGTATGCAAGCATGTCCTTTTATAAAGAACTGGCTAAGACTGTTTTCATTTGCATTGTGAGTGCATTGTCCTTAGCTCACACCGTTCAACCAGATGTTGTGAATGCCGTGTGTATGCCGACGATAGTTGCGCATGTACGTGTTCAGGTAAATTTGAGTATTGGCTTGATTTTCACATTTTCCGCAACATCTCCGCAGAAAACTTGAATATACAGATTGATTCCCTGTTTGAAAAGGAATCTACTGACGAGATCATAACGTACAAGAATATTATTTATAGAGAAATTGCAGAAAACGTGTGCAAATTTTCGACGAAATACGTCATTTGATGAATCGGCCGCAAATAGATCTATCTTTGTTAGTACCAAACCTGATATATTTGAAATATTCCATAATAAAGTTCAATTATTTCCCTACAACTATTTGAAACCACAGCTTCAGATTCTCTTTATCTACAAAGATATTTACTTTTAAACTTCCCGGACGTGGCTCTCTAGGACAGCCACAAATTCAACGCCGGCAGTTATTCAACGCTTTCAGCGCTTTGATTTTTTCTGCTAAGCATTGCAGCTTAGATAACGACAAATTTCATGAAAGAATATCCGAGGCAAAAACATGGAAGCAGAGTTACTTACTTTGGATTTCGATAGTATGGAAGTATAGCTGAACGGAGCCTGTGTTTATAAAAACTTTCCGTCATTGATTTTCATTTTAACTGACAATGAATCATTGTTTTTCTCATTTTACGGAAGAGGAATATCAGTTTCACAGGCGAATACCATGTTGATATGAACTTCAAAAATTATGCATTCATTTCCTAGAATATCCCCTCTTCCTAAAGCACTGTTAAAAGCCCGCTTATTCCATCGAATAAAACTATTCTCGTACTTTCGACTTGTATTGGCGGCTCTAGAAGTTTCTGTAACAAGTCCGGAAGAAGTTCCACCTTGCCTGCCAAGACTTCCGGTGATGTTTCAATCTCAGATTTATGAGCTTGAAAAAACAGTTCTGTTTACAAACAATTAATGAATATGATCAGATTAAGTATTCATTGTTAAACTAACTATACTTAAGAAAAATATATACTGAACAAAAATAAAAAGTATCCACTTTTATGCTTATATTCCCGTTAAGATAATTTCATTCAATAAAGAACGCATAAAAACAAGAACTGTCAGAGGAGATAGCGTGCTCGACTTTTCGATTCATTTGAAATAAATGCAATTTATAGATTAAAAGAACAAAACACATATAGCCAATCATTTATGTGCAAACAGGAATAATGTTAAGAAGTAAGTGGTAAGGGAGGAAATTGAAATAATTCCTTAACGTACCTTATATAGTGAATTGAAAAGGGAAATAACTATTAAATATTTTTTGAAGAGTTGGAAAACTTGTTAATAATATATGCTTAATGCAAAATTTAAGTGAATAAAGGGACATAAGTTGAAAAATACTGGAAGCAAGGTTATGGGTGTCATTGGGTATGATGTAGATTTATTGGAAGCAGGGTTATGGGTGTCATTGGACATGTTTTAGATTTTGATGGTGAATACATCTTTTCAAGTATTTTATACGTGATTCGATTGAAAAAATTATGTTTTAAATGTAAATTACAGAATATACGGTATAATTACAGTGTCATAAATTTAAAGTATTACTGCCATCTAAAATATATAACAATCAATGTAGCCTTACTCTAGCAATGTCGCTGTCAGTAGTTAATTAAATTTAAGCGATTGTAATCGTCTAACTTTAGCGATGCCGCTCTCAGTAGTTAAAACTCTACTTGTATAATCTAATCCTGGCGATGTCGCCTTACTTTAGTGATGCCACTGTCAGAAGTTACATTAATTCTCAGCCAGTCAAAAAGAACTACTTTGCAAACCAGTTCAAGGGAGATAATCCAAAGAAACTTATGAAAAACTCCTATGTAACATTGTCTCCCTTGAAATCAATGTACACGGCTAGCATTATAAACTTCAGATCAATATTTCCGAAGGTGCTTTTTCCACTCTTGCATCTCACATAAAAGCTTTACTTGTTGGCAAATGGATCCAGTCAACTACTTTTAATATAAATCTACCATTTGGACAAATCAATGGCCAAAATACTGCAGAATTGGTAAAACGAGCACACCCCGTGCTCTGAACCTTCTTCCACTGGCACTGATGCATTTACGGAAACATGGCCTTATGAATTTGGTCTTTTTGTACCGATAATTTATATGTTTTATAGAGTGACCCGTAAAATGGAAATTGACAGACCGCGGGTTGTGATGTATGCGTTAATCTTGCTTATAACTTTGAAAGTTCTTGACGTCTAATTCACTTCATATTTGGGATATAATTATAATAATATAATAATAATGCCGTGCTGACTTTACCTAAATCGCCAATGTCTAAAAAGTTCAAACGTAAAAATATTTGTAAATAAAGCTGAGCTTTTCGAATATTACAGGCCTACAGAGAAATAATTGAACTTTATCATGGAATATATCAAATACTTGAGGTGTGCGTATATAAAAGAATATAATTTTGCGGGCATCTTATCTAATGACTAATTTTGCACACTTTTCCTGCAATTTCAAATTATTAACATACGTACGCCATATTTAGTCGATAGAGTCCTAATTAAACAGGGAACCAATCTTTCTGCTAAGATATTGTGGAAAAATATATATATAAAAAATGAGTCAGACAAATACTAACTTTTACCAAAAACATGTACATGTACATACGGCATTGATAAACCATTCTCTTTCTCTCCACTTTTTGGCAGTGCGGTGTGGCTGTGTCTTCTGTATGTGTCAAGTCCTGATATAACTCATCTCTATCAAAATATGCGAAAATTCACAGTCAAAATCGTAGTTCTAAAATTCTATATATTTGTAAACATTTTGCTGTTCCAGTGCTCACTTGATGTATGTAATTCCTAATGCAGCGTAATTGTTATGTATGTGCTCAAGGAAATTTAAACAAACTAGCAAACAGAAGAATATAAAAATATTCTTTATCAAGAATTAACATATTTAATTTTCATGTTTTGAACATTTCACAACAAAGGACCATAACAATGTGAACAATAACTCTAACTTGTTGCATTGCTTATGTTATGTGCATCACCAAGAACAAATAAGTAAAACTAGCCTCAAATAAAATTTGGATGGATTTAGTGAGTTGTTCCCAGAATACAGTGCGGACAGGAATGGTGCTTTCAAATGTTTTATGAGCATAACGTCAGAGTTTCATGAATTGCATAAATAAGCTAATAACATCGGTGAAGTCCCACAAAGTTTTATTTAAATACTACGGGAGGGTGATGAGAAACAGCACAGATATTTATGGTTCAATTTTGTAATATCAAGAAAGTTGAAGGGGTTAAATGGCAGAAATACCACAAAGCCAGAACATGCTGACAACATGAACATCTTCTGTTCTAGTGAGTACATAATGTATCCTTTAAACAGCCATAATGAATTCCAACTTGTGATAGCTGAGAAACAGCCTGTACATGGATGGCCCTCTATCATGCTAAACAGATATGACAAGGGCCATAACTCTGTGGAAGATCACTGAGTAGAAATGTGCTGATAATATGTGCGTCTACTTAATTGGTTATTGAAGCTTCCAGTAAGTTGTCAGTGAATTCCAACAAGTGGTTGCTTAGCAACAGCCAAGGATTGGTCTTATAAAATACTTTATTTTAATTCAAATTGTGTTAACCCTTTCTTCCATAGATACACTTTTATTGCATGGATGAACAGTTTAGATCCAGATCAGCCGGCACATCAGTGCCATCTGATCAGGATCTAAACTGATCACTTTTTGATTTGTTAGTTTATTTCTGACCAAAATGTGACCAGTGCAGATCCTGATCAGATGGCATGAATGTCATGCGTAAAAATGTGTATATATGGAGGAAAGGGTTAATTCAATAACTTTGTGTTGAATTGTTCAGCGTATACATCCTGAAAATATGCATGCATCTCTTGTTGGTGAGAAACAAAGACAACACAAAAGGTTCTGTCATACTCTATTAACATTAGAAGGGCAATAACTGTGAAAAGTATTGAACAAGCACTTAAGAGACAGTATGTGCATCTCCTCTTGTTATGCCTATGTTATTTTTGCTATTGCCATAGAAAGTATTATTTGAAACAAGAAATGGTAAAAAAATGTAGGTTAAGGTTTTGTGAAGAACTGTCAGTCAGACAAAGTGATCCCTTCATACCAGCTTTTTTTCACTAAAAAGGGCAACACAAAAAGATCAGTAGACAATTTTTGTATTAATAAATTACCGTTATTGTCTATTTCATTAGATAATACTCTTTTCACACAAAATATGTTCACAGTCCATGCATGTGTCATAGATCCTAAACAATTTATCCCTTTCCTCCATATATGTGATCAGTGTGGATCCAAATTAGTCGGCACATCAGTGCCTTCTGATCAGGATCTAAACGGTTTGCTTTTTGATAAAAAAATAACACAATAAATAAAAAAGCAATCAGTGCAGATCCTAATCGGAAGGCAGGGATGTGCCAGGTGATCTGGATCTACACTGTTTGCCCACGCCATAAAGGTGTACATATCTAGGTAAGGTATTATTGCAGTTCAAAAAATCATAAATGTACATGTACTACATATTAGCCATTTTTACATGGTACATTTTGTTTAACCCTTTACTCCACGGGATACGGCTACTATCAAATGGACAAACAGTACATGTATAGATTCAGATCAGCCAGCACATCCATGCCATCTGATCAGGATCTACACTATTCTCTTTTATAAAATTATGTTATTTCCGTCCAAGTAAAGAACAGTGTAGATCCTGATCAGACAGCATGGATGTGCCATCTGATCCAGATCTACACTGGTTGCACAGACCATAAAACAGGCATATATGGTGTAATGGGTTAAGAATATCTACTGTGCAGTCTGAAACTCAAGAGTTTGTGTTTAATGAGTAGAGTACACTAATTTATAGGCCTATAAGAAGATTCTCTGTAGAACTAGATGGGTGTATAGTTAAACACTTGTGTCGCCCTCAGGTACTATGTTAGAATAAAAATGGAAGTACAAAGAAGGGGCATAACTCTATCCTGACCTTCGAAAAATGACGATCATGACCGTGTTGTCATTGACAGTATAATTTAAAAGTTTGATGAAGAAATATTGAGAAATGGCAAAGTTATAGCCAATTATCAGTTTTATATAGCAGATAATATTACAGAAATGGGGCATTACTTCATCAAATTTGACCTTGACCTGAAGAATTTGTATCATTGTGAGCGTGTTGTCATAAGCAGTATAATTTGTAAGTTTGATACAAAGCGACAGACAAAGCGATCCCTAAGTATTCTTTGAAAGGGCAACACAACAATGTGTCTTCTAGAACCTCATGTTATTCGTAAGCTGAGCAATTAAAAATTAGCCCATTGCTAATGGGGTAAAGAGTAAATGTACTCTGCTTATAGGGAAACAGGCCATAGGATATGACTGTTATCTATGAGCGAACATCGATGATCATTATCAACTGGCACATCCATGCCATTAGATCTGGATCTACACTGTTCTCTTTTCGATTTATTTCTTTCTAAGCAGCAATAGTGAAGATCCTAATCAGATGGCATGGATCCTCCTGTTTGCACATGCGATAAAACCCATAGAGTTATAAGTAAAGAGTTCCGATAAAACCAGCTCAAAATATAATGATTCTACAGAAACAGTAGTTTTATATACTGTCCCGTTGATTAACCCTTTCCTGCATTGATGCACATTATTGTTTCGGCGAACAGTTTAGATCCAGTTCACTCGGCACATCCTAGCCGTCTGATCAGGATCTAAACTGTTTGCTTTTTAATAGATAAGGTTATTTCTGAAAAAAAATGGGACCAGTGCAGATCCTGATCAGACGGCACAGATCTACACTGGTCGCACATGCGTACAAATGCGTATTTATGGAGGAAAGGGTTAAGAAGAGCAGATGATATACTTGGATATCTCACAATTTTCTTCTAACTTTAGAGTTACTGCACAGGTTTCTATTACTACTTAGATCAGTTTTTCATTCCCACTCTCAATTTTATGATTTGGATTAGTTACAATCTGAAGAACTTTAAATTGTTGGTTGCCATTTCAGCCAATCAGATGCTTGAGATTTGAGACTGGTTTCCATGCTTAAGTTTTATAACCTTGGGCACATATATACAAGTTTTATGTCATCTGCCACTATTGTAGATTCAGATCTGCTGGCATATCTGTGATATCAATTCTAGAACTAAGCTGTTTGCTTCTTGGTCAGAAATAACCCTATGAATCTAAAAGCAAACTGTGTGGGTCCTGATTAGATGGCACTGATGTGGTAGCTGATCTGGATCTACACTGTTTGCCCATACAATAAAGGTGAATATACAGATTTTATGACATTTGAAACCTGTGTAGATCAGCTGGCACACCAGTGATATCTGATCTAGATCTACACTGGTTGCTTCATGGTCAAAAATAACCTTATAAATCTAAAAGCAAACAATATAGATGCTGTCTGATATAGATCTACAGTGTTTGCCCACAGAAACTGCCATATCCAATGCAGTAAAGGGTTAATAAACACACTTTTGTTTTAAAGTAGCAACTAAAGAGAATTGTTTCACATTAAATTTATATGGCACATGCATGACAATGATACATAATGGTTGATTTCATTTTAAAGTGCCACTGCATGTTTCTGAAATTCCAGTTATAATATCTCAACTATATATTTACCAATGGTTGCAAATCAAATACAAGTTCAAACCAAACAAATCATTACTAATTTCAGGATGATCTCTTTTCATCAATTCATACATTCATCTTTGCTCCTTGTTCTATTCAACAGTAATATGGAACTGTTCTCTGTGTACTTTCGGGAAGTCTAAAATAGATGTCCGGTAGGCCATTGGTAAGCATTTCCACCACCTGCACTGATCTTTCATCATCGTTAGTAAGCACAGGAGCCCCAGGAGCCCATGAAGCAGTCAAAGTGTAATTTAGAATGATTATCAAATGATAATATCCCAAGTCAACAGTTTCGGGTTTTGTCCAGATTCGTAAAGAGCTCCTTTATAGGTCGTTCTGTTCTGTTAAAGCCACGCCAAAACTGAACCCCATCCTTTGGGAATAAGGTTAAATAACTTTACATTTGGGATCAAGGTATTTTCTATAATAATATGGGTTCTTTGGGTTGCCATAACCAACCAATGCTATATCAGAACCAGAAAACTCTTCTATTGATAGAAACATACGTCTTTGGAGGTCACGAGGATCTGCAATTTCTAATACGTCCATTTATATCTTTGTTGAAAAAAAAATTCATTTGACATGGTAAAACCTAACCATAGGATTGGTCGGGGAAATCACTGTTGACTCATTAAAATGAATACATTTATGTGTGTCCTCCAGTTTTGATGAGTCATCAATACCCATGTTATGAGGATCTGAAAAACAAAACAAATGGCAGGTCTGCATTGGGTGACAAATGTCCCTGATTACTTGTCCAAGACTAGAGTCTTTTTAACTGAAAACTACATTTAATTAGAAACCGTCTAGAGCTAAAAATATATTACGCAAATAAAGGGTAGAGAGTTTGTCCAAAAAAAGATGTTATGCAAGAAATCACAGGAAATAATTTGCTATTGGGATTTTTGTTTATCTGATGCAGCCTTTCCTAATATGCCTTTTTCTGATATTAATCGCTTGAGGTAAAGTCATACCCTCGCAAACAAAATTTCGGCCTATTTAAAATCTTGTGAAACAAGCTACTTCTACAGTTTTCAAGAAAACTTTAATCATACGATCATCATGAGGTCTTGATATTGCATGCTGTATTTTTGTGTGGATCGGTCTATTGAAAATTTGATATTCATTTTCAGTTACAGTAAAAAAAAAACAGTATCAGATTATGGTTTTATGGTATTCAATGTCAGTTCACAATAATAAAAGCAAAGTCAGATTCTATTGTAACCCTTTACTCCATATATATGCATTTTTATGCATGTGCGACCAGTGTAGATTCAGATCAGCTGGCACATCTGTGCCGTCTGATCAGGATCTGCACTGGTCGCATTTTGGTCAGAAATAACATATGAATCATAAAGCAAACAGTTCAGATCCTGATCAGACGGCACTGATGTGCCGGCTGATCTGGATCTAAACTGTAACAGCCACACAATAAAAGAGTATCCATGGAGTAAAGAAATAAACATATGGGGCTGTGCCCAAGGTTATAAAACTGAGCATGGAAACCAGTCTCAAATCTCAAGCATCTGAAGATCCTTGAGATTTGAGACTGGTTTCTAATCTCAGCTTTATAACCTTCAGGCCTGGTTTAAACCAGTAATTGCACTTTAAGAAGAGAGATTTCATCCCTGTTAAAATCAAACCCACAATCACCTATTCAAAGTGTATGTTGATTTGAATGTTTACCACACAGGGCTTGGAACCTTAAATCTGTAAAATAAAAGAATTACCTATTATACTCTGAACATATATGACATGAAATGCTCTCATCACATATCTGCTTCCAACCCAAAACACAGCCCCTCACAAACTGCGTGTAACGTAGTGGTTAATTCTTACAAAGGTCTTAGGGTGTAATAATACGAACACCAGTTGAGTTCCGAAATAACTTTATATATCTTAAGCTTTTAACAGTTAATTTTATGTTTAAACCGACTTTCTAAAACATAAACAGTTCTTTCATATAAGTATAAATATTCCTAGTAAATTTCTAAGTGTCATTTCCTAAGAGCCTTACGTGGCCCATTCCGGCCGTCCGGCCGTTCACTTCTTCTCTAAAAATACAGAACAATATCTCTGGCTCTTATGCAATACCATAGACTGTTCATGCAGACTAATTACTGTTCGAGATGACTGTTTGACATGAAGAATATATAAAACTACAATGACAGTTATATAACGTCTTGCTTAAACATGACAAGATCGAGTCCAATGTAATTGAAAGATGCAGGTGAAGACATGAAATGACCTGTGGCTAAAATACTTTTGACCGAGCAAGTAATTAGTAAACAAACTAATTGATGTTATCTAGGAAAGGATATTAGTAACTAAACAAGGCCCGTAATATATTTTAAAATATAAATGTTTAACACCTAATATGTTGGTAAATTATTAGCATAATTTCCTTATTACATTACAAATCCCTTCCTTTCTTTACAAAAACCAAAAAAAAAAAAAGATAGTTGTATAAGAACATATTTCAGCCAGCAGTATCAGTTGACAAGTCAGGAGAAAATATTAATTTTTAAATAACATTTTTGTGTTGTTATTTTTCAGACCGAAATAATATATTTCCGTTTCAGTGTAATATAAATTTGTCATTACGATAAAGATACTACTGCCTGCAAGAAGCATTCACATGTTATTAATATAAATTGTTATTATTGTGCGTGTACAGGAAACCCTAATATTAAATACTAGTACATATGTATGCTTTAACTGATGTTCGGTTCCAAAGACATACAAGAATAAGTACATTTTCATAAAAGTTAAAACACGGAAAGTCACTAATATAACGGTTGAATATAAAAAATCACATTTTTCATAAAGTCACAACACTTCTGCAAACATTTGTACTGCATGTTGATTTCTTTTCCATGATCTCATCCGTGAGTCATTTGGGTTTCCTTTTCTTGCATGAGTAACATTCAAAAACGCATATAAGTTCTGCAAATAGAAAGAAAATGTAGAGCATCTGTATATAATAAAATATTGTTATTATACACTTACAATTTAGTTAATCTGTAATTAAAGTTACAATTTAGTTAATCTGTAATTAAAGTTGTACATATTTTTAGGAAAAAAAACCCTCATTTTTTCCGATTTCCTTCATATTTTACAGAAAGCAAACTGAACTGAGTGGTTAACATGTTCAAAACATTGTAATTGTCTGCATAATTAATCATAGAAACATTCTGTGTGTGTTAAAGATGAAAATACTCAAGACATTTGACATATGGAGTTTGCCTTAAAAATGTTATTGTTAGTTGTTCGAGGACTGTGTGCATCATTTCAACAATAATAAACAGTGATGAAAATGATAATTACTACGTATGATAATATCAATAATTATGGAACGATACGACTTATGATAGTACTGCATCCTTATCGCCCTGCATGCCAAGTTCATCTCAGGATTCTTCCGCACAATCGTTTCGTCATGCCAATCATAGGAGGCGTCACAGAATCGACGTCGTTGCTCATTCCATCAGCGTCTCACCAGGGACAGGTCGTCAATCCTTGCTTGAGTGAAAACATCATCTTTTCGTCGCCTGTCCGTTGTGAAAAGTTGTTAAGATGAATTTCTGATCACTTGTATTGTTATACGTCTTGAGATGTTGGCGAATAACCTCAAGATAATGTCAGTTGGAAATATCCACACTATGAAGAAAAAGCTGGAAAATCCGATCTTATAAATATTATATGAAATGTCCAATATATGTTAATTGTCCAGAAGGTAATTCCATTCTCTGCTTAACCCACCGTAAGATTGACTCGTTCATTGGAGCATACTAACGGGAGAGCAATATGACCCAGCTGTAACATCATGCTCTGCGATTTGTTCCTAGCCAATTAAACCCGCTTCCGCACAATGACACAATTCACTGGCATTACTAACCCCATTTAATAAATACCCATTAAATCATCATAATAAATGTTATGTTCTTATAAGAATCTGTCTAATGAACTTGTGCCGTAAAATGAAAATATGTTACAATGTAAACTATTTATGCTTAATGAAAACAAAAATCTTAGAAAAAGCCAAAACCCTACACTCCGTATTCATGGTACATGAAATAATGAAAAATCATTTTAAAAGAAAGATTACATACTTATATTGACAAGCATACTTCATCAGACATACCGCTCAGACAGAAAAAATACCTTAAATGACACGTGCATATGGACGCACAACTTTAAGATAAACAACATCGATTAATCGCATTTCAGTAACATTATTTCAAAATACGTGCATACAAGCACATAACGATTTAAATCGATGACAGTGATATATAATCGCGAAACGTGTTGAGACCGCAAAACTTAATTACAAGTCACGTGACAATTATTCTCAAAAATTGTCGACATCGTTAGCGCACTCGCGCCCAATGCTTAAAAGTAACGTACACATTAATGTGTAAGCCCGAAATGTAGGAAGACATACCCGTACATTTTCAAAAAAAAAAGGCTTACCGCTGATCGATTCAGCAACAAAGCTGCATACGTTAAACTTAAGTCAATCAATGCTATCGCGCATTTTCACGGTTTACATCAGTATACTACATTACTGAAACGCGAACAAAGACATAAACATAGACATAGCCAAAGGCATGATCATAGCCATAGGCTTAAACAGAGTCATAAACATCGACTTCCGGTACTCTCGGAATCAGCTTAAATTCATCGCGTCATAATCGCGGATAACAACAGCGTTTAACTGTTTTCTTCTCCAATATATACATATATACATATCCGATACGCTCGGAACAAAACTTATAAACAAAGATTGAACGGTCTCAACGCTTGCAACGCGACAGTTACATCACATAATCTAGTAATAATACCTTGTACCAGAGAAAAAAACCTATCATTCATGTACAACACTCATACCAAAATATGTTAAATACTTTTCTTTTTTAAGCTGATAGTTAATACCAAAAATAGTCTTTTTAATTTCTTTTTTTTTCTAGTACATTTTTCTCTTTTTTTAAAATATTTTTTGTGTATTTTTCTATTTTTTTAAGCTGGTAGTTAAACTATACAACCAGTGTTTCGGAATATTTATATTACTTAATGACATCAAAAAGTTGTCTTCTTATCTCCTTTAAAAAACTACTAAGCAGTTAATGCCAAAATTAGACCTACAACCGTTGCTGTTACAAAAATATTTCCTAAAATTTTTGAGAAATATTGGAAATTACAACAAAAATGTGTGTGCAAAAAAAAATTTAGATTGTTAAATTTCACTTGAACTAATCTAGCACGTTAACTTGTCGTGTTTTTTATTTTTGTTTTAAGCAAAAAATTTGTTTTTAACAATTAAAGTTTTCACTTTAATTTTTGAAAATCGTTTATTAAGTAAAGAACAAATAGAGCCTAAATTAATTACTGATCTAACAGTTAAATTTTCAAAAAAATACTAAACAAGAATTCGGCACCTTGACTAACATTTTCGATCTCCAAAAATAAAAATCTACAATCCAAAATTAACCCCATTCCCCCGTATTTTTAAAAGAAAAGCCTACATTTTTTAATTTTAATACCAGTTCCGTGTATCATGATTGGATTAAGATTTTATTAGCAAATGGAACTAACCTGTAAGCCTCCATTGTGACTTCTGCGACATTCTGCGTCATTCTGGTTTTCTGGCGTGACGTATGGTGGTTTTCTGAAGTCTTTCCGGCGTGACGTACAGGTTGATTTTTCTGCGCTGTGTCGTATAGTAGTTTTCGTTCTCGTTATGCCGCGACGACCTCTAGAAGTAAGATCCTGGCACTGGGCACCACAAAGAAGACCTTGTAACGTAGTGGTTAATTCTTACAAAGGTCTTAGGGTGTAATAATACGAACACCAGTTGAGTTCCGAAATAACTTTATATATCTTAAGCTTTTAACAGTTAATTTTATGTTTAAACCGACTTTCTAAAACATAAACAGTTCTTTCATATAAGTATAAATATTCCTAGTAAATTTCTAAGTGTCATTTCCTAAGAGCCTTACGTGGCCCATTCCGGCCGTCCGGCCGTTCACTTCTTCTCTAAAAATACAGAACAATATCTCTGGCTCTTATGCAATACCATAGACTGTTCATGCAGACTAATTACTGTTCGAGATGACTGTTTGACATGAAGAATATATAAAACTACAATGACAGTTATATAACGTCTTGCTTAAACATGACAAGATCGAGTCCAATGTAATTGAAAGATGCAGGTGAAGACATGAAATGACCTGTGGCTAAAATACTTTTGACCGAGCAAGTAATTAGTAAACAAACTAATTGATGTTATCTAGGAAAGGATATTAGTAACTAAACAAGGCCCGTAATATATTTTAAAATATAAATGTTTAACACCTAATATGTTGGTAAATTATTAGCATAATTTCCTTATTACATTACATGCGTCCATATAACAGTGCGCCGACAGATTTCATCTGTTCATGTAGAGCTGCAATCACACTTTAGCTTAGAGTGTTGTCGTGGTCCTATTTGTAAGGTTGGCCTGAGGAATCCCTTGAAGAGTGCGGGCAAGAAGATGGCAGGGTGGAGTAAGATTGGGGCATCCAAGAGTTACTTGGCTTGTCTTGCAATTCACCTGGTGTAAGAAAAAGCAAAAAATACTGATAAGTATGGTAAAGCTTTTGTTAGAGACCACCTGAATAATTGTAATAACTACTTTATTAAGCCAACACTGTTTATGGTCAAGACTTTCTCTTAATTTTATCTTAAGTTTAAGACTTTTTTAGCCCCTTTACATTAAAAATAGTATGGGTTTTTTTCCAAATTGAAGGGCATGACCTTTCTTTAACAGTGAAAAAGCCATTAATACATATGGAATATTATAACAGTATGCAATCTGTAGGTTTGTATTTGTCGAGTTGGGTATGTAAACAATATCATGCGAGACCGAAGGTCGAGTGTGATGTGGTTTACATACGCAACGAGACATAATACAAACCTACATATTGCATACTAGTAAAATGTTCCTTTTATTATATACACTTATTTCACTCCCAGTTAAATGAGCACTAAATCAATAATGAACAGTGAAATTAGATGTAAGCAATTACATCACAATATAAGTTGTGACGTAAGATATTTCGAAGAAATGTTTACATTTTTCAAGCGCCATGATCATTCTGTCAGAAAAAGGATTATTTCAGTTTCGAATATTTCAATGACCTGAAGGACAACAAAATTTGGACAAGACCCGAAGATGCTGGAAGTGTTTACCATGGTATTTGATATGTAACGACTAGGATTTGAAAGTGTTTCATTCTTATACCGCAGCAATAACCTTCATTAAACATTAAATGCATCTAAATAGGGTCAAGCTGAAAAGAGAAACAACGAAGGATTTTTACATATGGATATTTAAATCGGATTAGTTAAACGGTATGTACAGTTCTTTCCTCCTAAAATTTTGCTTGTTCTGTTTTTTTTTTTGCAATGACTATCTATTTATTTGACTTCTTTAACCTTTTGAGGATTTCATATTATTTTTATTTGTAAATGTCATTGTCACTAATGATTTTTTAAAGAAAGAGTGTCATTGGAGTCAACAAATCAGAATTTGTGAAAATATTGCGGTTTGAAATCGGCCATTTTGGAACGAAGAAACTACCGGAAGCTGCAAAAATACAGAATCGTAAAATTGGACAATGTTCAATACGGAATTATTAATCTGACGAGTTGTAACAATTTTGCGGATTAATGCTGCACTATGACAAAATCATTAATGTATATATAATACATGTATTTATGTAGATTACAAAGATTACAGGTTTTGAGACGAGAAATAAGCATGGGGCGAGTCTTTAAAATTGAAGGTGTCACACAGGTATTGACTCCTGCAAACTTGGCTAGGACACAAGGAATTTTGGGTATGACCCTTCAAAATTTTGTCATGAGGGTCAATAACCCTTAGGTTTTAGAACCAGACTGAACCCTTGTGAACTCAATTTTGTTAAGTTGAAACCTTTTTGTTTCCCTTAAATTTCTTGAGGAATTACTCTTTATTGATTCAATATCACTGGTAGATATATTTAAAATGTTATAAATATTGTTGTGAAGCAAAGTAATGAATGTCATGATATCTAAATAAATGTATTTTACATGATATTACCTTTAAAGAAAGGTTCACTGCAACCAGTGGTGTATGGGGCCCGAGGACGATGTTTGAGGTTGTTGTGAACTTCACCCGGCCTCCCTGCACATTTACAGCCCCAGGTGGATGTACAGCACCATAACCAAACAGTGATCAGTCATGTTTAACTGTATCTAAAATTAGGAAATGTAAAAAGACTCATTTTTTAAATGAAACATGTAAAACATTATTATTTATTAAGCTCCTTTTAAGATATATTGTTACTGATTGTAATCATGTAATTTCGATGTGTATTTACGCCCTCGGTCAATATTGCTTCGTCCGGTCGATAAATCACCATATCGACCTAACTGAAATGCAATAATTGTATAATATAATAACTTTTTGGTTAACAGTCAAAATGTTTACGTTCCTGACTCAAAACTGATATATTTACCAGTGGTAAACTTGTAAAACCTTTACTACAAATAAAAGGCTTTTATTGCATGTGGGACCAGTAAATTAATCAAGAAAGCTGGACATTTTATTATTTTTAAAATAATCGCATTGAGTTGAGCTTAAAATCCAACTCAATACTTTTTGTCATACTGGGAACAGGTGTGTTTCTATGATATGTATCAGGTACTTGAAGTTGCATTAACCCTTTACTCCATATATATGAGTTTTATTGCATGTGCTACAAGTGTAGATCCAGATCAGCTGGCACATCCATGACATTTGATCAGGATCTGCAGTGGTCACTTCTTGGTCAGAAAAAACCTTATGAATTATATAGCGAACAGTGTAGATCCCTATAAGATGGCTTCGATGTGTCTGCTGATCTGAATGTTCACTGTTCGCCATTGGAGAACAGCCGTATTCCATGGAGTAAATGGTTCATTCATTGTAACACACATATTCATATACTGGAACATCTGATTCCAAGGTTATACAACTGAGAATGGAAACCAGTCTCAAATATCAAGCATCACATGAAATATCGACTGGCCATATGCTTGAGATTTGAAACCAGTTTTATAATATTCATCACTGAATTCTGGTAACCAGCCAAATTTACCACAATTAATAATCTATCTAATCTACTAATTCTTGATCAGATGTAGTTGCGTTTGTTTATGTTAAGCTGTTGTATAATTTTTAAAGAATCATACCTGTAGAACTAGGCAGAGATAAACTTCCACCAAACGCTACTTCACCACCATAAACGTTCAATGCACTATGTCCCGGCTGTGAGGAATTGGTCGTTCTCCCTTAAGATTAATCAGCACCATGTCCCGGCTGTGAGGAAGTGGTTGTTCTCCCTTAAGACTAATCAGCACCATGTCCCGGCTGTGAGGAAGTGGTTGTTCTCCCTGAAGACTTATCAGCACCATGTCCCGGCTGTGAGGAAGTGGTTGTTCTCCCGTAAGACTAATCATCACCATGTCCCGGCTGTGAGGAAGTGGTTGTTCTCCCTTAGGACTAATCAGCACCATGTCCCGGCTGTGAGGAATTGGTTGTTCTCCCGTAAGACTAATCAGCACCATGTCCCGGCTGTGAGGAAGTGGCTGTTCTCCCTTAAGACTAATCAGCACCATGTCCCGGCTGTGAGGAAGTGGTCGTTCTCCCTTAAGACTAATCAGCACCATGTCCCGGCTGTGAGGAAGTGGTCGTTCTCCCTTAAGACTAATCAGCACCATGTCCCGGCTGTGAGGAAGTGGTTGTTCTCCCTTAAGACTAATCAGCACCATGTCCCGGCTGTGAGGAAGTGGTTTTTCTCCCATAAGACCAATCATCACCATCCCTTGTTCTGAACCAATCTTTACGAAATTCTATGCTTTGGATTCGATCCACAGTTTGCTGGCGTGCACATGCATTTTCTGAAAGGTAGACAAAGAGTTTAAATAAAATTTTAAAGTTTCATTTCTTTTACTGATAAGTCTGCTATTTTCCTAGTAAAACTAATTTTTTTCTTAAAGATTTATGAAAATTGTAGAAACTCAAGGTCACATTATAAACTCTGAAAAAGAAGATCACATGCATGTGCATTATAAATAATTGCAAACACAGAGAAATACTTCTTGACTTTAGGGTGAGTTTATGACAGCCCAAAAATGGTATTTGTATCTTATGCACAAGGAATTAAATTGATAGTAAAAATATTGAAGGAATCGATATTTGACGGTTTTCATTTGAGTGTGGAATACAGAGGGGTTGTTTAACCCTTTCCTCCATAGATACACCTTAATTGTGAGGGCGAACAGTTTAGATCCAGATTAGCCGGCACATCTGTGTCATCTGATCAGGATCTAAACTGTTCGCCTTTTAATAAATTAGGTTAGTTCTGATCAAAATGCTACCAGTGCAGATCCAGATCAGACGGCATGGATGTGCCAGGTGGCTGATCTGGATCTACACTGGTCGCACACGCGTACAAATGCATAAAAATGGAGGAAAGGGTTGAAGTGTTTGAAACCTAAATAAATTGTGTGTGATTCTACACTGTGTACCATCAGAAGTATGATTCAGTAGATGAAGAAGACTTCATCATAGAGGATATAGCTGAAGTGTAAATAAACGTAAAGAAATTAGAAACGCAACTTCTTTAAACATGAAATCTATTGCAGAATAAACACAGTCATACCATTATAGAATTAATGAAACAGAGCTAACACTCGGACATGGACAAAGTTTTATTTTACACATATACTATCTTAAACCTTACTACATGTCTTAAACTGATCTCTAGGAACAATCTTGTAAGCCGTGGCATAATTCTGTGAGGCAATTACAAATGCAGCAGCCATAAGCATCTATGGATTTTCCCTGCACTCCACAACAACATCGTGCCAAGCTTTCAGCGTCTTATAGTTCTTGAACCTGCAACAAACAACATATTAATAGTTTCTGTAAGTGCAGATCCAGATCAGCCAGCACGTTTGTTCCATCTGAGCAGGATCTGCACTGTTCACTTTTTTGGTCAGAAATAACCTAATAAAATATAAATCAAACAGTGTAGATCCTGATCAGATGGCATGGGTGTTCTGATCTGGGTCTACAATGTTCACCCAAGCCATAAAGGCATTTATGGGGAGTAATGGGTTAATGCATAAGTTGTATGATTTCAAAAGAAAAATGGCATAAATGGCACCAAAAAGTATGTTTTTGACATTTCATCATGAAGTCATGTAACCGTTTGGGAACATCTCTTGATTTCTGGCGCCCTGTTTCAATACAACCACTTTGGAAAGAATTGTCCAAACATCAGTCGATCACCAGTCACAGCAGGAAACCAATTGTCCGGTGTGAAGTAGAAAATGTGATCAGAATCTTCCTCGTGAAGGCTTGATAAAAGATGGGTATCTTTATTATTGACAGATTTACGCACAATTGCATGGCCAAAAACATAAAATTGTGAGAGAACGATTAAAAGAGCATGTTTATGTTTACGTTTCATAGGTTCATGCAGGAATCTTTATCAAAGATAATAGACCTTGAGCTGCCAATAGACCCCCCTCCCCCCCTGGGGGAATTTTGAAGGGTATGTTTTTCTGAAAGCCTATACCATTCTACGCATTTTGCAAGTTGTTTGCACTCTGGCGAGTGGGGCGTTTTTCCGTAACGCATGTTTGAATATGTTACCTTTGAAAAAAGTTTGTGTAAGAATGAAATATTTGACAATTGTAAAAGTTCTAAACTAAACATATTTATTCTACACCAGAAAGCTCTAATCTACATTACTAATGCAATAAAACATCATTTATCTAAGGTATTGGTCTAAAATAGTGATAAAGTTATGTTATTTAACATAAAAACCTATTAAAATAAAATGTATGAATCATTTCTTACGTGCAGTAGCAAGTAATTTGTGCTTATAAGTAAAATATAGTAAGATAAATGGGACATCAGGACAAATATAATACAGTGATATACATTGGGACATAAGCCCGTAACGCTATATTGAAATATGTTACCGAAAGAAAAGAAAATTTGAAAACAAGCCATAAATGCCAATAGACCCCCCTGCCCTCTGGGGGAATTTTGAAGGGTATGTTTTTCTGAAAGCCTATCCCATTCCTCGCATTTTGCAATTTGTTTGCTTTCTGGTGAGTGGGGTGTTTTACCGTAACGCCTGTTTGAATATGTGACCTTTGAGAAAATTTTATGCATTGAAGAAATAATTGGCAATTATAAAAGTTCTGAAATAAACCTATTTTTTCTACACCAGGAAGATGTTTTTTTTTAATTTTTAATGCAATAAAACATCTGCAACCTAAGGTATAGGTCTATAAATAGTCATTAAGATATGTTACTTATCATCAAAACCTAGTTTAAAAAGTTGTATGCAACATTTCTTACTTACATTAATAAAGAATTTCTGTTTTATTTGCTTAATTCATTAATATAAATAAGACTGCAGTATTTAAATGTAATAAAGTCACATTGAGGCACATTTCTTGTTTGATGTATGTAAATAAATACATATATTTGTAAATTCCAAAAACCAAAATATCTGAAAAAAAACAACAAAACAATGGAAAAAACATCTCAAAGAGAGCAAATAAAATATTTATAAATGAAATAAATTATAAAGAAATAAACTCTTAAAGACATATTGAATTTGTATGATTTAAAGGTAAACTGTGTTAAAAACTTTGTTAATATTATCTATAACTTTAGTTATATGTGACTTCCTGATATGCATATTTCACCTTTTTACTATTATGCTTTATCATATACTTATGCCTATGGTAAATAAATTTGAAGTTTTGGTGTAATTGTTTTTTGTTTTTTTTTTAAATACACCTCTTCATGAGTTTTAACGATTAGTTAGCTTTATCTCATAATAAAAATAAATACCATATCGTAAATCACCATTTTTAAATATGTTACCCAAAAGAACGTATTTTAGTTACCAACCTCCCTGCACTTTATGTATCTTGTATTAAAATAGGTAATATATATATAGAATTATGTTACAAAAGCAAATTAAGGTATTGATGCTGGTAATATTGAACAGTAATGTATTTTTCATTTAAACGTAGTTAAACTTTAGAGGTTAATGATCTGTGTACTGCTCAATATGTCTTGAAATAAATGTTTATGATGTAGATGGTTCAAGTTCGTCCTATTCTAAATCTTTTTAAATTAACAATAAACCTATCAATATGGCTCAGTGACAACATTGTAATACAGCTTACGTTTGCACTAATCATGGGCTGGTGCATCCAGTCTAAAGCTGTCCAGATACTCTTGATTGAGACAGATAACGTTAATTTGTTCTTAAAAAATGTTGAAACATTGTTTATCATTTTATTATTCTATTTATGTCTTTAGTCATCCTGTAATATGTTACAAATTTTTACTTTAATAATAAGCAAAAATAAAAAGAAAAGAAAAGCAAGAAACTGCAAATGATTAGTAAATAAATATTTTTATATAATATTATATTATGGTAAAGTTGATCTATAACAAATTTAAAAGCTACTGAATTTAAACTTTACACAATTTAGCTGATTAAATTATATATCTGATGTTCGAAATGTTTTTAAAAGTAGTTTTATTCATCTAAAATACTAAGTTTCAGTGTAGAATTCGTAAAACATTGAAACAGCATGAGCATTATATAGTAATTTTTTTGACTCAAGTAAAAGAATTTTTACCTAAAAAAATTATTATACAAAAGTCAACGTTAACTTGTCTATTTGCTTACCATCACCTGCATTACACAGTTTGTCTTTCAAATAAGGATGTTTCTCTTTAACACTTATTTGTCTTTAAGAAAAATAACATTCTACAAAGATCTTAAGGAATTCTTAACACATTTTAAGCTTTTTTTGAACAATGAAAACAATAATGTTTCATTTAGGACAATTTATTTTTCTTATTTCACATTTTTTATTTAACAGAATTGTCAGTTATTATTGCTCTAAAAGACCAGAACTGGTGCTTTCAACCTTGTTTTTAGTAAATATTGTTCATAGAAAGTTCATATTCACATTATGAATGACTCTACTGTAATCTAAATACAAACTACCGGTTAAAACACGGTTTAGAAATTTATTTTATTTGGTGATCTTTCTAAAAAATTATTTTAATAATTAGGTAACATATATTTAATTTTAATTAGTTTTGTTTGTAACACTTTCCAAAGCAATATTTTTATCTCTTGTCTTTTTACTTTTGGAACCAATTCTAAAAATTATTTTTTTTAGAATTTATTTCATAAATGCATTGTACTTTGTCAATATTGTAACCTGGGAATTATATGTTACGGAGAAGGTTTACAATGGAAAAGCTTAAACACTTTAACATTTTAACAACATAACATAACATAACGTAACATAACATATTATACACTACAGACATCTTACTATGATTATTTTATAGTTTAATCTAAAATGATTGAATAGTCGTGATACAGTTTTGTAAATGTAATCAGTTCTTTGTACAACAATATCAGTTTAAGAGAAAATACTTAATTCAATCAGTAATATTAGTTTAAAAAACATCTGTGAAGGTAATTAAAAATTTTCACAGGGCTAACAAACATCAGGACATTGCACAGAGCACACATAGTTAATTTCTTCAAATAGATATCAGCTAACACCATTAAAATTAAATAAAAACAAGGAAATAAGCCTTATTTTAATAAGTAACATATGTTATGTATGTTGAAAATTTGAAGTCATGCAAGTTTCAAGAACACTTACATTTATAAAGCTCAATAATTTAATTAAACTCTATATTTTATGCTTGTTTATCCCAAAACATGAATACAATGTTTGAATTAGCGATATGGTAACATATAAGATTATGGAAAAATTATTACAAATGCCAGTGTGATTTTTATGAAAATCACACTGTTTTATATTGTTTGATCATGCAGCTTTCAAAAACATGTATTATTGCCTACGTTTGATTACAAATAAAAATCCTACAGGTAAGTTTCTGACTTAAATTACATCTTTTTAGGGTTATGTATGTTATACACTAAATATGTTACCTAAGTGCAAAAATTTTGAAATGAAAACTACATCAATCGACAGATAATACTTCATCCTTATACAAAAATATAAGTTTTATTAAATCGTATCTGGAATAGAGCAGAATTAAAGATTCAAAATCGATATATTTTTTCTACAAATTTTAGGGGTAACATATTAAAACCTCCGTAACTCCCTTATGCCCCACTCGCCAGAGTGCAAACAAACTGCAAAATATCCAGGACATAACAGGCTTTCAGAAAAATCATGTCTACAAAATTCCCCAAGGTGGGGGGGGGGGGGGGGGGGGGGGGAGCAAACATGTTCCTGGCCACCGGCCTATAAATATTCCTGGTTCATGACAAGTGAATTTGCATAAGATACCATAGAGAATGGTTATAAGTTACCGTTGAATCCAACTTCGCCTAAAACAGTTTGTAAAGATAATAGATTAGCCTTGCTATAATCAGATTTTGTAAATGAAGCTATCTGGGATTTGTTATATAGATGTTTGATTAGAGGTGTACTGTTATGCCATATATTGTAAATCCGTTGACTGTTTCGGTTAAAAGATCTGGCAAGAAATCATTAGTCGGCCGCAGAAGCGGCCGACTAATATTTGTGCTTACTTTGAGAATTTGATGTAGAAGGAGACCAGGATAATCTCAGAAATGTTTGTATTTTTGTTCAGATATATATTAATGAGAGATGTTTTGCAAAAAAAAAGTAGTCACAAATTGTTAACGATTTGCACCATTGGAACTGGTTGACATCGCTTTGTAGGATTTCAGTGATTTTTTAAAAATTTTCAAATAATAAGTTCTCCTGAGCACGTGACTATTTTTTGTGGGGATAATAGAATAATTTCAGAAATGTTTATATTTTTGTTCTGATATATGTATTAATGAGAGTTTATGTGCAAAATAACTTATTAACAAATGGTTAACGAATTGTATCATAGGAACTAATTGACATCACTTTGTAGGATTTTTTTATTTTTCTTAAATTTTAAAATAATAAGTTCTCCTGAGCACGTGACTACTTTTTGAAAACAACGGAAGCCGATCCTTCCGTATAATCGGTCAGGGATGTTGACTGTTGCACTGTAGGTGTACCTGTTGGAAGTTGCGGAGCATAATTCGTGAGAGTTTTGCTCGGAAACAAAGGTTTGAATAAATGTACAATTGCGATACTGGTCATCCATTGTTTTAATTGTACATTGCAAGGCGTGGTTTCCGTATAATCGGTCAGGGATGCTGACCTTTGCACTGCGTTTATACCTATTGGTGAGACTGTTTTTTCGGGACAAAACGTAATTATACTATAAAATTATGGTACGTTGCTTTTTTAATCGTGCAATGGTCTGTTTGTTAATGTTTGTTATATACCGCGTCGATTGTTTTACGGGTTTGACATTGTTACGTAACACAGACGGCGTTTAGCCCAAACTACACACAACTCCGGTGATCTCCCCTTGATTGTGTTACCCAAAAATATTGAACACTTTCTTTACAACAAATTTCTAATGTTTTGTGCGAATTTAAATTATGAAAGTTATAAAAATGATGCAAACTGAGTTTTTCGGAAGTGGAACTAACATCACAGATAGTACGTGAAATCCTGAAAGCATTTCAAATAAACACAGACATGGATAAAAAAAATTATTACTGTGATTTCAAGAGGTCATGGCATAACGGTTTTAACTGTTTAAAACTATCCCAAATAGTGTGCAGTCATTGTATGCATAAATGTGCAATCAACTTTACAAAAACAGTTTGGCATATTTTGCATATAATGATTTGTATAAAACCAGCTGCATGGAAACACATCTGATTATTGTTTACATTTACTGGTGAGGATGTAGTCTTACTAAAGATACCCTCTTCAAGCACTTTGGACAACAAAGCTCTGTATCACACTGGCAGTTAAACACCGTCCAGGTTTACAAGTCTTAACAAGGTAAATAGTTGTATTTTTTTTACTAGAATAGCTTAAACTAGCTTCCTAAGTTTCAAAGATATAATATTTGTTTTTTTCAATATGACCACTTCACACATGGATTAAAGAAACTGGTATTTTTAATTTTTATATTATCTAGTTTTTGCCAGGTAATTATCGCAACAACATGAAAAAATTATGACGATCAGTTTGGATTAAACTTGAAAATTAACCATGTCAGACTTAATTTTCCTGTTCCAGGGATTTCAATAGATGCAGGTTCTTGCATTTTGATGCAAGCAAATTAGTTTTTCTACATTTGACCGTTCCTGATTTTGAGCTTGGGTTCTTTTGATGAAGAAATCATGGTCGAATATTGCAAGAATAAAGATAAATATTGTGTCTGCATTTTAATTATAAAATCAATACTTATATTAGACCACTGAACATATATTTAAACGAAGTTAAAGCACTTTTATAAGTAGTTAAGTTCAAGTTGAACACAAGATATACATGTAACTTGCAACTATTTGATTATGAGCCCTTAAAAACTCTCAACAGGGACAAACAACTCCTGGTTTTCAAAAGCTATTGAAATCCGAAATCCCTGCACCTCTGAAGAGACTTTTCACGAGCAAAGAACAGTTGTTGGCTCATTAGATGTGATAAATTTGTGAATAAAAAACATATTTAAAAGAACATATTAAACTTAGCCAGGGGGTCAAAAGTGAAAAAAAATCAAATATGCTTGCATAAAAATGCAAGAATCTGCATCTTTTGAAATCCCTAAATGATATCTTCTAATGAAAATAATTTAACTAAATGGCATTGAAAGAACATAGCTGTATTAATATTTCTGATGACAAACTAAGAATAATTATATATATTATAATTACCTATGTATTAACTTAATAGTTATAGTAACTGTAATAGCTTTATGATGTACATGTAGAGTAATTTCTAAATTTTTAGTTGAAGATGATAATATTCACTAAGAAAGATTGTTCAGGTAATTCTAAGGGGCAAAATTAAAAATTATTGATCAAGTGCACCTTTCTGCTATAAAAATGTGCCTTTCATTGCATGTGTTACTAGTGTAGATCCAGATCAGACTGAACATTTGTGCCATCTGATCAGATCTACATTGGTCATGTCTTGTTCAGAAATAACTAAATATGAATCTGAAAGTGAATAGTGCAGATTCTGACTAAACAGCAAAGAGATGCAGTGTGATCTAGATCTACACTGTTTGCATATGTTAAGGGTTGAAGTTAGAAATGGATTTTCTGTGCAAAAGTCAAGTATTCCATGTTTTGTGTCTACTCTTTCCATGCAGCTTTTATTCCATGTTTGACAATATTAGACCATAAGATTAGACCATATCAACATGCATATCAGTTTGGCTAATCAGAGTCTGTTAATGTTTAGATCTTTTAGGTACATGTACTTCCTGGTCAAGATTGAAAGAATGTATAATAAAGATCAGATAGATGTGATGCATGCATTAAAAGGGTCTAAATAAAATTGACAGATAACAGTGGGGAAAGGGTGTCTGTTAAAGGCTTTAGCTAATGAAATGAATTTAAAGAGCCCCTTTATCTGATTTATAAGGTTGGACACTTCCTAAAAATATGGTTACATTAACATAACTCTGGCTCCCTCTGACACATTGTTATACATGAAACCAAGATCAAACAGCCTTTCACGGGGTCCCTGTGTATTTACGTTGAAAGTGAAAATATTCAATTTCAAGAGACATAGTACAAGGTAAAGAAATAAGCTATAACAATATATGAAATAAATACAATTTTGCTAAAATAACAATTTCCAAACTATATGACTAACACAAAAAAATTTGTTGTTCCTCTTTTATTTACTAAATGACATTTATAAGGCTAATGGCATTGTTTTAAGTTGTGATGTGTTGCTATAAAGCATGAATATAAAATTATCATCAAAATTGTTATTTGTGTAAATATTGAGTTGCATAAAACCAGGGCTAGGCATTCTGGGCAGTGATGTATTTGATCCTGGTATTGCTCGATCAAACATACATGTATCCTGTAATGTTTTTGTATTTGTCCTGTTCAATTGCTTTTAATGTCTCCTTTCTCATTTATTTAAACAGTTCCCCAAAAATTACTTTTGTCAATATTTTAACCAGTTTTATTTTGTTGAATATTCCCATTTCTAGCAACTATTTATTGGATTTTTCAATGATTGTTGTATCTGAGTTATTGGTATTTATATGCAATTCCCCCTCAATTTCTACAAAGAGCATTAGCAAGAAACATAACTCTGTGTACCTTTTTTCTGGGATTATCTCCCCGTTTTGTACTTGGAGATAAATGGTTAACCTGTTTCGGCAAGTTGGATATTTCTCAATTTCTACTAAGGGCATTGGCATGAAAGTTCTCACACTCACTTAACAGTGCATAGTTTATGACGCTTACAAGTTACTTATTTCTGGCTAGCTTATTCCTGGAGTTATCTCCCCAATTTATACTAAGAGATAAATGGTTAACCTGTTTCTGAAAGTTGGATATTTCTCATTGTCTGCAAAGAACAGTAAAATAAATTTAACACACTTACTTAACAGTGCACAGGTCATGACCCTGACAAGTTAAATAACTCCAGCTACCTTATTTCTGAGGTTATCTTCCCATTTTGCACTTAGAGAAATGGTTTATCTGTTTCAGTATGTTGGATATTTCTCAATTTCAATCATGTGCCTCTAATAAATGCCCACCCTCTAAATACTTGCATCATCAGTATTTGTAATAATGCCTAAGCATTAATTACATAAAATATGTAACTTTCCCAATTTTGTCATGAATAATCTGTACATTGTAATCTTAGATTAAAAATATGTTACATTAATTGATTTTCATGTAAAATACTTTTTATTCTCAGGTTCTGGCACAAGAAAGTTCTTTTTTCTCATTATTTAGATCTAACTTGTGATTTCTTGCTGTTTCAAATATCATTTTAAATTTGTATCATGACAAACTTCGCTACCGGGGCATATGTGTTGTCCAAACACAGCTTCTTTTTTTGTTTTTGTTTATTTACAGTGAAAATTTTACTGCAATTTAACTTATATCACATATCTCTATGTCATTCAACATAGGAAACCCACAATGTTGCAAGCACATAACATGTCTTCTATAGGAGTTTCTTCATTCTGTTTAGTTATTATTAATCTTCATAACTGGAATAAAACTGGAATTCCTGTTACATTGAACATTATGTGTTTGTTTTATTTTGATTATGTTTACGCTCCGCTGGCTTGTGCAAGCAGCCCTTTCAGTGCTTTGATTTTTTTTCATGTGACGATTTTTGAAAAAGACTGAAGCCCGTACTATCGGGATGTTGACTGTTTCACTGCGTATGTTCTGATTTTTGTAGTAATAGAACGTAATAATCTCAGTCATTCAGATTTCTTCAGAGCAGTGTGATTACATTGTTGTAATTACATGAAAATCCTTCTCCGGCCGACTTTGATGCCTTGCATCAAAATTTTTCTTGTTTATTTTTGATTTGAGAATTTTAACGGCTTCTCATGTTTTACAATGTTGACAAGACCACATGTTAAGAAGTGGCGTAGTGAAGGAAACTGGTTTCAATGTTTTTAGATGACTGGTTTGGGTGCGGTAGGATTTTGAGAAGACGGAGAAAGTTTTCGCTTGTATTATTAAAATTACTTACTACTTTGTGGTTTTATACCTAAAGTCAAAAGTTAATTGATCCGTGTTAACATTTTGGAATATTTTTTTTAAATCAATTCGGGTATTATGTATATTTCGGGTAGTAGTTTCAAAAAATTGGTAAAAGAAAATGATAACAGTTTAGAGCTTTTAAATGCACACAAAATTCATAGAGGATTCCTTGTACGAAAATTTGCTAGTATATTTGGGCAACTTTTTTCAATGCCGGTAGTGTTAGTTCACGTGACACAGATAATGACCAGATATTTAAGTGCGGATGTACTTACCGCCGTCGAATCGGATTCATATATTGCTCTTTTCCCAAATTCCGTAAAACAATTATTATTTTGGGAGTCTGACAGTTTTTATTAATGGCAGAAATATATTTCAATGTCAGAAGAGTTTGAAAATAGTATACCCTGATGTGAGTTGTACGGGTTATGTAGGGTACGAAGTGGCGGCTAAAATGGGGTTTCTCAAAGTGATTGGGATTGTAAAGAATCACTCTATTCTTCCACTTGGAGAGAACTCGAAGCTGTGTATAGGGTTTGACAGTCGTTGTCGCATATTTTGGCTCATAAAGGGTTAAATGGTTTCTGTTAATCAAGCAGTCGATAGTAAAAAAAAAGGGCTCTATGAAGAAAGATTTACAAGATATGTCTTATGAGATTTTTCAGTTAAAAAAAAATCAATTTTTCTTGAGATTGAATGAATTTCTTGACCAGAAAATAAAGAAGCTGATTATATAATTATAAGAATTTTGATGATTTGATTTACTGCAAATAAGTTTTGGTCAGTTTAAGATTGACTGGTTTGATTCAGAGGCTAATGCGGAAGTACGTTTCTTTTCTATATTTTGAAATCCATCTTCTACATGCATAGATGCATTAACCGATTTTTGTGCAATGATTTGGGATATTTTGTGCCATCCATCCCCATTATTTACAGAGTATTGTTAAAGATGGAATCCGATAAAGTGAAATTCGTTATCGTTGTGCCTTGCTGGGTATCCGCTGTGTACTGGCATATTTTATGCCAAAAAAGGGCTTTTTTTCTAGTATTAAGGTTTGGGCAGATATGCCGACGAGTTAAGCGTTTTATACTAGGTGTAACCGGGAAAGGAATTTTTAGAAATATAGATTTAAAATTCCAATGCTTGCTTAATATGAAGAATTTATATTTTCAAGGGAGATTAATGTGATGACTTACAATGTGTTTTTATTTTGTAGAGATATTTTCCTCAAATGGAAAATGATAAACGGACAGAATTGCCAGAAACGAGACAGAATTGTCAGATACAAGGAAGAATTGCCAAAGATGAGACAGCATTGTAGGATAAGAGGCATTATTGCCAGAGACAAGACAAAATTGTCAGATATGGGGCTGTATTTCCAGGGATAAGACAGAGTTGTTAGATATGAGACAGTATCACCAGAGATGAGACAAAATTGTCAGATATTAGGCGGTATTGCCAGATATAAGAAGGAATTGCCAGAAGTGGGGCTGTATTGCCAGTGATAAGACGGAGTTGTTAGAAATGAGACAGTATTTCCAGAGATAAGACAAAAATGTCAGATATTAGGCGGTTTTGCCAGATATAAGACGGAATTGCCAGATGTGGGGCTGTATTGCCAGGGATAAGACGGAGTTGTTAGATATTAGGCGGCATTACCAGAAATCAGACGGAGTTGTTAAATATGAGGCTATATTGACAGAGATAAGACCGATTTGTCGGATATGAGGTGGTATTGCCAGATATAAGACAGAATTGTCAGATATGGGGTGATATTGCCAGGTATAAGACAGGGTCGTCAGATATGAGGCAGTATTGCCAGAGATAGGAGAGAATCGTCAGATATGGGGCGGTATTGCCAGATATGAGACAGGGTTGTCGGATATGTGGCAGTATTGCCAGAGTAAGGAGAGAATTTTCAGATACGGGGCGATATTGTCAGATATAAGACAGAGTTGTCAGATATGGGACGCTATTGCCATATATATTAGATATTAGGCGGTATTGCCAGAGATGACACAGAATTGTCAGATATTAGGCAGTATTGCCAGATATACGACGGAATTGTCATATACGGTGCGGTATTGCCAGATATAAGACAGAGATGTCGGATGTGGGGCAGTATTGCCAGATATAAGACGGAATTCTCAGATATGGGACTGTATTTCCAGATATAAGACAGGGTTGTCAGATATGGGGCAGTATTGCCAGAGATATGACAGAGTTTTGAGATATGGGACAGTATTGCCAGATATAAGACAGAATTGTCAGATACTGTGCGGTATTGCCAGATATAAGACAGTGTTGTCAGATATGGGGCGATATTGCCACAGATCAGATTGAATTGTCGGATATGAGGCAGCAGTGCCACCGATGAATATATCAGATGTAAAGCTTGATTGCTTGATACTTTTTATAGCGTTGTATTTCAAGAATTTTGGCTAATTGTTGACTTTTTTTTTACTTGTAGGCTTTTCGTGGTTTATTAGAAGTTTTGAATTGTTCAACATTAAAGTTTCTGACAATATATTCTTTCAAACACAAGGCTATTTTTGTAAAAAGCATTAAAACTGACAAGTATCCAACGGGTCTTGGATAACAATAGCTAAACCGGAACATGTTTATGTCCAGAAGCTGATGTTCAGAGATATATTTCATGGTCGTTAAGATGATAATTATTTAGTTTGCAACTTGTTGAAAAAGAAAAGTATTCAGTGAGACAATGCTACGTCAAATAATACGTTACGTGAAGAGTTTATCAGGATTTTAAAGTCCTATATTAAAGACTTTAAGCAATAATAAGATCAGGTGGTGCAATTGCCACGGCCAATAAAGGGATAAAGACAGATAATTCAAGAGACACGGTGTAGTGACATTTCGAAAGATGGATATGTTAAAGACGATTTAACTGTTGGGACTAGGAAGTTGTAAAGACAATTTAAGTGCAGTTATTTTGAGCTGAACAATGTAATTCTATATTAATATTATTGAAAAAGATTATTGAAATAATAATCGTTAACATTCTACCAGTATTATCTCCAAGTTTAAAAGAAATTATAGATCAAATTACCCGTTCTTTTAAATTTCATCGGTTACCCAAGTGCTACGGTTACAAATTACAATTTAATATTGAAATTTAAATTGTGTTGCGTTGTGTTTAATACAATGTGACGGAGTGAATTTGGGGAAGTTGCGTTTCTAATTTCTTCAAGTACATATAATAGAATAAAAGAAATTAAAAACGCAACTTCTCTAATCATGAATCATATTTTGTATGTACAGAAGTTGCTTATCTAGATTCTTTACTCCAGGAGCTCTGGTCTCGGTAAGATCATTGAGTACCCGCCCCTTCGGATTTGCATTGCTCTTAGCTTCTTATGTTTTATATGTTTGTGTGCTTTTGCATGCAACATTGTTAAGCCGATAAGTGGGTTGGAGTTTTTTCACCAAGACAACTTGTACTTGTTTTGGGATATGAGAACCTGTTGGGGCAAGTGTGAGGTTGGTGCACCCTAGAACCTGGTTTAAACCCTCAGTGGCAATTTGATTTGCCACTGACCGCTCCAAGGCGGTAACCACTCGGGTTCTCATTTTTGTTTATTGTTAGTGGTGTATTTTTTGAAACTGATCATTTTATTAACCATGCTCTCTCCCCTCTCTTCTTCTTGACTGTGTGGGGAGGCTTTTCTTTCTGAATGTGGCGATTCCTGATATGCATATTTCACCTTTTTATGACATGTGTGAACATTGTAGATTCAGATCAGCCAGCACATCCATGCCATCTGATCAGAATCTGCACTGTTCAATTTTTTGGTTTATAAGGTTATTTCTGACCAAAACATGAACAGTGCAGATCCTGTTCAGATGGCACAAATGTTGTTAATGCAAGTCAAAATGCCAATATATTTTCAGCATTCAAACTTAATAAATCCCAGAAAATGCTTGGTTTTTCTGCATAAACGTCGACTGTCAATGTGTCCTGCATTGTAATAAAGGTTAAACATTACATTATGTAACTATTGTTTTGCAAAAGCATATCTATTTGTTTACTTAGGTCCAGTATTTCCCATTCACTCATTGCATTGGGGTATCTGGTTTTGGCTTTTCCACTGGTGTTGGTGACCTAACAGCATCAGGATGATCAAAGTCTATCCTTCCAGGCTGAGTGGTTGCCCTACCTGAAAAATAAACAAAATAGATTTAGCACTATGCACATATGTTTGTTCCATATACAGACAAAGTTCATGAAGTTGAACTAGGACAGCATATCTTATTACTTGTTTATCATTAAATTTCACACAGGCTTAAATTTTGTGTATTTTGTATCAAGGTAAAAGCACAAACAATTTAAACCCCAGTGAAATAACAACATGTGATAATATGTCTTTATAGAAAAATTCAAGTGAGCAAATTTATACTGGCAAAAATATATTTGGAGCTTTTGCATGAACATTGTGCCTGGGAAATTAAATAATAATACCAACCCACAGTATGCATCTTTCTGATATAAAACATTACATAGTAGATTTTTATAAACAAATTAATTTGTTATTTAATAATTATCAGAAAATAAAAATCTTTGCAAGAACTGATTTGATTTTTGGACTGATGTGTACTTGTGTGCTGGTAAATAAACATGGGTGTAAATTTCATATTTACAATGGTTATTACAATACCAGCAGCTTACACATGCATATTTGCTGGAGGTTTATGGGTTGAAACAAGATGTTAGCATGTCTAAAACACATGATATGACATTATCTCAGCCACCATTGGGACCAGTTGTCCTTGGTGATATTTTTAATACTAGCGTATCAAGTGTTATGATTTTGACCCAGACCCTTTTTCATTCTTTAGAAGGGGCTGTTAACAGACACATTTCCCTAAAAAATTTCTTCCAAATCATTCCTTTTCCCCCAAAATGGTAACAATACACCAGGTTTTTTTCATTCCCCCTAAATTACAGGGCATAGGGCTCTTCTCTTGGCAGTGTAAAAAAACCCTTGGACCAAATATCCCTTGAATACAACCAGTACCTAAATGGTGTGCTTGCTGTGACAAGTGCTGAAGATTCGTCTGGCTTTCATCAAACATCTTTTTTATCTGACCCAAAGCTTTTAGAATGTTTTTCATGGTATCACCCATTGAATGTTCTCTTGATCTATATCAACTGTTGATTAATATAAGAATAAGTATATCAATTAAACAATTTACACAAAATTTCACATACTGGTTAAAACAAAACTAATTTTATTCTTCAGTTTTATTTACAGGTTGTAAACAAATTTGACTTTTACCAATCTAAAATACATAAAGATTCTCACGTTTTATTAAATGGGCATCAACTGTTATTAAATATGTATAGTTTCATCAATTCTTTGTTTACGTTTTGCTGTTGATTTTTGATTTTTTGTGCATGATTGTTAATATGTTTGTTGTTATTTCACTTTGTGCATACTATTGTATTCAAAGCATTTTATCATTTGTTACATGATTGTACATATTAATTTAAGAGGGCCCCAAGGGAAATTAGTCTTTTGGCTAATTGGGTTACCTTCTGTAAATTAAGTCTTTCAATTAACTTTCAATTAGAAATTAAGCGCTGCTAAAACTCTTTTTCTCACAGATACACCTTTATTGCGAGGGTGAACAGTGTAGATCCAGTTTAGCCGGCACATTCGTGCTGTCTGATCAGGATCTTAACTGTTTACTTTCAGATTCAATAGGTTATTTCTGACCAAGATGTGAACTTTGTAGATCCAGATCAGATGGCAAGGATGTGGCAGCTGATCTGGATCTAAACTGGCCACAAATTTGATAATAATTTGATAATTTAGTAGAATGTAATGATTTATGAAAAAAAAAATAGAAAAGAAGTATGCTATACTTGTAACTTATGGTTAACTTTGATATATTGAAACGAGGAAACAATGGACGGAACTGAAGAGAATGGATTTCGATAGGGAATCTGGGAATGTAAATCTTGCGAATTCCAGAGAACGTCAAAGACAAAAATTAACAAGCAGGAAGTATATCCTAAGGGTGATTGAACAATATCCAAATCTATACTGACTGGGATATATTCAATCTGACTAAAGTCAGATCTAACTATCTGACTAAAGTCTGATATCCTTAAATTCCAGGAAAATCCTATAAACCAATCGCATAACATCTGGGAATCAATTAAAAATAGACCACATGAAGTAAGAAGAATAGAATTAAAAGGAAGGCTTGTAACAGGCACCTACATCCTACAAGGGGATAGAGCAAAATTTAATAACAACCCGGTCTCAGCCATTTGTCCGTTGTGCAAACTGGAAAATGAAAGCCTTTATCATTTTGCTGTAAAATGCCCGCAATTACAGGAAGTTAGGCAACCATTCATTTATAAACTAGAAGACATGATAAATAGGCATCGAGGAAATGGTTACCAACATATCATTGATAGAAACCTTATGTTGCAGCTACTTTTAGACTGTACACATGATGACATTTCAAAGGCAATAACACCGAATAAAGAACTTTACAGGAATATTGAGATATGTTCACAGAAACTACTTTACTACATTCATCAAAAGAGGTTAACAATCCTAAAAGAGCAAGCACTTAAATGTAGACAATAAATGACGAATTAGTCTGAATGGAATTAATTCCTTTAATGACATTTACATATTTGAAACAGATTTTAGTGTTAATTTGAAACTGACTATAAATTACACTATATGATTTAAATGAAACAGACTATAAAACTTTATATTAACTGCGAGCCTAATATTTTGTTAGTGACTCATACCAGGAATCTTTATCAAAGGGATTGGAAACTATAGTGATAAGCATTAAAATACTGAAATATGATGTCGTGCTATCGATTTTCTTACGACGGCCTACCTGTACAAACGCGCTGTTTAAGTTAACCGAGCGCATAGCGAAGATAGTCAGAATTCGAAGTACCCCAGTCATACAATTTAATTGATAGCGTCAACAATAATTTCTCGATTTTCTTCAAATTTTCATTAAATCATTCAGAACTCTTTCTTCTTTCTAGTGATGTAAAAAGTGATGTAAAAAATTATTTGGAAAACCGACATTAGATACGAAAAGTTTCGAGTTAAACACGGACATTCTACTTTTTTTCGGCTTTAAATTGTGGCAGCGGATATTTGTTCACCAACACCACATCTTACAATTTAATTGATAGCGTCACCGATAACTTCTCGATTTTCTTCAAATTTTCATTAAATAATCAAGAACTGTTTCTTCTTTTTAGTGATGTAAAAATTTATTTGGAAAATCGACATTAAATACGAAAGGGTTTGAGCAAAGACCTATATTATACATATATATAGGTCTCTGGTTTGAGTTAAACACGGACATTCTACTTTTTTTCGGAGATAAATTGTGGCAGCGGATATTTGTTCACGAACACCATGTCGTACATTTTAATTGATGCCGACAATAATAATTTCTCAATTTTCTTGAAATTTTCATTAAATGATCAAAACGTGGTTCTTCTTTTAAGTGATATAAAATTTTTTTTGGAAAACCGTGATTAAATAGAAAAAGTTTTGAGTTAAACATGGACATTGTACTTTTTCCGCTGTAAAATGTTGCTGATGATATTTGTTTACCAACACCATGTCTTACATTTCAATTGATAACTTTAACAGTATTTTACCGATTTTCTTCAAATTTTCGGCAAAAAAGCGCAAAATGTTTGTACCAGGACCCCATATAAATCTAAACGAAATAAAGCCTTGAGGAAATATATGGAGTTCAATACGGGCATCGCGCCTCGCGGTGATTTCGCCCCGATGATGTAACATCCAAATTTCTGTTAACTTTCATAAGTTTTTAGTTGTTCTTCCAAATATTTTGTTCCAGTAATACAGTGTCAATGTTGAACAATGTTGAGCCAGTCCAACAAATCAACTGGTTTTGAGATAAGTCATTAAGTTAGTATAGCATCTAAAATGAAAGTGAAAGTAGACTACGACGTCTGGCGTTTCACGGAAATCAGCATCTTGTTTAATTATAATTATGTTTAATCTCAAAAACACAGGATATAATCTGGGCTTTTTTTTGCTGTTTGCTTATACACAAAGAAAATCTAAGTCTTATTAAAAAGTCAGGCACATGAAAAGGAACCGGGTTCGTATGATTATTGTAGGTTTTATTGTATTGAAACTGCAAAAAATAAATGACTTAATAAATGATTGTTGGATTCTTATACCCTAAAAATACATCCCAACCTAATTATGTTTGGTATAAGTGTTTATTTGAACCACCGGGTTATAATAATAATAATAATAATAATAATAATCTCTTTATTTTAAGAAGGTAACTCATTAAGACAAAATCTATGACAACAAAATTAATACAAACAAATACGATATTTGCAAGTATAAAAAGTTAGTCAAATGAAGAAATTGCTTATTTTCAATGAGGCCTTCTAAAATGGATAAACGAAAAACATATATTACAACATATAAAACATCAATACTTAAAGACAGACACAATTAATCATATACACTATACATGCTATAGGCAAATTTCGATTACAAATATGCATCGTGTTAAATTATGTGAAAAACTATATTCTTTTTATTCAACACCGATTTGGTTGAAAAGAACAATGAACCTGTTTGTACCTTTGACTTTGCACATCTTTAATTGTAGTTACTCGCCAACATTCCACTTACTATAAGTTATATTGCCTACTATCAACTTTTATTCTATTTCCACTTCTTCCTTAATTAATATATGTTTGCAATGGCTTACAGTAGTAGTGACTTCTTAGACTGGGATGATATTGATCTTGATGTCCTCTTGGAGGAATATACATGTGATGATAGTTCAAGTGATGAGGATTTTTGTACTAAGAAATTGAAAACTAAGGGCAAAGCAACTGAACATGCAAAAAAAAACAACAGAGAATAATGGTACATATATATGTGATATGTGCGTGAAGTCGTATGTATCTATTTCGGGAATTCGAGGACACATGAGAACGAAGCATGGGCTGCAAAATGTCAAGGGTAAGTTGTCTTTGCTAAGAAGGCTTTAAAAATTAGATCATGTGGTCTATCAGTGTTAAACCAAAGCACTAGCTTTCTAGATTCCTGGTTTAATCAACAGGTCTTTGAAATTCATTTGAATGAATTGTAAAACAACTTTATTGTCAATTTAATAGATTTATTGACAACCAATAAAATCACGTACAAAGTCTCATCAAAATCATAATATTTAACAAATGTAAATCTCGTGATAAAAATACCAATTCAATTCAACAATGATTATAAAACTTCTTCTTTACAGTATCAAGTCAATTTTATTATTAACCCTTTATACTCCATAGAAACACATTTATTGCATGGGCAAACAGTGTAGATCCTGAGTAGCTGGCACTTTTATGCCGTCTGATCAGGATCTTCAATGTTCGCTTTTTTAAATTCTTAATGTTATTTATGAACAAATAGCAAAGCAGATTCTGATTAGATAGCACGGGTGTGCTGGCTAATCTGGATCTCCTTGTGGTTCCACATGCGTAAAACCATGTATACCCCTTTCCTCCATAGATACACCTTTATTGCGAGGGCAAACAGTTTAGATCCAGATCAGCCAACATATCCGTGCCATCTGATCAGGATCTAAACTGTTTGCTTTGTGATTCATTAGGTTATTTCTTACCAAAATGCAACCAGTACAGATCCAGATCATAGTTGTGCTGGCTGATCTAGATCTTCACTGGTTGCACAAGCATAAAAATGCGTATATATGCAGATTCCTGCTCATACAATGCATGGTGTAAATAACTGCTAACTACATGTGTAAATGTACATATTGGATTTAACTAATTACTTCCGTGGAATCTGGTGATTTTTGTGATAAATTGTGAAATATCCTGCTATGCAGCAGTGCCTCTAAAAGGAAGGGGGAATATACCAGACAACAACAACAATAACAACAACGACGTAGATGTTTTCAGGAGATGATTTTAATCAGATTGTGGGATATTGAAACCATCCATCTTAAAATTGGCCGAAATGTTAAAAGAAAAGTAATTTTAGATGTACTATAAACATCGTGCTCAACGACCTTCAAAGGACTTAACTGACAACAACACTGATTGAATGTACGGGAGCCTTTTTAGAGGTCGCATCCTTACCGTTTGATTAAATACATGTAGGTAAAAGTTACATGTATATGGTGCATTTAAAACCTATGTTATGGTGGAATAAAAAGGGTTCCTGACTTAATCATTAGTTATAAGAAGTCCCCGGAAACATATTCTAACGAAACAAACAGTTATTTCAGTTAAATTAACAAGTTCTTTGTCGGGAACATATTTATCACATAGGCCTAAGATAATAGGTTTCACAAAAATTTGAATGAAATAATACTTCGAATACAAAAAAGCACTAATTTGTACAAACAATTGTTACATTCAAAATTACATATCTTATAAAAAATATTTCAAATCCCGACAACGGTAACTTGACACAGAGGATTTTATAAAAGGACGGGCGAGTTCAACATCAATATAACTAACAATCTATCACCAGGCAAACATTGTGTGACGGGCAGACCGAAACGTTTCTCAGATACACAGGCTTAAGGCTTAGGGTTATAAAGCTGAGATTGGAAACCAGTCTCAAATCTCAACCATCTGATTGGCTGAAATGGTGACCAGTCGCCATTTCAGCCAATCAGATACTTGAGATTTGAGACTAGTTTACATGCCCAGTTTTATAACCTTGGGCATAGATCTGTGTGTCTCTAGACCTCCTACGATGTACGATACGTATCGTGATACAATATAGATATTAAAGATATGCATTGCGATACGTTTACATGTGTTGTTCTTTTGTTTTTTGTTCCATTATATTTTTTTTTCAAATTACTGATAGTATTGTTATTGCTTGTAATTATGATAGAAATAGAAATAAATCTGATTAATAATAATTATGTAAGAATACCGATGCGTTACATAAGATCTACACTTAAATAGAATACACTTTATAAGTTTACACTATGTTCCTCCCGATATTTTTTCATACTTATAAGAAGGAAATTGCAACTGTTATACCTATCATATGGCAGTAAAGACTTTATTTCACACTGTTTAGTTATCGACTGCCGTGATGCACGTGCATTTCGAAGACTGCAGCAGTTCTAAACCAAGGGGACTTAAATTCTGAGGAATATCTGCGACAAGTCCTTTTTCCGTCTGTCCTTCCACACCTTCAAGAAATTAAAATCTGGCAGTGGTCTGAACTTGAAACTTGGAAGGCGTGTACGAAATGGGCTAGGATTTCCCAAAGTGTCGTTCATAACTGCATTACCTCCATGATGGTCTTACGCGTTCTTGACTGATGTTGTTAATTTGTATCCTGTGGGTGCCATGATTGTGATAAATGATTGTGAGCAGTCAGTTGTCTGTCATTTTGAAATTTTACTTATAAATCAGTTAGTATTTATTGCATGTTTATTGCAAGTTTCAGAGCAAAAACTCAATTATCAAGCCGGTAATGCCCCGATACGAATGTGTATACTTAGAAAAGTTGTTAAGTGTAAAATCACCCGACGTTGACTAGCGATTCAGAATCGCGCAACACAGATTTCAGTTTTGAAAAGTGTTGAAACGACCAAGAAAACAACGGCGAAGTAAACCTACCGAAGATGGGAAAAGTGAGGAGTCGCGCGCTGACCACGAATAACTCCGTCAGACAATTTTAAAACTCATAATATAAAACACAGAGAAGTTACTGGAAGTTTGGACAATCTTCTACCGATCGAAAGTTGTCATAAGCAAAAGATTTGAAAACACAGGAAAACAGTGCCAAGATAAATTGAATATAATGAAATTTACAGCAAGGTGACTGAGATGTCGACTTCGATGGAACTAGACAGTATAATGGACGAGCACAAAAGCGTTCGGGCATTTTAAAACTTGTATAATTACTTATTTACTTAAAATAAAAGATAACAATGTATGTAATATTTGTTTAGTTTTTAACTTTACTTTTTATGTAGCGGCCTGCTTTAACTTTTTTAAGTGAACCAATCGTATGTTTGATATATATGTTTTGTTATTAAGTGTATCAATATATCTATCTGTAGACCTATAAGAATATCCGGCCCAATATCATAAAACTTAAACCGGAGACCAGTCTAAAATCTCAAGCATCTGATTGGCTGAAATAGCGACTGGTCACCATTTCAGCCAATCAGATGATTGAGATTTGAGACTGGTCTAAAATCTCAGTTTTACGATCTTGGACCCATTTTAAACAACATCCTTACATCATAAAAAATATCAACATATCTCTTAAGTTATTAATGACTCCTCCTTCCAGCCACGACACTTCAACTTTTACTATTTCGGTAGGTCGTTCGGAAGGTAGGTCGGTAGCTGACTAACTAGTGGACTATTAACACGACACCAATCCGTGTTATGCATAGTAACCCTTATGACATTTAACAAACTCGCACGATTCCATGAATAACATTTTTCCGTGTTTCATACAAAGATAGACATTCTTTTAGTACGAAATATGCTTTTTCTAATGTGTTGATATTATTGATGGTAGTCAGCGCCACGGAAAAGAAGTTATATTACAACAACAAAGCAATAAAAGACGAAGTAATTATAAGATTTCAATATAAGCACAATCAATTAGTATAGTGTTTCTCTTAAATTAAAATGACACCTAGGTTCGATTATGGGTAAGGTTAAAGTTTAATAATAAATTCGCTTGCATCATGATGGAGGCACATGCTTCTTCTTTTAAAACTCCTGACAGTGTCCAAGGTTACACTTCTGAGAATGGAAACCAGTCTCAAATATCACGCATCTGAGGATGTTTGAGATTTGTGACTGGTTACCAATCTCAGCTTTGTAACTTTCTGTCCTGGTTATGAAACTAGGTATACAGACTTTTCAGTGTCGTGTAACAGCTGCCCTGTACCAAATAGTGGGTACCCTGTGGCAGTCCGCAAGATGGCGACCAGTTAAGAAACGAAAAGGTATGTGCTATTTTGTTTTCGATTGGTATACATATTGTAAGGTATAGACTGGTAAACTTGGATCATATAATGAAAAGGATTGTTTCTTGATAAAATGATTGCTTGCTTTATTGTCGGTGTGTCCGTTTGACCTTGTAACTGATAAAAATAAATGACCTTATTGGCTATTTCAAATTTGAAGCGAGAGCGACGACTGATTTCGGCTTTTTATTTTTTGACAACTTTGTTGTTCTCGTAATATGTGATATCCCTTTGAAGCGCCTCTAATTGCCTATCTTGTGGTATAACAATTAAACTGAACAATTATTTTGTTTTTAATAAAATGCGATTCAAACAAATTGTTGTTGGTACCCTGTACCGCCCCTCGGATTATAAGAGGGTATCTTGTATAGCCGTTGGATTTGTGTCGAAAAAAGTACCCTGTATCGTCTACTTTTCCATGAAAACAGCTACCCTGTTGAACTCATTTCTCCTCCTTTGTATGACCAATTTTTACGTGGCATATTGTATATCTATAAATGTTATCTTTCCCATTGGGCTATTGAAGGCTAGCCATTAAAACCCCAATTTTTTTCGAAGATAACTGTGACAACTGTTCTACAATACTCACACTAGTTAATTACGTTTCATTAACTGATGGTTAACTTCGAAAGCATGTGTAAAGTGCCGATCTTTGCGATTTTGTATAAAAATAATGCTGTGAACGAACCGGTAAAAGTGCATAAAACGTGTGATCCCAGTCCATCAGTGTTGCATAAGCACAACCGTCACATCAGTAGCACAACCGCTACCGTAACATTTTGGCCATCATTTTCCTTAAAAAGCATACAAATTTAAACCAGTCACAGGGAATACAAAACGGAACAAATACTTCGTTCTTGCAGTGATACAGGACGAGAATACAACTAAATATTGCTCGAAAATAAAAAAAAAGCTTCACCTCACATTAAATATTGCTCATTTCAGAGGCGGAATTATCGTCATAACTCAACCATGTTTGCGTATTTTGGTCTCATATTATGCATGCGTGCAAATAAATCCAACACGCATCGAATCACGTTCCCTGTTTTTCAAAGAATTGCTTAATATTTTGATAATAATGAGTCAAAGCTGACCAGTCAAAAAAACAAACAAAAAAAAAACCGAGTCAAAATAAACATCAGCAGTACCGTCACCCAATGCTTGCAGAACAATTTTCTACCTTCACCAGCGGTAATGGTTGTGCGCGATTCCCCCCCCCCCCACACACACACACTTAATTGCTTATTTCTAAAAATGAAATGTCAACATTAGATGCTCATATATAAGTGCTTCGGCGACACAGAACAGAAAAGCTTGAGATCGCATTGTTTCTCCGACAAATCGGCGAGTCTATTCTTTACAGTGTTCCGCATGGACAATCTTAATTTTTTCTTATCGTTTACCGCGACGCACGATGGTACGATGATGAAATCAAGATGATACGATGACACGATGATTAAAACGCGAAGGTACGATGGTGAAACCACGATGGCACGATATTGAAAACGCGAAGGCACGATGGCACGATGGTGAAACTCGATGTATTATCAAATGTATCATCATCAAATGAAATAAAATCAGGGAACAAAAGTTTTGACTTTAATCCACATACATTCAATGAACATATATTTATATTATGGAGGGTTTTATCATTTTGTGCTATGTTGCCCTCTCTTATTTCCTATGCTTCACTTTCACTATCCTCACTTTCTTCATCATTTTCACTTAAACTTGCCTCTTCATTGATACTTTGTGTTTGTGTTAAATCAGTGTCTCTTGTGTGTAGATACTCCTCTAAGTATTCATCCATGCCATCAGTTCTCTGTTCCACTGTTGCTCTAACTGTAGTGTTTTCCTTTTGCTTTTTTGTTTTTATGTCATTGTCAAGTGGTGATTTTGCCTCTCTTTTGCTACTCTGTTTTATCCTTTCATTAATCTCAAACGGGTTGTCACTTTCTGATTCTTTAAAACTCTCCAGTGGTAAAAACCTGTTGGATGTTTCAGTTCTTGGTGTTTGTGATGATGGTATTCTATTGAGCCTACTTCTACTGTTATAGAACACTTTGCTTGTGCTGTCTTTATATGTGGTTCTAATCTGTGGTGTTCTGTGTTTTCTGTATTGTGATTCATTGTTATGTTTATTAATTTCATCTGTTTCATTGTTATATCTTACATTGTCAATAAATAATTTGTCTCTCACTAATTTTACTTCTTTGCCTTCATCCTTTGCTTTTCTCATTTCAGTGTATAGTGGCTTTCTCCTTTCTTCTATCACTTTTGGAAACTGTGCTCTAATTGCAAACTCTGTGCCTTTTAATGTATCAGCTGCTCTTGTTTTAACATATTCTCTGTCCTTAAGGTAGACAAATTTTGCCAGTATTGGTCTGGGTTTAATTTGAATTGTTCTCTTCTTACCAAACCTGTGCACTTTTTGAAATTTAATTTTCTTATCTATACACATGGCTTCTTTTAAAAAAGTTTTCAGGACACCCTCAGTGTATTCTACAGCTTGTGGCCCACAATTCACTTCCTCAATTCCAAAGAAAAGTAGATTGTCCTCCATAGCTCTACATTGCATTTCTAAGACTGTTTCTGATTGTTCTTCTTGCCTTAGTTTCAGCTCACTGTTCGCTTTTTCTAATCTTTTAATTTCTGTTTGCAATTTGTTTACTGAGGAATCTGTTTCTTTTGTATTTTGATATATGTGATCATATATTTCATTTATTGTTTGCACACTTCTTTCACAATCAGAAACTGTTTGTGAGGTAGATTTTACAGTATTGTCTATTTGTGCCATATTTCTTTCAATTTTGCTTATTGACTGTTTTACACAATTGATATCAGGAATCTGTTTTTCAATGTTACATAGTCTTTCTTCTTGAGTTTTCATGATTGTTTCTAGTTTTTTCCAGTAGTTACCTTGCATTTCAAGTTTATTGTCAATGCTGCTAAGTTTTGTGTCTAATTTTGTGTTTAAGTCAGTGATGAATTGTGTGAGCCATTGAGGCATTTCCTGATTGTTGTTCATGGTTCCTCCTTGTGTTTGTTGTGTTTGTACTATTCTCTGTGTATATGTATTATTATTATTATTGTTCATTTCATTAGGGTAAACATGTTGACCAAATGGGTTGTTTGATCTTCCTTCAAATCCAACATTGTTGATAGCTGTGTGTGTATGATTACCATTCATATGCCAAGTGTTCATAGGAGGGTTGTAGCTGTTACTAAAGTTACTAAAGTTTACAGGGTTGCTTGTACTACACTGTTGAACAGGAATAAATTTCATCTGGGGTTGGTTCTCAAATTCAGTTTGATGTAATATCCCTCTAGCTTGACTCAGCTGTCCAACAAGAGAATCAAAGTAAGGACCATTACTGTTGCATGGACTTGCATTGTTTATACTGTTGATATTTTGAAATTGAGACACATCTGTGTCTAAATCCCTGGTTATATTGGTTGGGCTATTATCCTTGCTAACTTGGCTTGAATGTCCTGTATTACTTGGTGTGAAGATGGTTCGTCCCTCTTTGTTTACATTTGAAGTTGTGGGTGGGGTACTCGCCATTTGTTTATGAGAGGTACTATTACTTTGGTTTTTGGATTTACCTTTTCTTGTCATACTTGCATCGATGTTTATAGTCCGTTACCACTTTATACAACACTTTATGGTCTTTCCAGGTTCTAATTATCATTTTTTACCAGTCTTTTCAAATTTTATTTTCAAATTTCTAACCGCCATGTCACGTGACCGGAATTGATCATCAAGTTGTGTTTTTGTTCATACTAACATTTTATCTTGATTCGGCGGGCGGGCGGGTGTCCAGTCAATAACTTGAGTTTGCTTTGGCCTACGCCAAACTTTGTGTGTGGGTCGGTTTTTTGAAGACTACTCAGGACTGCTAAAGGAGAATGACTACTGGTGGGCGGTATTACCGGTATATTGCGATTTTAGTCCTTGGCGATACGCTGTATCTGTATGGTCTCCTAATACCAGTATGCTCAGGAAAATTCGTTGAAGTCCATAAATTGTAGCCAAATTATTAAAATTGTTGAACATTACTTTATATACGCAAATTGCTCTTTCTTGCCATACATACGTTTAAATGTCAATAATTATAACAGCGAATGTACCAGATCTCGGAATAGTACGGCAAAATCGGATATAACTTTTTTTCCAAATTTACCAATTGCATCGTAACTGGGAGACACGTCGGGCGAATCGTAAAGGACCAAAAGGAAAAGCTCCAGTTTGGAATTATTTTGGTCTTTAACAGTCCAAATCCTCTCAGACTTTATTAGAAAATAGGAAAATGTAGCTGGTTGTTTTACTTGTAAAATTACGGTCAAGTGGTCGGGCGGAACTACACATTTAACAACTCATTTGCGAAGACCAATCAAATGTTGTCGTCTGCAAATAAAAAGGTTTAATGTTGACCCTCTGTGGAAAACACTGTTTCTCTTGAACGTAAGCGGAAAGTTCAGCAATCTTTGAGTCATGCTATGTTTGGGCTATTGAAGGCTAGCCATTAAAACCCCAATTTTTTTCGAAGATAACTGTGACAACTGTTCTACAATACTCACACTAGTTAATTACGTTTCATTAACTGATGGTTAACTTCGAAAGCATGTGTAAAGTGCCGATCTTTGCGATTTTGTATAAAAATAATGCTGTGAACGAACCGGTAAAAGTGCATAAAACGTGTGATCCCAGTCCATCAGTGTTGCATAAGCACAACCGTCACATCAGTAGCACAACCGCTACCGTAACATTTTGGCCATCATTTTCCTTAAAAAGCATACAAATTTAAACCAGTCACAGGGAATACAAAACGGAACAAATACTTCGTTCTTGCAGTGATACAGGACGAGAATACAACTAAATATTGCTCGAAAATAAAAAAAAGCTTCACCTCACATTAAATATTGCTCATTTCAGAGGCGGAATTATCGTCATAACTCAACCATGTTTGCGTATTTTGGTCTCATATTATGCATGCGTGCAAATAAATCCAACACGCATCGAATCACGTTCCCTGTTTTTCAAAGAATTGCTTAATATTTTGATAATAATGAGTCAAAGCTGACCAGTCAAAAAAACAAACAAAAAAACCGAGTCAAAATAAACATCAGCAGTACCGTCACCCAATGCTTGCAGAACAATTTTCTACCTTCACCAGCGGTAATGGTTGTGCGCGATTCCCCCCCCCCACACACACACACTTAATTGCTTATTTCTAAAAATGAAATGTCAACATTAGATGCTCATATATAAGTGCTTCGGCGACACAGAACAGAAAAGCTTGAGATCGCATTGTTTCTCCGACAAATCGGCGAGTCTATTCTTTACAGTGTTCCGTATGGACAATCTTAATTTTTTCTTATCGTTTACCGCGACGCACGATGGTACGATGATGAAATCAAGATGATACGATGACACGATGATTAAAACGCGAAGGTACGATGGTGAAACCACGATGGCACGATATTGAAAACGCGAAGGCACGATGGCACGATGGTGAAACGCGATGTATTATCGCGGTTTCATCATCAATCGTAACATCGTTGTTTTTCCATCATATTATCGTTGTTTCATTATCGTGTTATCGTTGTTTCTATTCCAATCTTTATTTCATCTTTGAACAACATGCATTCTATATGTATAAACATACATTAAAACATTTAAATATAACTGCAGATGTTGTTTCAGCATCGTGCCATCGTTATTTCACAATCGTACCATCGCTTTCTGGTAGTTATGCGCAGTAAAACCCGCTGATGCACATTTAAGTTTTAGCAGAAAGATGTCGTAAGTAAATGTATGTAATAAAACAATGATGGCACGATGGTGAAACAACGAATGCATGATGGTGAAACCATGGTAAAACGATGATGAAACTGCAATATTACATCGCGTTTTCACCACCGTACCATCGTGCCTTTGTGTTTTTACCATCGTGCTACCGTTGTATCACCATCGTGCCTTCGCGTTTTCAACATCATGCCATCGTACCATTGTGATTTCACCATCGTACCATCGTGCATCGCGGTAAACTGAGAGAATAAAAATTAAATTTATCCAACGGAACACAGTATTTAATAGTATAGATGGGCAATACATGATTGTTTAGAAATCACTTGGTATAATCACTGTGAACGAAAATGTAATAAATGAAACAATTTAGCAAGGTTGAGATCCGTTTCTTACTATGAACAAAATAATAAATTACAAATGCCATAGCAGTGATTATGTAAAACATGATTAAATAGTTTTTGGTAGCATACGGGCTAACTGACCCTGGGCTGGTTCTTGTCGGAACGAAACACAGGGTCCTTCTGCATCTTGCATTTGACCCTTAAGCTAACAGCCTATTGTTAGTAAACCGTGCTACAAACATAAAAAGTGGTTTTCATTCTGCACTCCTTCGCCAGCTCAGTGACCTGTTGTTCTTTCCTGTACTCCTAACTCAGTCCTAACGCAACACTTGATATACTACATAGGCTATAAGTTTTTTTACCCCACTCACAATTTACACCTTTCCACACAGAATACTGTTGGTCTGCGTGTGTCATATGCTTAATATATGACACTGCATTTGAGCATCATGGCACTAGGTTCAAAGATCACAAAACTAAATCAGGAGACCAGTCTCAAATCTCAAGCATCGGATTGGCAAAAATGGCGACTGGTCGACATTACAGCCAATTAGATGTAGGGCGGCACACAAGTTTTTATGCTTTGAGACTGATCTCCAATCTCAGTTTTATCATCTTGAGTCTATGTTTTCTCTGCATGAATTACGCAATACCGAGCGAACCCGATTCGCTGGTTTTCAGAACGTTCAGTGCTTGATTATTTCTTTCGCATAAGCATGCCAGAAAGAAAAGTACTCTTAAAGTTAATGCCATCAGAAGGTGCGTCATAACACTGGTCGATCACATAAAGATAAGGTTTAGTGCATTTGTTTTAAAAGAAAATCTTTTGGAATGACAGGCACAAACTCATGAAAAGATGAAACTATCATTTCTATTCCAATCTTTATTTCATCTTTGAACAACATGCATTCTATATGTATAAACATACATTAAAACATTTAAATATAAACTGTAAGTACATAAACAGTTTTCTGTATTTCATTATCTTTGTATAAGTTCGGCACAGCTAGATGCTCTGTTTGATCGAAGATGTTTAAACAGGAATATTAAAAAGAGGGAGAAAGATAAGGGCTGAAGGTTATAAAGTTGAGATTGGAAACCAGTATAAAAAACTCAAGCATCTGATTGGCTGATTGGCTGAAATGACGACTGTTCGCCATTTCAGCCAATAAAAATGCTTGGGATTTGAGACTGGTTTCCATGCTCAGTTTTATAACCTTGGGCAAAGATATTGGAAGAGAGAAGATAAAAAGAAAGAAGAAACATTGTTCGCCATTTGTTGTCAAACTAAGTAAAGTCTCCATATTGCGTTAATATATTGTTCTTGTTCATTTTTTAGAATTGCTTTAATGCCTTTAGTTATATTAAAGATTAAAGTGTCCTATTCCGACACTTGATCGAATTTCTCAACAATTTACTCGAATGGTATGCATAATATAATGTTTTCAGTACTTAAAGTAATCATGTCATTTTATTATCACCAATTGAAATAAAAGAAAAATAAACCCTGATATTTTAACTTCGTTACTTATAATGCGGTCTGTTTTTCGAAAAACAGACCGCATTATAAGTAACGAAGTTAAAATATCAGGGTTTATTTTTCTTTTATTTCAATTGGTGATAATAAAATGACATGATTACTTTAAGTACTGAAAACATTATATTATGCATACCATTCGAGTAAATTGTTGAGAAATTCGATCAAGTGTATATAGTATATCGGACCACACTTAATTTTATTCGCAGATTCCCAATGAGATTTTGTACAAAATGTAAATGCAATTTTTGATATTTTTGATGCACGAAATGTGTAAAAATGTCTGTAAAAATCTCTATATTTAGGAAAAGAGTGAAACTTAAAATATTTTTTGTTCATAAACATCGTTATTAATTTAACATAAATTAGTTCGTTTACCTAAACCATTTTGTAATAAAGATTAAGCGCTCCTCTCTCTCTCTCTCTCTCTCTCTCTCTCTCTCTCTCTCTCTCTCTCTCTCTCTCTCTCTCTCTCTCTCTCTCTCTCTCTCTCTGGTCTGACCGTAACAACGAGGACCCACTTACCCAATCGTCCATGTGGGGACTACCAGTTCCAGGGATGTTATCGTTACTAAACAAGGTCAGATGAATCACAAACTGTGCTATTTACGATATCTTCCTTTAAAATTTACAGTATGACAACTGGGTAAGAAGTAGAGAGATTTTTTGTGAGGACAAGGACTCTCTCATTTTTGTGAGGACAAGAACTCTCTCTTTTTGTGAGGTCAAGAACTCTCTCTCTTTTTGTGAGGACAAGAACTCTCTCAAGTCCACAGTATTAAAGAGGACACAGCCTGTGGAGTGACAACTGGCTCAAAAGTTGCTAATCCAGGGATGGCTGCTATAATTTGTCATTTTAGTGAAAAAATATCTATCATAGCCAGATTTTTTCAAGATAATGAGAAAGTATTTTCTAGCCACTGTAACTCCACTATCAGTGATAAAATATCAGTCCGGAGAAAGCATTATAATTTATTACTAATGGACATACACGGGGATCTGTCGTTTTATTCGTAAATAAATGACATGCAATAATAAATGACAGATTTGACAGTCATAGGCTGCAGTCGGCCCTTACTCTTTAGCGGTTACCACATAGGTCTTAAAAGGAGAATTTTTCCCCTACCAAAATTCACTTACATCGAGATATTGGAGGTTCATACATGTATATTATACCAATATAATAAAAGTATATTCAAAATCAGAATCTATGGAAAAAGATCAGTACCAAATCACAGATACACGCTCGGTGAATATTTATTTAAATCGTTACGTGGCCTTGTCCCTTTGCCAATGCATATGCATCCCATATGGGTTTTAATCCGAGGTTGGTCTCGGTTTCTGATATATTTTTTTTCTTTAAAATAGGGACATATCGTAAAGATAAACATACATTTTTTCGAAAGTTTAAATTCCGGTTCCAACCATGTATGGATTGTTTGGCTAGTTTAGAAGACTGTCCAGATCCGAGCCTCCGTAATTGCGATTATATGCAGAATATGGCATTTTTTCTCTGGGTAAACATTACGTCGTCCTAAATCTCCGCCATTTCATGAACAGTTGTCATGTTTTATATACCATTTTACTCGCAATAAAGAAATCTGAAAATTATTCTACAGGACTGAAGAGAACGCACTAATTCAAACCAGGTTAAAGCGAAAGAAGTAGGGCTCGAATCCGAGGCTGGTCTCGGTTTCTGATATTTATTTCATGGAAAGAGTGACATATCGTAACGGTAAACATACATGTTTGTGAGGGTTTAAATTCTGGTTCCAACCATATATAGATTGTTTGGACAGCTTAGAAGACTGTACAGATCCGTGCTCCGTAATTGCGATTATGTGCAGAATATGGATTTGTTCTATTGTTAAACGTTACGTCGTCCTAAATCTCCAGCGTTTTATGAACAGTTTTTATGTTTTATATACCACTTTAATCGCCAGAACGAGATCTTAAAATTATTCACCATGCCGGAAGAGATCGCACCAAAGCAATCCAGGTTAAAGCGAAGGAAGGAGGGCTTTAATCCGAGGTTGGTCTCGGTTTCTTTTGTCTTTAAAATTTGGACATATCGTAAAGGCAAACATACATATTTTCGAAGGTTTAAATTCCGGTTCCAACCATGTATAGATTGTTTGGCCAGCTTTGAAGACTGTACAGATCCGGGCCTCGGTAATTGCGGTTATATGCAGAATATTGATTTGTTCTATCGTCAAACATTACGCAGAATGCACTGCTGGACATTCAAAACATGCATAAAATCGAATTTCAAAGAATCAAGAAGGCCGCCAGGCTTCGAAAACTTAAAAAAAAGCAAAGCTAGTTCTTGTTGGTATTTTGCTTATTCACCCCTGAAATGTGCATTACATGCTGAAAAATCGATTTCAAGACGTTTTAAGATAAACATAAAGTTTAGACCGCTAGGCCGATAGGCCGCCAGGCTTCGAAAACTTAAAACAAATCAAAGCTAGTTTTTGTTGGTATTTTACTTAATCATCCCTGAAATGTACATTGCATGCTGTAAAAATCGATTTCAAGCCGTTTTAAAGATAAACATAAATTATGATAAATATTAAGTTTAGGCCGCTAGGCCGCCAGGCTTCGAAAACTTAAAAAAATCATAAATTATGATTAATATTAAGTTTAGGCCGCCAGGCCGCTAGGCCGCCAGGCTTCGAAAACTTAAAAAAAATCAAAGCTAGTTTTTGTTGATATTTTACCAAATCATCCCTGAAATATGAATGGCATGCTGTAAAAATCGATTTCAAGGCGTTTATAAGATAAACATAAATTATGATAAATATTAATTAAGTTTAGGCCGCTAGGCCGCCAGGCTTCGAAAACTTAAAAAAAATCAAAGCTAGACTTGTTGATATTTTACTAAATCATCCCTGAAATGTTAATGGCATGCTGTAAAAATCGAATTAAAGTCGTTTTTAAGATAAACATAAATTATGATAAATATTAAGTTTAGGCCGCTATGCCGCCAGGCCGCTAGGCCGCCATGCCGCTAGGCCGCTAGGCAGCCAGGTTTCGAAAACTTAAAAAAAATCAAAGCTTGTTCTTGTTGATATTTGGCTTATTCACCCCTGAAGTGTATATTACATGCTGAAAAAATCGATTTCAAGACATTTTTAAGATAAACATAAATTATGATAAATTTTAAGTTTAGACCGCTAGGCCGCCAGGCTTCGAAAAGTTAAACAATCAAACTTAGTTCTTTATCATCAACTGAAATGTCATTTACAAAGAGTACATGGGAGTAAATGTACTCGTACAAATAGATTCCGAGTCGTCTTTGCAGATAAGCTAGAACTTTGATTTAAAAAATAAAAGCTAAATCATGTCGATAACTTTCTTATACACCCCTGCAATTTACATTATATCTGTAAAAATAGATTTCAGTCAGTTTTTCAGATCAACGTTAATTGCGATAAATTCAGCCATCTTCACGCCGCTAGGCCGCTAACTTCACGCCGCAAGGCCGCTAACTTCACGCCGCCAGGCCGCTAGGCCGCCAGGCCGCTAACTTCACGCCGCCAGGCCGCTAACTTCACGCCGACAGGCCGCTAGGCCGCCAGGCCGCTAACTTCACACATCTAGAGCACATCTGCACTTAACGGTTAACATACCTGTTAAGTTTCATGACTATGACTCATATACTTTTGGAAGTAATCATATTCCACTGAAAGTGTACAACGACGAACAACTGACAGATATGAAACACAACTCCATTGAGAATGATTGATTGATTGGTTGATTGAGAGATATCTGAGCTTTGAGCACAAAGATATGGCTTACCCAATATATGCATGAATGGATGTTTGCTATGTAAACGTTTTAATGACGTTTGCTGCAGCACCAACTTTGAACCTAGATATAAGGAAATCTGTCTTGCCACACAAACTATACATGAATCTTTGAAATGGTCGCCACATTTTGGTAATTTTAATCAAAACGATTTTAAAATAATTTATAGAAATTTAATGGATATACAGGAAATAAAACTAAAAGATTTTCAATTTAAGCTTAATAACAAAATTCTAGTGACAAAATCTTTTCTATTCAAAATAATCAAAGTTCAGAATAATCTGTGCTCGTATTGTAACGAAGAATGTGAAACAATTTATCACCTTTTTTGGAATGTAACAAAGTAAAGTCATTTATTACAGCTGTTAAACAATGGGCGAATATACATTTCAATATTACCTTAACTGATGATGAAAAAGTTTATTTACTTAACTCAAGCAATGAAAGTGAAATTGTTAGGTTCTTTACAATCCTAGTAAAATATTTTATTTACAAAACGAAATTTAAAGACGACTGTTGTTCTATACTGACAATTCCTCATTTCGAAAACTATTTAAAACACAAAATTAGGAATCGAAAATATATCCTATATTTAAACCAAACAAATACGCCGTTGCAAATGACTTTAGCCAATACACTGGACATTTTGCAAAACTTGACGCAACCATAACATACTTGTATAACAAATTAAAGTCTCATGTAAAACCATTTAATAAAAACAAACACTACTATAGACTAACCTGTAAAAAACCATGCTGAAGGAATGCAAAACTCTTTCCAACTCATGTCCTGTGATTTTGTACAAAACATGAACATGCACGTTTCAGACTCATTTGTCTACGATACAATATATGGAAATAACATAATACATTTATTATCATATTCATTATTTTATGGTATAAATGCAACCTTGATGTTATCATGTTATCTTGTGATATAATTTGAATGTTATTCTGTAACATCTTATTGAATAAATGGGGTTACCCTTATGATAGAATGGCCTGGTCTGGGAAATGTTTCTCCTGAAAATGTCATTGAATCTTGATTTAAGTTTAATTTGATATCCTTATTGTCCGATAACAGTGTAAATTTCACTACTCCACTTTGGATCTAATTTTCCATTGTTTTTGTTCAATATTAGAACTTTCTGTCCCAGTTTATAATGCACTTGTCGGGTACTTGATCGTCTGTCGGCATAGGTTTTCATCTTCTGATTTTGAAGCGCATCCTTTCTGCGAGTTTGAGAATCCTCTTTCCTCTTCTCGAAATGAGGGAGTTTGTTTTTCACTGTTCTGTTGAATAACAGTGATGCAGGTGCGGATCCAGTAGTAACATGAGGAGTCGTTCTGTATGACATTAGGAATCTGTAAAGTTCAATTCGCCAGTTATTTCTTCCGGCAACGGCAGTTTTCACGCATTTTCCTAATCTTTTATTGAAGTTTTCTACCAATCCTGCGGCTTGCGGGTGATAAGGGGTTACGCGATGATGTTTAATTCCATTTGCCTTGAAAAAGGATGTCAGTTCTTGAGATACCATATTTGGCGCGTTGTCAGTTTTGATTTCGTGCGGCAGTCCGTGTGTTGCGACGATTTTCATTAGCCTTTGCTTGATTGCGTTTGAAGTGTGTGCTGAATGACTCTTTGGTAGACCTCGGAGGCACTTGAAATTCCAAACATCAGTCGTTTTCATCTGAATATACCATCATTTGTCACAAAGCACGTGATATCTCGGCTTTTGGAATCGAGTTCTATTTGGTGATACCCCATGTTTAGTCGAGCTTAGTGAAGAATTTTGCTCCTTTGAGTTCTTCTAACGTTTCGTCTATATTTGGCACAGGAAAGCGTTCCCTTTCGATAGCTTGATTAGCTTGCCTCATGTCGACGCATAGTCGAATGTCCCCGTTACTCTTGGGAATGACTACCAGGGGCGATACCCACGGCGTCGCACCTTCGATTTTCTCGATGACGTCGGCGTCTAGAAGTTGTTTGATTTTCTTGTTGACTTGCTGTCGCATTTTGAATGGTACGCGGCGATTAGGCTGTGCAACTGGCTTGACATCTTTTTTGATGTTGAGTTGGAGTTGGAAGTCCTTGAGTTTTCCAAGTCCCTGGAATCTGTCTTTGTTTTCTGATAGAATGTGATCCACATTGTGTTCACCGTTTGCTACGCTGTTCACACAAAGCTTCAGTAATCCAACATTAACTGCACATTGTAGACCAATTAATGGCGTACATTCACTATCAATGACATGAAATTTGATTTTACTTAATTCAGCAACTCCAAGAATTTTCAAAGGTTGAGATTGAGCTTATGGATAAATTTTGGATTGAGATTTTGTGATTTTTGTGCTTTTTGATTTCACTTTCTCATAAGTAGCGCGATCTAAACAATTTACACTAGATCCAGAATCAATGAGTAATTTACATTTGACTCCTTTAATTTCTACTTCCACGAATGAAATTGAATTTAATCCAAATATGCATTCATTTTCACTGCTTGACTGTTCAGATTCCTCATTTTCATTTACACAGCGCACTTCACTTTTCCTTGATTTAAACATTTGTGCAAAGTGACCTTTCTTTTTGCAGTTGTGGCACACAATATTTCTTGACTTGATACATTCATGTCCAGAATGACCTTTTCCTCCGCAGCGATAGCAGGTCTTGAACTTTGCTGGCTTTTGTGCTGGCATTGCTCTTGGCTGATACTGTTTCCGTTTGGGCTTTTCTTGCTTTTGACGTAGCTGATTTACGTCGTCATACGGTGTGTCCACCGGGGATGCTGTTGATCTATGTTGATGCACGGAATTTTGCATTTTGTCTGCTTGCGAATCTGCGAGTTCGGTCGTCCGAGCAATTGTCTGCACTTTTTCTAACGTGAGTTCTTGTTCACGCAGGAATTTTCTTTTTAGCTCTTTTGAGGTGCAGTTCTCTACGACTTGGTCGCAAATCATGTCGTTGACTGTGTCACCTGGAAATTCACACGATATTGAAAGCTTTTTGAGTCTTACTATGTAATTGTCCACAGTTTCATCATTGTTTTGCTTTGCTTGACGGAAGAGATGTCGTTCATATGCGATATTTTTCTTGGGATTGAAGTATGCTGTTAGAGCTTGTACTGTGTCTTCGTACGTATTTCCAGTGATCGACATTGTTTCATAAATGTCCTGCACTTCTTCACCACATAGATGTAAGAATAGAGCTTTCTTCCTTTCATTTTTTTGTGATTCCAGTTGCATCCAAATAATATTCAAATCTTCTTACATAAGTGTCCCATGAGCTTGACAAGTTAGTGTTTTGTCCTAACACTTTGAACGGTAGTGGCGTTGGCAGTTCCAAAGAAGATGCCATCTTGAAATTTATGAGAACAGATTCTTGAAAATAGCCACTATTTCACTTTGTCAAAGAACTTATTAAGTCCTCTTGAAAATATTATCCATCAGTGATTAAGATAATATCCATGGGTAATCAAATGATGATCCCTTTTCTCGTCGCCAATGTAATGTTTGGGACCTTGTAGTGAGAAGCAACACCTTTGTGTTTGGTTACTAAATCTATTCTGATTAACAATTTACAACATGGTATGAGAGAGGCAGAGTGGTAGGCGGAGCTTATCAGCAGTGGTCAGGTATTGGCCACAGAGAGTTAATACATTACAAGGCTTTCGCCAATAGGCTTATAACGTGTTTCCCAGCCTACTGCAATTTATGAAGCTTACATCCGCAGTTTTTCAATGGTCCTTTTTTGGCTTTCGCCAATAGCCTTATAACGTGCTAATAACAAATTATTTAAAAAAATCTCATAAACGATTTTGTACGTAAACACATATCATGTCAAAAGTCCGGTATGAAATATGAAACCATAAACGCTGTCCAAAGTCATTTTCCCGTTTAGTTTAATCATATTGTATTGCTTATAATAATACATGTAATTCTCTAGTACAGTAGTAGTTTTAGTTTAACATTGAAAATTTTAAGAGAGCATGAAAAGTTTGTTGACGACGCTCGCCAGTCAAAGAATATGGGAGAACTAGTGGAGGCTTAAAAATTTCTTTTAGTTTAAGCTTAAATAGTGACAGTGTTTCAATATTTCTCAGATCTTCATCTAATTCATTCCGCAATTTAATAGACGAAGGTATCACCGATTTATTAAATATCTCGGTTCTTATATACTGTGTAACAAAATCACTCCGGTTTCGAAGGTGATAAGGATTTGATTCCTCGACAGTAAAGGGAAATAGTTCTTTTAGATATGACAGCAAATGACCTTGTTTATATTTTTGAATAAAAGTTAACTTTTGCATTTTTCTTCGATCTGCAAGGGAAACCCAACCTATTTCATTAATTAATCTTTCTATTGATACTGATCTTGTTAACCCGGTAACAATTCTTGCAGATTCATACTGTATTTTTCCTAAGGTATCTTTTTCATAGATAGTACAATTATCCCAAATGACGGCAGCGTATTTTAGAAAGGGTCTTAGGTATGATTTATACATTTGATTTAAAGTTGTTCTCTTTAATTTAAATTTAAGCATTCGCATCGACCCTAAGATACTTGAAGATTTTCTGATGATATTAGATATGCGAACGTGCCAAGTTCCATCGTCGCCTAGAGTAATTCCAAGATGCTAATGATGTTTTACAAAGTTTAATTGAGAGTTATCGAAGTATAGTAGGGGCAAGGGTACATTTGATCTAGAGAGAAATAAGACTTCCGTTTTAGCAGGATTGAACTGCACTAACCATTGTTAAGACCATACAAATATTTTCTATGAAATTGATATCGATAGAAGATACTGCTAGAGAACTGTAGTCAGCAAATAATCTAGTGATGCTCAAAAGAGACTCGGAAATGTCATTGAGGAATAGTAAGGGCCCAAGCACGGACCCTTGAGTGACACCAGCGCTTATTTGTTGAGAATTTGAAAACGTTGATCCAACATAAACTCTTTGACAACGATTTTCTAGATAGCTTGATAACAAGATAAGTAAATCCCCAGAAATTCCTATTTGCTTAAGTTTAAATATATCGCAGAAAATTATACATGCGGACTTTTTCTCATCAAATGCTTTGCATATATGATGATAAATATCTATAAGTTGATAAACCGTCGAATGCTGTGGTAGAAAACCCGACTGATTTTTGTAAATGAGGCAGTTTGCAATTAAGTAATTATATAAATGTTTGAATACAGCGCGTTCCATAACTTTTCCTAGGTAGCTTATTAATGATATTGGTCTATAGTTAGACTGTTTGTCTCTATCACCTTTTTAAACAGAGGCATTACGTTAGCTTGTTTCCAGCTTGTTTCCAGATGGTTGGATAACATTTTTCTCTTAAAGATCTATTAAATAAGATACTAAGCGGACAGCATAAAGTTTTACAATACTCTTTAAGCATCCGATGGCTTATGCCGTCTGGACCGCTTGCTTTGTTAGTAGTTTTTCCCTTTTGATATCAGCAGTGAAAAACAAAGAAATAAACATGATTTTCACATTTAAATATTAAGTTTTTTCCCATGTTTCACTAGTTTTAAGCCGATGACAATCTCGTTTACTCCTATTTAACAGTGTAAATTAGCAAAACGAAACAATTATTCTTATTAAGTCTTTCAAAACTGCAATATTTCAGCTTAAATTTACGCTGAAAAAAACATGCAGCCTAAATCTTCAATAGTATATTCTGCATGTATTGCTATCTCCTGCAGTGTAAACATGGTAAATTTACGCTGAAAAGTTTTATTAACTGCTTCATGATGCATACAGTTCTAAATCATTTTACTGACTTGATTTATGCCAAACCAGCTCGATTTCTAAACATCTTAAGTGACCATGAATCTCAATTTTATCAAGTGTAATTTTACGCTGAATTTTAAAAACTGCAATGCCTACATTAAACCTTATGGGGTCGCAAACATTGCAAATGGCGAAAACAGGCTAAAATTTCAAAAATGAATTTTGGGGGAAATCCTTATTGCCACCTAGATTTTAGTATAGAAATGTATTTAGCTAAGGATGTAGTTAATATTTGCAAGCTCAATTTAGTCTAATTCATGCTCTAATTACCAAGAACATACTAAAACAAAAGAAAAACCGTTTGCATGAGATCTCTGAAATTCACGGACAATATACCAAAGCAACTCATACCTGAAATAAGTATGGTCTACTATGTTTAGTGCCAATTCGTCAAAATATGGATCACAATTCGAATGGAATCAGATGGGTTATAGATGACATAAGAAAGAGAAGCAGACTGAATCAGTTTCATAATTTTCTGTATTGTAGTGAGTTAGGAAGTTGCTTTTCTGCCTTTCTACAGCTTCTTTACGCTTATAATTGATTGGTTTTCTGAAACTGTTGGTCCATGTTCGCGAAACATCATGTGACAAAGTTATCTCCCCTTATTTGTAGTACGCCATTTCATTAAGTAAAAACAAGAAGTTCTGATCAATTAAAACAAAGTCAAAAGTTCTAATTTTAAAGTATGTACACCATTCGTTGGTTTATATCATTTAATTATTTTATAATGTTGCTATTTTATTGGTTACTTCTATAGCAATAGGTATAAATACGCTAGGAAATGCCAACCATGATAAAGCACTAAACTAAAACAAATTCAGATTTGAATTTATTTGAATTTATTTGAAGAATAAAGTATTAGTTAAGAAACTGCATTGCCAATTAAAAAAACAGCTGCTACGCATTCAACATGAAATGGTTCAATTGAAAGCTTAATCGAATTAAATTTTAAGATTAAGACGTAACAGCCTTACAAGGTAGTTTTGATTTTGGGCAAAACTTTAGGCTAGGCTGGAATGGCATTTTCATGTCTTGGACCATGAACTGTGTTTTAGACCGTACCGTACCTTACTTCCTACCAGTCTTGATGCAGATGCAGACCTTTAAGTCATGATGAAAGCATTACTACATCAGTGTGACTGTCTGTCTGTCTGTCAACATCACTCAGGCCTTGATTTTTGTGTCAATTATTTATGATTTTTTTCAATTTCTGAAAAATTGTAATCAATAAATTTAATTAGGGAATATTAAGTTATTAAATTATGGATAATTGTAAATGGACCCAGGTCTGATCAGTTTTGACAATCAATGACCTTTTTCCACTACAGTTATCGGCAGAATCCGAAACTTTTATTCTCAGTCTAAGTCAGCCACTCTCACTGAACCCGAAGTCTCAATAATATGACTGCAAGCACAGACCCATTATCATACTGACTTTATAGATGTCTGTCCTTATCCTATGTGCACAAAGGGCGACCATTGTATAGAAAAGCCCTTGTTGGGCACCAATAGTTGGGCTACGACGTGAAAGACATACAATTGTTTTAGAACAATGTGTTGGTTGATCATACTGCAACAGATCATACTGTTAAAATTCTCGGGTGATATTCATGAATTTATTTCAACAGACATTGGGGAGAACAGAGTTCTTGGTTTTACATTATGGTTGAAGGTGGACTAACAGTGATATTCTCCAAAATATGTGTGATAAAATTAACCCTTTCCACCATATGCACCTTTTTTGCAAGGGCGAACAGTTTAGATCCAGATCAGACAGCACATCTGTGCCGTCTGATCAGGATCTAAACTGTTTGCTTTTTGATTCATTAGGTTATTTCTGACGAAAATGTGACCAGTGCAGATCCTGATCAGACGGCATGGATGTGCCGGCTGATCTGGATCTACACTGGTTGCACATGCGTAAAAAGGTGTATTTATGGAGAAAAGGGTTAAGAGACGGAGTCAAGAGTATCACCAAAGATAACCTGGTTGTAAGTTTCATAACTGTTAATACCGTTGGTGAAATTTAAAGGAAATATATTTTTCCACTTATAAAACAGGAAATTTTCTTATGATTATTTAATTTATTTTCATGAACTTAAGACATTTTCCCATTTATTTAAAGGAGCAGTCACAGTGGGCAAGATCTTTATGTCCCTATTTAGGTGAGAGTGCTTCTTTAAATAGTACAATTATTATACTAACTTGTTTGAAAATGATAAATGTTTGTTTACATTACCCACTTTAGGTGTAAATATTAAAACATGTGATATTAATCATATTATTGGGCTTGTTTGCTTATTTCAGTGTTTGATCCATTCAAGAACATGGATATTGCTGTCTGTGAACAAAATCCTCTAAGACTGGCATTTTGGCTGACCATTCATAACCCACAGGGCATAACATAAGACAGGTATTACTATAATATTGTGTGCATGACAAAAATCTTAATTACTTAAAATCTATGTGTCATGTGTTCAGATCTTATTAAACAGAACTAATACAATAAAACAAACCTATTCAATGAATACAAACAATTGGATTTTAGGCCCCTATAATTGTTATAAACAGACTGCCATGAACTTATTTACTTTCAATAATGCTTTAACATAGCTGAGTATTTGCTTAAGGTGAGATTTTGTTATTGCCTGCTGTCTGCCCACTGTCTGTACTGCTACCACTTGCTTCAAATGGGGTGCCCCACGGGAAAAGGTACCTTTGGTCGTATTTTGTGACACTTAAGTTGTTACTATATTTAGAAAGATCTTTCAAGTCTCTATAAATTTTTCATAACTTACAAGTGCTTTTCTGAAACATTTTGACAATAAAATGATATTTTTAACATGAAATGCATAATAATCAATGTCGTCTGCTCAACTTTATGACCTCATTCCAAGGATTTATGTCAATTGTTATGAAATGTTGCCTAGATGTTTCTTGGATGGTCTTCTACCAAAGTTATTCAAAGAATTTAATTCCATGCAGAACTCTGGTTGCCATTTTCACTTTAAAAATTTTCTGTCAAATACCTTGAGGCCCAGCCCTAAGATATTTTGTTTGTAACATTGTCTAGTGTTCTTATTGTTTAAAAAAATGTGAATTTCAGGTTCAGATTGAATGTCAAGAAATATGTAAGCCTGGTCAATTGCAAGTGGCTTTATCTCATCTGGGATCAGAGTCATCAACTGTCATCCAAGATATGATATTAAACCTTCAAGACATGTGGTAGACGTCATTGAATCCAGATGAAAACATGTTGAAATTGATGCAAGTTGTTGCAGATATTAAGGTCATACTAAACAGTTAGGATTTAATATAGAACTATCACTGAATGTGATACATAGCACCATGATCGCCATCAGAGCATTTTTCTGCAACAAGTCATATTGAACAGTTAGGTCTTCTAGAACTATCACCTAATGTGATACATAACACCATCAGAGCATTTTTCTGCAACAGACAGATGGACAAACATTTCAATAACAGTATATGCTGGGAGTGAAAAAAGGATAATACTTTTTTAGCCAGGGTTGGCACCAATTGACTGCCCCTGGTTTAAACCGGCGGTTTTAACCGGTTAAAACTGTCCCGGTCAATACTCCCCAAGTGGTTAATAGTGGTCAATACTGGTCAATTGAACTTTTTTTTCAAAATTGTCATAAAAGAAAGGTAGAAAACAAACCATTTAACTTTAATTTCTACTTAAGTTACTTTAGAACTAACTTCACTTGAACATGCTTTGCACTTAGAAATTGTCTTATCTCCCTCAGTAACTGAGATCATAAAATCCCTAAACAGGGTCTTTTGGCTTTATTCTGGTGAGTTTTTCGACAAAGTAAGAATTCTTTTAATATTAGTGTTTTATCAACATTCAGCAAAGAATGATTCAGTAACTTGAACTTTTCTTTTTATTTAAAGCAAAGGCAATTTGCACCACCAGTAGGTGTTACACTCTTGCCAACTAACACTTGTGTATGACAATGGACAGTCTGGAGATGGAGGGGTGTTGTGTCACACTTTTATTGTTTATTGACCTTGGGAACATGTCAATTAAGATGCCAATTTGTTTATTTAAGGATTATCCAATAACTATAAAGTAGGTGTTATACACCTGCCTGTTAACACTTGTGTTTGACAAGTGATGGTCAGGAGACTGAGGGGTGATTGCACTTCCTTTGACCTCACAGATCTTTGCATGTTAACAACCAAGTCATACTGTTTCATATAATGTATGTGTTGTACTGAGCACTTGGGCAAAGCTTACAGAATGTTCTTAAACGAATCCATTACATAAATTACATAATACATAACAAACATTATATAACTTGAAACTTTTAGCATACTACATTTATTGATTTCAGTCTGTTACTTATCATAAATGCCTATAATTATGTCATGCTGTTTATATATACCATAAAGTTTCCACCCACTTAAGAAAATGTGTCTGTAAGCATAGAATGCCCGAAGCTGAATGAGCATATATTTTCCAACAATACACATATGTATGAGAACTGTGCATTAAACCAATGAAAACAACACCTTTTGATTGGTACATTCAAAAGATCTTACCCAATCAAAGGAAATTAATATTTTCCACCTAATTCGCTTTGCTTAACCGTCGGAAAATACACTTCTTTTGCTTATTGAACATAGGAACACACCAATTAAGAAGTTGTGTTCATTTAAGGCTTATCCAAAAATAAACCATACATGAAGTACCATTTAGGCCCTTACAGGGGCTATTGTAAGGGCCTAAAGGATTTTAAATGATTCTAAGAACATTCTGGACAGTTTGGTTGTGAATAAAATTGAATTGACCAGTAATGACCAGAAATGACCACTATTGACCAGTAATGACCACTATTGACCAGTATTGACCACCGGCCCGGTCAATACTCAATTGACCGGTCAAATAAGCCAACCCTGTTTTTAGCTCTTTTAAAACTGTTTATATTTTTATTTCTTCCGAATGTTCTCAGATTAGGAAAAAACATTTGGAAATAAGTTGATTTAAGATGGAAAATATAGCAGTGATTTACTGCAAGTAACAGAGACCTTGTCTCACTGTTAAAATCATATGAATTTGCCTGTACTTCAGTACTATGCCTGCTTTAAAACATGTTTTGTTAATGTTTTTAGGTGTGTGAACACTGGTGGTTAAACTTTCAACGAAAACTCAGCTGAGCAGTGTTGTGTACAGGAAAACAGGTGAGAACCATATTGTTTACAGGTCAAAGTCTTCAGTTGACATTAAAAGTAAATAAGTGCCAAATATTTGCTATATTTTATAAACACTGATGAATATGATGTTCTAAGATTTTTTCTGCTTTGAAGAAGTGGGGGTATACTTTTGTAACGAAATTTCCTGCGCAGTTTTCAATTCAACTATAATATGTAGCAGCCTAATATTTTGCATATTGTTATTCCTAGTTGTGACCTTATTTGATTAAAGTTGTATATTTTGGTTCCTGAACAATTTAAGTATTTGAAATTGCAAAACCTTGATGTTGCAGCTAACCTCCCTGGGACGGTCCAGTTTCTTTTTTTATATAATTTGTTGATTTACAGCATCAGTGAATGGTCTGGCAGATAAAGATCTGGCTGCATTTGCTTTTTAGTGTTGTTGTTTTTTACTTTTTTCATTTTTCTTTCAGAACCCACACCAACAGTTTAAGCCTGGCTCTTAAGTCTTTTACCAGTACAATGAGATGAAGATGTCTGTAAAAATCCAGAACACAATGAACCTGTGCCAAATTTCAAAGATGTAGGATACCCGGATTACAAGTAAATAACACTTCCCTCCTTGTACATGCCTTTATGACTTGGGCAAACATTGTAGATCCAGATCAGGTGGCACATCTGTGCCATTTCATCAGGATCTTCACTGTTCCCTTTTAGAATCATTAGGTTATATCTGACAAATGTGTGACCAGTGCAGATCCAGATCAGACAGCACAGATGTGCCTACTGATCTAGTTCTACACTGGTCTCACATGTGTAAAAGTGCATATATATGGAGTAAGGCCTCTGTTAATGATGTGTGTTGTTCATATCATAAAGATGAAGTCATGAACATGTCTACTAAACATAATACTTCTGTGTTCTAACATCTGATTATTTAAAGAGTTAGAGCTATTATTACAGCCACATGTGTCTGGACATTTTGCTTTCATATTGTTGTTAATGATGCAATAGAAGCATACTTTTCAAAAAATCATGTTGTTCAACTAACACATGTCCGACACTGACCATGGAGCAAAGCTTGTCCTGTTATCTAAATACTTAACTTGGAATACATCATCTGCATGAACAAAGCTATTTGAAACAAATAGAATGATTACTCCTGTTTGAATAGTTTTTAGTGAGACAGCATTTTCTTTGTATTTTATCAAAGATTTCTGTCAGTATTTCTAGATAGAATGTGAACCTTTCTCTATATTTCAGTTAAGGCAGTGAGAGTATACAAATGCTGACCATGACTTCCCTGCAACCAGCCGCTGTTTGCTGACATCAAATGTTTGAAAACAACTGACAACCACTGATAGCTGACAATCACTCATGAATGGCAACCACTATTTGCTGACAACTTCTTTTTCATGACAGCCACCGATAGCTGACAACCACTGCTCACTGTTTACTGACAGCCCGCTGCATTCTTTGAGGTACTTGTATAAAATGCATTTAAAGTAACTGACCTGTTTGGTGAAAAACTCATTACCCACTTGAGTAAATACATGAAGTAATGTTCAGGCTCATGTAGAATGGTTGTTAATCCATGAAAATACATGAATATCACGAGCGTGCTATCTGTAAAACTTTCCTCTGTGGAATTCTGACATATTATAATTGGATTGCCTCCCTTTGATTGACATCAAACTTCATATCTATAAAAACCACATTTGTTTACATTCTTTGTATTTCTCTATGAACATTATTTCTTCAGTGATAGCTATTAATGTGAATGACTGCACCTACAATATTATCTTTGATAAATGAAACTAGCTTTAAGAATGATTAATTTCAAAACATACATCTACTGTAATAAATCTAACATATTTTAGGAAAGCAGATTTCAGTACAAACATGTTGCTGTTTATTACACAACATAATGTTTCAAGTAAATGTATGCGATAACTTGAACTACATTTAAAACTTCAAACTTTAATATCTTCAAACATTACTGAAACTATTCTCTGATATACAAATGATCAATCAACATTGGACTGTGCACTGGACTTGCTATACATTCAAAGGGCTGGGTATATTTTCAGTCAGTTTCGGCCTGTTTTGTTAATGGACAATTGATAGTATAATTCTGTATATTTATTTGTAACGCATGTTTTTTCCATTTGATGATGGCAATTCCTTAGTCAAGCATGTTCTGTATTGTAAAAACTCCTTTTTTATTTTTTTTTACTTTTAAAAACTGCATTTATTTATGTTTAAGTAACTTCAGCAAAACTATACAAAAGAGCTTTACATGTGTAATTACTTTTTTGAACTATTTGTTATTCTACAACATCCATGCCTGTTCCATAATTAACTTTAGGACACAAATTTTGTTAGTATAACATTTAATATCATTGAATTGAGAAACACCATTTCACAAAATGTGTGGTGGCTGGGAACATCTCCATAGTGTAAAGAAACACACTTTTCTGATGAAGAAAAATAATCCAGGTTCAAGTCCTGGTGGAGAACCCAGCTCACTGGCTAAGTGAATTGTTGGTCACATCACAAATTATTTAAAATTCTTTAGGTTTTTTTTATCATAAACTGTAGTGTTTGTTCTGGAAATTCATTAGCACTGACTTGCAATATGAAGTAAACTGAGTTAAATTCCAGGCTGTCTTAGAATTAGTGCTCAAAAACTAGAAATAGTGTATGGTTACTACAGAAATATTCCAGAACAGAAAGGCTCTCTTAGTTCCATGATCTTAGAAAAGTCATATTTCATGCTTTTATAATATCAGAAATTCTTATTTGGCGATTCCAACATTATCTTGGTGTGTATGGGACACAATCACTGTTACCGGTGATATATGATTGTATTTGAGTGGCATTCCTTGATCAAGTTCCCAGTATATGCTATTCATGTTTAATTGATATCTGTATATATCATATATATGCACCAATTATTTTGGCTTGATACATTTTCATAATAAGTTTCTAATAAAGTCTGTTTATGTTTTGTTGTAGTTTATGTTTTTTGTTGATCTTTGTATTATACTGTGTAAGCAGTTTCTATAATTTTCATATTGACAGGCCTGTTCATTAAACATCTTGACACTACAAACTAAAGATTTGTGTAAGATGTCAAAAGACCCCTAAAGGGTGTATACATTCCAGAAGAAAAATATCATTGCCAGCCACATTTTGTGTAGAAGTGTATATGATTCATTCTGATTAACAAATGATCCAATTACCTATCAAACAATTCAGAAAGTCAGAAATCTGGAATGGCTGTATAACGTGTGAAAATGTATTTGCGCAGAATGCATATTGCAGAAACTGCAGAAGAATCTCGTTCCTGGTAGCAATCAGTTTTATCCCATGTGCAATCTGTGTAGATCCAGATCAGCCTTTACATCCATGCAGTCTGTGTAGATCCAGATCAGCCTTTACATCCATGCAATCTGTGTAGATCCAGATCAGCCTTTACATCCATGCAGTCTGATCAAGAGCTTGATGATCTGCTTCTTTGTCAGAAATAGCTTATATAGGAAGGAATCTGAGTGTAGATTCAGATCACAGTTGTGAGGGCAGATCTGGATCTACACGAGTTGCCAATTAGGTGCATGCCATATAAAATGGAGTAAAGGGTTCTTGGAACAATATATCCAGTCATCATCAAACTTGGACAGTAGGATTTGTGTAAGTTCGAAATATCAGTCATCCAGATTGTGTCAGGAACTCTAGCTATGGCCCTTGAATTGCTGACATATGACTACATTGACAGTGTCGTCTCTCACATAATTTCCAACAGAATATTGGTTATTTTATTAACACTTTACTCCTTATATATGTGTTTTTACACGTGTGATCAGGATCTGCACTGTTCCCCTTTTAAATTATTTGGTTATCTCTGACGAAAAATTAAACAGAGCAGATCCTGATCGGATGACATGGATTTGCATGCTGATCTGGATCTACACTGGTTTCAAATGTAAAAAGGGTATATATGGTGTAAAGGGTTAATCATTGTACAGTGACACAAATGTGATGTAGAGAGGACTAGAAACTGTATCAGTAGAGTCGAATATTGTCTTCTGTGCCCAAGGTTATAAAACTGAGCATGGAAACCAGTCTCAAATCTCGAGCATCTGATAGGCTGAAATTGCAATCTCAGCTTTAAAACCTTCAGCCGTGTTCTTTGGAAACAGCACATCATTAGCGCAGTAGCGTGTCTGCCTCCGAGCCCAGGGATCGCTGGTTCAATCTCCGGCTACTCCAACTAAAATTACTAACAGTCTTTCGGAAGAGACTTTAACCCGAGGTCCAGTGTAGTGGTGCTATAATACACCGGGCACTTAAAAGAACCAGGGACGATTCTGGAATCGGAAAGTCCTAACTTGCACTATCCTTCAAAACCTAAAATGACTAACACGCGTCTGGAGGTGTCGCTCATATGGGCTTCCGGTAGCGACGATAAATAAAACTAAAGAAAAAAAAGGAAACTTTGAGCAGAGAAGCAGAGGCAAGACACCAAATGCTGAAATATCAGCTGTGATTTGCTTATTTTTAGTCTCGGGACAGTACAGAGTATAATTTGTGTATATTAAGCTGTTTGAATTATAATTTATTATATTATAAACTTTAAAATTTTTCTTAAAAATGCAGAAATGAGTTTCAAATTGACAAAAAAATCTTTTTTGAAATTAAAGAGCCTGTTTTGTCTGAAATTTTGGTTATGATTAAAGGTTGGGCTTTTCTAACAAGTTCACTTTCCGTTTAAACACAAGACTTCAGTGACAGTGGCTGCTAGCAAAGTAAAAAGGTGGTCAAGACATGCCATGGTTTGAACACTATCAAATAATGCATCTTGGATTGCAAATCTGCTTATGTGTAAAAAGACTTCGAAAAAGGGGAGATGACTTCTGTTTTCAAATTGTTTCTTCTAATTCAGAAAATTTGCAGCCTTTTGAAAAGTTTTTAATTCAGACTTCTAACTTAAGGGCAACTTTATAGATATCTTGTTTTCTGCTTTTATATTAGAAATTGATTAAACATGGTTATAATGGCAGGCGGATTAAAGATTAGAATGTTGCACATCAGTATGACACCTGTCAAGAGCAAATACTGCATCTGAATCAAAGAAATGAATCCCTGATACTTGTTTTATATTAACCTATAATCTTTAAATGATGAATAGTAAGTTTTATTAATAATTTACTCTATTAGGATACAACTATTATTGCATGGCCAAACAGTGATGATCCAGATCTGCTGGCACATATGTGCCACTGTACAATTGAGCTATTGGATCATGATCTACACTGTTCGCTTTTAGATCTTACCAAGAAACTATATTAGCACCCATATTAGCACATCTCTTAAGTCTGAGAAGGAATTTCTCTTTTCACTATTAAAAAAGTAACATTTTGAAAAACACATCTATGATTAAAATATGAACAGATCCATATTGAAACAAGTCAAGGGTGTAAATCATTAATAATGGTTTGAATTTGGTAACAGTAACCAGAAAACCTTTTTATTTCTGTGTTGATATATACATTTTAGAATAGAAAGCATTGTAGATCCCTATTAGATGGCACAGATATGCCAGCTGATCTGGATCTACACTGTTCACACATGGGAAAACATCGTGTGACAGTTCGAGTTTTACATTTCATGTTTTTTTGTGTGTTCTTTTAAATGAGATTCCTATTCATCTTTATTATGCACAGCATCATTTGAAATGGTTCAATATTGTTATATGTTTACTTGTGCAGATGTTGAGATGCTCATAATATTGGAATAGGCAGCATGGACATTTGACTAAGTTTGTTTCATGTAAGTTGCATTTGGAGGCTTTCAAAGTATCATTTTCATCTATTTAATTTATATCATGGGATAGAAATGATATAATTATGTGGTAGCACAACACTGCCCCCTCATAATGTGGAGCTGGCTATGGTGAATATCTAGGTACTGGTGACCCATTAAATTCTGAGAACACTATACATGTACCATCATTGTTTTGGATATTACTGTAAACTCAAGTGCAACAACATAGACTTTCACAAAACAAAAGACACAGCACATTTACTTGAATAAAATAATTACAAATTATGGAGCAAAAGGTAAAATAAGATTTATTCAAAAGCTTCATACATTATGGCTTTACAAAAGTGTGCAGCATCTTCTCACCATGACTTGAACATGGAATTCTTACTGCTGATGCAGCAAGTGTGTTGCCTTACACCATGAGAAGTAACCTGTGCACCTTAAGAAAGCTTTATCCTAACAGGAACATATTATTTTAAATAGCATTCATGTTTACTCAATTGCCAAAATGGTATTTATTACCAAACAGCCAAAATCTTGTCCGAACAGCCAAAATCTTGTCCTAACAACCAAAATCTTGTCCTAACAGCCAAAATCTTGTCCTAAGCAGCCAAAATCTTATCCTAACGGCCAAAATCTTGTCCTAGCATTACCTAACAGCACAAATAATGTTTGACAATATTACACAAGAGCAAAGAATCTTGTTCTCAACAATCAAGGCATTACATTACTGCTATTGTTTCAAGTATGACTGAACAGCAAATTCTTGTTTGATTATTTTAACAGTAAAATGTATGTTGACCATTATGACATAACACAAATAGTATCTTAATTACATTAGTTTTAGTTTGTTTTAATATTTCTCTGACCACAGACCCAGACATGTTTAAGATGACCAAGCCTATAAGTTAAGCAATGGTTTGTTGTAGGTGCACAGTGCAGTTTGACCAGGAGTTCAAATGTAAATTAAAATTGAAATTAGTATTATTTATGCTTTTTGAAAGGCCACAAAAACATCTTAATCCTAAGGTCAGAGAATTTAACAATGCTGCTTCGGTTCTCACTGCACATCAGAAGCTGAAAATATCTGAAACAATAAAAAACATTCATTAGTAGAGAACATCAGTCCTGGAAGCTGCTTTGGTCAACCACTGCATATCAGAAGCTGAAAATATGTGAAATAATCAAAACACTCATTAGTAGTGAACATCAGTCCTGGAAGCTGCTTTGGTCACCCACTGCACAGCAGAACCTGAAAATATCTGAAACAATCAAAACACTCATTAGTAGTGAACATCCGTCCTGGAAGCTGCTTTGGTCCCCACTACACATCAGAACCTGAAAATATCTGAAACAATCAAAACACACATTAGTAGTGAACATCCGTCCTGGAAGCTGCTTTGGTCCCCACTACACATCAGAACCTGAAAATATCTGAAACAATCAAAACACTCATTAGTAGTGAACATCCGTCCTGGAAGCTGCTTTGGTCCCCACTACACAGCAGAACCTGAAAATATCTGAAACAATCAAAACACTCATTAGTAGTGAACATCCGTCCTGGAAGCTGCTTTGGTCACCCACTGCACAGCAGAAGCTGAAAATATCTGAAACAATCAAAACACTCATTAGTAGTGATTATCAGTTGAGGATGCTGCTACAATACTGGCTACTCAGCTGACATCTTCAGGTTATCATTATTGGAACAATGAAACAACTTATCATGTAACAATGGCAGCCATTGGCAAATGGTAAGCAGATGGATGTTTGAGAAGACATAGCTTATCAATGGAAGACATCGGCAAGAGGTGCCCAGATTGATGTTAGGAAAGATATAGGGGATATGTGGAAGCTGTTGGCAAGTGGTGAATAAACATCACCTGTACACCACTTGCACATGCCCTTCATTTATAAGCTATGGCTTCCCCAACATCTATCTGCTGCCCATTTGCCAATGGCTGCCTTTGTGACATGATATGTTGTTTTCATTCTTCCGATACATGTAACCTGAATATATCAATTCATACCTGAAACAATGAAAACTTTCATTAGTAGTGAACATCAGTCCAGGATGCTGATTTTTTTCCCCAACACCACATCTGAGGCTGAAAAATATCTGAAACAACAAAGCAATCATTAGTAGTGAACATCAGTCCATGATGCTGATTTCGTCTCCAACTGCACATCTGTGCTGAAAAAATCTGAAAGAATTAAAACACTTAATAAGTAGTGAACATCAGTCAAGAATGCTGCCTTGGAACACCACTGCACACTAGAATCTGAAACAATAAAAACATTTGTTAGTAGTGAACATCAGTCCTAGAAGCTGCTTTGGTCAACCACTGCCTATCAGAAGCTGAAAATATCTGAAACAATAAAAACACTAATAAGTAGTGAACATATGTCCAGGATGCTGATTTAATCACCCACTGTGCATCTGAACCTGAAAATATCTGAAACAATCAAAACACTCATTAGTAGTGAACTTCAGTCCAGAATGCTTCTTTGGTTTCCACTGCACATCAGAAGCTGAAAATATCTGAAACAATCAAAACACTCATTTGTAATGAACATCAGTCCTGGAAGCTGCTTTGGTTCCCCACTGCACAGCAAAAGCTGAAAATATCTGAAACAATCAAAACACTCATTAGTGGTGAACATCAGTCCTGGAAGCTGCTTTGGTCCCCCACTGCACAGCAAATGCTGAAAATATCTGAAACAATCAAAACACTCATTAGTGGTGAACATCAGTCAAGGATGCTGCTACAATACGGGCTACTCGGCTGACATCTTCTGATTATCAATATTGGAACAATGAAACAACATATCATGAAACAATGACAACCATTGGCAAATGGTTAGCAGATGGATGTAAGAGAAGACATAGCTTTTCAATGGAAAACATCCGCAAGAGGTGCCCAGATTGATGTTAGGAAAGATATAGGGGATATGTGGAAGCTGTTGGCAAGTGGTGAATAAACATTACCTGTACACCACTTGAACATGCCTTTCATTTATAAGCTACGGCTTCCCCAACATCTATCTGCTGCCCATTTGCCATGACCGACGGTCCAGACAGCCAGGGAGCTGCCATGCCTATCAGTCCAGACAGCCAGGGAGCTGCCATGCCCAACAGTCCAGACAGCCAGGGAGCTGCCATGCCCAACAGTCCAGACAGCCAGGGAGCTGCCATGCCTATCAGTCCAGACAGCCAGGGTGCTGCCATGCCCAACAGTCCAGACAGCCAGGGTGCTGCCATGCCCAACGGTCCAGGCAGCCAGGGAGCTGCCATGCCCAACGGTCCAGGCAGCCAGGGAGCTGCCATGCCCAACAGTCCAGACAGCCAGGGTGCTGCCATGCCCAACGGTCCAGGCAGCCAGGGAGCTGCCATGCCCAACAGTCCAGACAGCCAGGGAGCTGCCATGCCCAACAGTCCAGACAGCCAGGGAGCTGCCATGCCTATCAGTCCAGACAGCCAGGGAGCTGCCATGCCTAACAGTCCAGACAGCCAGGGAGCTGCCATGCCTATCAGTCCAGACAGCCAGGAAGCTGCCATGCCCAACAGTCCAGACAGCCAGGGAGCTGCAATGCCTATCAGTCCAGACAGCCAGGGAGCTGCAATGCCTAACGGTCCAGGCAGCCAGGGAGCTGCCATGCCTATCAGTCCAGACAGCCAGGGAGCTGCCATGCCTATCAGTCCAGGCAGCCAGGGAGCTGCCATGCCCAACGGTCCAGGCAGCCAGGGAGCTGCAATGCTCAACAGTCCAGACAGCCAGGGTGCTGCCATGCCTATCAGTCCAGACAGCCAGGGAGCTGCCATGCCCAACGGTCCAGACAGCCAGGGAGCTGCCATGCCTATCAGTCCAGACAGCCAGGGAGCTGCCATGCCTATCAGTCCAGACAGCCAGGGAGCTGCCATGCCCACCAGTCCAGACAGCCAGGGAGCTGCTATGCCTATCAGTCCAGACAGCCAGGGAGCTGCCATGCCCAACGGTCCAGGCAGCCAGGGAGCTGCCATGCCCAACAGTCCAGACAGCCAGGGAGCTGCCATGCCTATCAGTCCAGGCAGCCAGGGAGCTGCCATGCCTATCAGTCCAGACAGCCAGGGAGCTGCCATGCCCAACAGTCCAGACAGCCAGGGAGCTGCCATGCCTATCAGTCCAGACAGCCAGGGAGCTGCCATGCCCAACAGTCCAGACAGCCAGGGAGCTGCCATGCCCAACAGTCCAGACAGCCAGGGAGCTGCCATGCCCAACAGTCCAGACAGCCAGGGAGCTGCCATGCCCAACGGTCCAGGCAGCCAGGGAGCTGCAATGCCTATCAGTCCAGACAGCCAGGGAGCTGCCATGCCCAACGGTCCAGGCAGCCAGGGAGCTGCAATGCTCAACAGTCCAGACAGCCAGGGAGCTGCCATGCCTATCAGTCCAGACAGCCAGGGAGCTGCCATGCCCAACGGTCCAGACAGCCAGGGAGCTGCCATGCCTATCAGTCCAGACAGCTCAGTCCAGACAGCCAGGGAGCTGCCATGCCCAACGGTCCAGGCAGCCAGGGAGCTGCCATGCCCAACAGTCCAGACAGCCAGGGAGCTGCCATGCCTATCAGTCCAGACAGCCAGGGAGCTGCCATGCCCAACGGTCCAGACAGCCAGGGAGCTGCCATGCCTATCAGTCCAGACAGCCAGGGAGCTGCCATGCCTATCAGTCCAGACAGCCAGGGAGCTGCCATGCCCACCAGTCCAGACAGCCAGGGAGCTGCAATGCCTATCAGTCCAGACAGCCAGGGAGCTGCCATGCCCAACGGTCCAGGCAGCCAGGGAGCTGCCATGCCCAACGGTCCAGGCAGCCAGGGAGCTGCCATGCCCAACGGTCCAGGCAGCCAGGGAGCTGCCATGCCCAACAGTCCAGACAGCCAGGGAGCTGCCATGCCTATCAGTCCAGACAGCCAGGGAGCTGCCATGCCCAACGGTCCAGGCAGCCAGGGAGCTGCATGCCTATCAGTCCAGACAGCCAGGGAGCTGCCATGCCCAACGGTCCAGGCAGCCAGGGAGCTGCCATGCCTATCAGTCCAGACAGCCAGGGAGCTGCCATGCCCAACAGTCCAGACAGCCAGGGAGCTGCCATGCCCAACGGTCCAGGCAGCCAGGGAGCTGCCATGCCCAACGGTCCAGGCAGCCAGGGAGCTGCCATGCCCAACAGTCCAGACAGCCAGGGAGCTGCCATGCCCAACGGTCCAGGCAGCCAGGGAGCTGCCATGCCCAACAGTCCAGACAGCCAGGGAGCTGCCATGCCTATCAGTCCAGACAGCCAGGGAGCTGCCATGCCCAACGGTCCAGGCAGCCAGGGAGCTGCCATGCCTATCAGTCCAGACAGCCAGGGAGCTGCCATGCCCAACGGTCCAGGCAGCCAGGGAGCTGCCATGCCCAACAGTCCAGACAGCCAGGGAGCTGCCATGCCCAACGGTCCAGGCAGCCAGGGAGCTGCCATGCCCAACAGTCCAGACAGCCAGGGAGCTGCCATGCCCAACAGTCCAGACAGCCAGGGAGCTGCCATGCCTATCAGTCCAGACAGCCAGGGAGCTGCCATGCCTATCAGTCCAGACAGCCAGGGAGCTGCCATGCCCAACAGTCCAGACAGCCAGGGAGCTGCCATGCCTATCAGTCCAGACAGCCAGGGAGCTGCCATGCCCAACGGTCCAGGCAGCCAGGGAGCTGCCATGCCCACCAGTCCAGACAGCCAGGGAGCTGCCATGCCCAACGGTCCAGGCAGCCAGGGAGCTGCCATGCCCAACAGTCCAGACAGCCAGGGTGCTGCCATGCCTATCAGTCCAGACAGCCAGGGAGCTGCCATGCCCAACGGTCCAGGCAGCCAGGGAGCTGCAATGCCTATCAGTCCAGACAGCCAGGGAGCTGCCATGCCCAACGGTCCAGGCAGCCAGGGAGCTGCCATGCCCAACAGTCCAGACAGCCAGGGAGCTGCCATGCCTATCAGTCCAGACAGCCAGGGAGCTGCCATGCCCAACAGTCCAGACAGCCAGGGAGCTGCCATGCCCAACGGTCCAGGCAGCCAGGGAGCTGCCATGCCCAACAGTCCAGACAGCCAGGGAGCTGCCATGCCTATCAGTCCAGACAGCCAGGGAGCTGCCATGCCTATCAGTCCAGACAGCCAGACAGCCAGGGAGCTGCCATGCCCAGGTCCAGACAGCCAGGGAGCTGCCATGCCCAGTCCAGACAGCCAGGGAGCTGCCATGCCCAACAGTCCAGACAGCCAGGGAGCTGCCATGCCCAACGGTCCAGGCAGCCAGGGAGCTGCCATGCCTATCAGTCCAGACAGCCAGGGAGCTGCCATGCCCAACGGTCCAGGCAGCCAGGGAGCTGCCAATGCCCAACAGTCCAGACAGCCAGGGAGCTGCCATGCCTATCAGTCCAGACAGCCAGGGAGCTGCCATGCCCAACGGTCCAGGCAGCCAGGGAGCTGCCATGCCTATCAGTCCAGACAGCCAGGGAGCTGCCATGCCCAACGGTCCAGGCAGCCAGGGAGCTGCCATGCCCAACAGTCCAGACAGCCAGGGAGCTGCCATGCCTATCAGTCCAGACAGCCAGGGAGCTGCCATGCCCAACGGTCCAGACAGCCAGGGAGCTGCCATGCCTATCAGTCCAGACAGCCAGGGAGCTGCCATGCCCAACGGTCCAGGCAGCCAGGGAGCTGCCATGCCTATCAGTCCAGACAGCCAGGGAGCTGCCATGCCTATCAGTCCAGACAGCCAGGGAGCTGCCATGCCTATCAGTCCAGACAGCCAGGGAGCTGCCATGCCCAACAGTCCAGACAGCCAGGGAGCTGCCATGCCCAACAGTCCAGACAGCCAGGGAGCTGCCATGCCTATCAGTCCAGACAGCCAGGGAGCTGCCATGCCTATCAGTCCAGACAGCCAGGGAGCTGCCATGCCCAACGGTCCAGGCAGCCAGGGAGCTGCCATGCCCAACGGTCCAGACAGCCAGGGAGCTGCCATGCCTATCAGTCCAGACAGCCAGGGAGCTGCCATGCCTATCAGTCCAGGCAGCCAGGGAGCTGCCATGCCTATCAGTCCAGACAGCCAGGGAGCTGCCATGCCTATCAGTCCAGACAGCCAGGGAGCTGCCATGCCTATCAGTCCAGACAGCCAGGGAGCTGCCATGCCCAACAGTCCAGACAGCCGGGGTGCTGCCATGCCCAACGGTCCAGGCAGCCAGGGAGCTGCCATGCCCAACAGTCCAGACAGCCAGGGAGCTGCCATGCCCAACGGTCCAGGCAGCCAGGGAGCTGCAATGCCTATCAGTCCAGACAGCCAGGGAGCTGCCATGCCCAACGGTCCAGGCAGCCAGGGAGCTGCAATGCTCAACAGTCCAGACAGCCAGGGTGCTGCCATGCCTATCAGTCCAGACAGCCAGGGAGCTGCCATGCCCAACGGTCCAGACAGCCAGGGAGCTGCCATGCCTATCAGTCCAGACAGCCAGGGAGCTGCCATGCCTATCAGTCCAGACAGCCAGGGAGCTGCCATGCCCACCAGTCCAGACAGCCAGGGAGCTGCAATGCCTATCAGTCCAGACAGCCAGGGAGCTGCCATGCCCAACGGTCCAGGCAGCCAGGGAGCTGCCATGCCCAACAGTCCAGACAGCCAGGGAGCTGCCATGCCCAACGGTCCAGGCAGCCAGGGAGCTGCCATGCCCAACAGTCCAGACAGCCAGGGAGCTGCCATGTCCAACAGTCCAGACAGCCAGGGAGCTGCCATGCCTATCAGTCCAGACAGCCAGGGAGCTGCCATGCCTAACAGTCCAGACAGCCAGGGAGCTGCCATGCCTATCAGTCCAGACAGCCAGGGAGCTGCCATGCCCAACAGTCCAGACAGCCAGGGAGCTGCAATGCCTATCAGTCCAGACAGCCAGGGAGCTGCCATGCCCAACGGTCCAGGCAGCCAGGGAGCTGCCATGCCTATCAGTCCAGACAGCCAGGGAGCTGCCATGCCTATCAGTCCAGACAGCCAGGGAGCTGCCATGCCCAACAGTCCAGACAGCCAGGGAGCTGCCATGCCTATCAGTCCAGACAGCCAGGGAGCTGCCATGCCTATCAGTCCAGACAGCCAGGGAGCTGCCATGCCCAACAGTCCAGACAGCCAGGGAGCTGCCATGCCTATCAGTCCAGACAGCCAGGGAGCTGCCATGCCCAACGGTCCAGGCAGCCAGGGAGCTGCCATGCCTATCAGTCCAGACAGCCAGGGAGCTGCCATGCCCAACGGTCCAGGCAGCCAGGGAGCTGCCATGCCCAACAGTCCAGACAGCCAGGGAGCTGCCATGCCCAACGGTCCAGGCAGCCAGGGAGCTGCCATGCCCAACAGTCCAGACAGCCAGGGAGCTGCCATGCCCAACGGTCCAGGCAGCCAGGGAGCTGCCATGCCCAACAGTCCAGACAGCCAGGGAGCTGCCATGCCTATCAGTCCAGACAGCCAGGGAGCTGCCATGCCCAATCAGTCCAGACAGCCAGGGAGCTGCCATGCCTATCAGTCCAGACAGCCAGGGAGCTGCCATGCCCAACGGTCCAGGCAGCCAGGGAGCTGCCATGCCTATCAGTCCAGACAGCCAGGGAGCTGCCATGCCCACCAGTCCAGACAGCCAGGGAGCTGCCATGCCCAACGGTCCAGGCAGCCAGGGAGCTGCCATGCCCAACAGTCCAGACAGCCAGGGTGCTGCCATGCCTATCAGTCCAGACAGCCAGGGAGCTGCCATGCCCAACGGTCCAGGCAGCCAGGGAGCTGCAATGCCTATCAGTCCAGACAGCCAGGGAGCTGCCATGCCCAACGGTCCAGGCAGCCAGGGAGCTGCCATGCCCAACAGTCCAGACTTAACATGTAACAATGACAGCCATTGGCAAATGGTTAGCAGACGGATGTAAGAGAAGACATAGCTTATCAATGGAAGACATCCGCAAGAGGTGCCCAGATTGATGTTAGGAAAGATATAGGGGATATGTGGAAGCTGTTGGCAAGTGGTGAATAAACATCACCTGTACACCACTTGCACATGCCCTTCATTTTAAAGCTACGGCTTCCCCAACATCTATCTGCTGCCCATTTGCCATTACCAACGGTCCAGACAGCCAGGGAGCTGCCATGCCTATCAGTCCGGACAGCCAGGGAGCTGCCATGCCCAACGGTCCAGGCAGCCAGGGAGCTGCCATGCCCAACAGTCCAGACAGCCAGGGAGCTGCCATGCCCAACAGTCCAGACAGCCAGGGAGCTGCCATGCCTATCAGTCCAGACAGCCAGGGAGCTGCCATGCCCAACAGTCCAGACAGCCAGGGAGCTGCCAATGCCTATCAGTCCAGACAGCCAGGGAGCTGCCATGCCCAACGGTCCAGGCAGCCAGGGAGCTGCCATGCCTATCAGTCCAGACAGCCAGGGAGCTGCCATGCCTATCAGTCCAGACAGCCAGGGAGCTGCCATGCCCAACGGTCCAGGCAGCCAGGGAGCTGCCATGCCCAACAGTCCAGACAGCCAGGGTGCTGCCATGCCTATCAGTCCAGACAGCCAGGGAGCTGCCATGCCCAACGGTCCAGACAGCCAGGGAGCTGCCATGCCCAACGGTCCAGGCAGCCAGGGAGCTGCCATGCCCAACAGTCCAGACAGCCAGGGAGCTGCCATGCCTATCAGTCCAGACAGCCAGGGAGCTGCAATGCCTATCAGTCCAGACAGCCAGGGAGCTGCCATGCCCAACAGTCCAGACAGCCAGGGAGCTGCCATGCCCAACAGTCCAGACAGCCAGGGAGCTGCCATGCCCAACGGTCCAGGCAGCCAGGGAGCTGCCATGCCCAACAGTCCAGACAGCCAGGGTGCTGCCATGCCCAACGGTCCAGGCAGCCAGGGAGCTGCCATGCCCAACAGTCCAGACAGCCAGGGAGCTGCCATGCCCAACGGTCCAGGCAGCCAGGGAGCTGCCATGCCCAACAGTCCAGACAGCCAGGGAGCTGCCATGCCTATCAGTCCAGACAGCCAGGGAGCTGCCATGCCTATCAGTCCAGACAGCCAGGGAGCTGCCATGCCTATCAGTCCAGACAGCCAGGGAGCTGCCATGCCCAACGGTCCAGGCAGCCAGGGAGCTGCCATGCCCAACAGTCCAGACAGCCAGGGTGCTGCCATGCCCAACGGTCCAGGCAGCCAGGGAGCTGCCATGCCCAACAGTCCAGACAGCCAGGGAGCTGCCATGCCCAACGGTCCAGGCAGCCAGGGAGCTGCCATGCCTATCAGTCCAGACAGCCAGGGAGCTGCCATGCCCAACAGTCCAGACAGCCAGGGAGCTGCAATGCCTATCAGTCCAGACAGCCAGGGAGCTGCCATGCCTATCAGTCCAGACAGCCAGGGAGCTGCCATGCCCAACGGTCCAGGCAGCCAGGGAGCTGCCATGCCCAACAGTCCAGACAGCCAGGGAGCTGCCATGCCTATCAGTCCAGACAGCCAGGGAGCTGCCATGCCTATCAGTCCAGACAGCCAGGGAGCTGCCATGCCTATCAGTCCAGACAGCCAGGGAGCTGCCATGCCCAACGGTCCAGGCAGCCAGGGAGCTGCCATGCCTATCAGTCCAGACAGCCAGGGAGCTGCCATGCCTATCAGTCCAGACAGCCAGGGAGCTGCAATGCCTATCAGTCCAGACAGCCAGGGAGCTGCCATGCCTATCAGTCCAGACAGCCAGGGAGCTGCCATGCCCAACGGTCCAGGCAGCCAGGGAGCTGCCATGCCCAACAGTCCAGACTTAACATGTAACAATGACAGCCATTGGCAAATGGTTAGCAGACGGATGTAAGAGAAGACATAGCTTATCAATGGAAGACATCCGCAAGAGGTGCCCAGATTGATGTTAGGAAAGATATAGGGGATATGTGGAAGCTGTTGGCAAGTGGTGAATAAACATCACCTGTACACCACTTGCACATGCCCTTCATTTTAAAGCTACGGCTTCCCCAACATCTATCTGCTGCCCATTTGCCATTACCAACGGTCCAGACAGCCAGGGAGCTGCCATGCCTATCAGTCCGGACAGCCAGGGAGCTGCCATGCCCAACGGTCCAGGCAGCCAGGGAGCTGCCATGCCCATCAGTCCAGACAGCCAGGGAGCTGCCATGCCCATCAGTCCAGACAGCCAGGGAGCTGCCATGCCCAACAGTCCAGACAGCCAGGGAGCTGCCATGCCCAATCAGTCCAGACAGCCAGGGAGCTGCCATGCCTATCAGTCCAGACAGCCAGGGAGCTGCCATGCCCAACGGTCCAGGCAGCCAGGGAGCTGCCATGCCCAACAGTCCAGACAGCCAGGGAGCTGCCATGCCCAACGGTCCAGGCAGCCAGGGAGCTGCCATGCCCAACAGTCCAGACAGCCAGGGTGCTGCCATGCCCAACGGTCCAGGCAGCCAGGGAGCTGCCATGCCCAACAGTCCAGACAGCCAGGGAGCTGCCATGCCCAACGGTCCAGGCAGCCAGGGAGCTGCAATGCCTATCAGTCCAGACAGCCAGGGAGCTGCCATGCCCAACGGTCCAGGCAGCCAGGGAGCTGCCATGCCCAACAGTCCAGACAGCCAGGGAGCTGCCATGCCCAACGGTCCAGGCAGCCAGGGAGCTGCCATGCCCAACAGTCCAGACAGACAGGGAGCTGCAATGCCTATCAGTCCAGACAGCCAGGGAGCTGCAATGCCTATCAGTCCAGACAGCCAGGGAGCTGCCATGCCCAACGGTCCAGGCAGCCAGGGAGCTGCCATGCCCAACAGTCCAGACAGCCAGGGTGCTGCCATGCCCAACGGTCCAGGCAGCCAGGAAGCTGCCATGCCCAACAGTCCAGACAGCCAGGGAGCTGCCATGTCCAACAGTCCAGACAGCCAGGGAGCTGCCATGCCTATCAGTCCAGACAGCCAGGGAGCTGCCATGCCTAACAGTCCAGACAGCCAGGGAGCTGCCATGCCTATCAGTCCAGACAGCCAGGAAGCTGCCATGCCCAACAGTCCAGACAGCCAGGGAGCTGCAATGCCTATCAGTCCAGACAGCCAGGGAGCTGCAATGCCTAACGGTCCAGGCAGCCAGGGAGCTGCCATGCCTATCAGTCCAGACAGCCAGGGAGCTGCCATGCCTATCAGTCCAGACAGCCAGGGAGCTGCCATGCCCACCAGTCCAGACAGCCAGGGAGCTGCTATGCCTATCAGTCCAGACAGCCAGGGAGCTGCCATGCCTATCAGTCCAGACAGCCAGGAAGCTGCCATGCCCAACAGTCCAGACAGCCAGGGAGCTGCAATGCCTATCCGTCCAGACAGCCAGGGAGCAGCAATGCCTAACGGTCCAGGCAGCCAGGGAGCTGCCATGCCTATCAGTCCAGACAGCCAGGGAGCTGCCATGCCCAACGGTCCAGGCAGCCAGGGAGCTGCAATGCCCAACAGTCCAGACAGCCAGGGTGCTGCCATGCCTATCAGTCCAGACAGCCAGGGAGCTGCCATGCCTATCAGTCCAGACAGCCAGGGAGCTGCCATGCCCAACGGTCCAGGCAGCCAGGGAGCTGCCATGCCCAACAGTCCAGACAGCCAGGGAGCTGCAATGCCTATCAGTCCAGACAGCCAGAGAGCTGCAATGCCGATCAGTCCAGACAGCCAGGGAGCTGCCATGCCTATCAGTCCAGACAGCCAGGGAGCTGCCATGCCAAACGGTCCAGGCAGCCAGGGAGCTGCCATGCCCAACAGTCCAGACAGCCAGGGAGCTGCCATGCCCACCAGTCCAGACAGCCAGGGAGCTGCCATGCCCAACGGTCCAGGCAGCCAGGGAGCTGCCACGCCCAACAGTCCAGACAGCCAGGGTGCTGCCATGCCTATCAGTCCAGACAGCCAGGGAGCTGCCATGCCCAACGGTCCAGGCAGCCAGGGAGCTGCAATGCCTATCAGTCCAGACAGCCAGGGAGCTGCCATGCCCAACGGTCCAGTCAGCCAGGGAGCTGCCATGCCCAACAGTCCAGACTTAACATGTAACAATGACAGCCATTGGCAAATGGTTAGCAGACGGATGTAAGAGAAGACATAGCTTATCAATGGAAGACATCCGCAAGAGGTGCCCAGATTGATGTTAGGAAAGATATAGGATATATGTGGAAGCTGTTGGCAAGTGGTGAATAAACATCACCTGTACAACACTTGCACATGCCCTTCATTTTAAAGCTACGGCTTCCCCAACATCTATCTGCTGCCCATTTGCCATGACCAACGGTCCAGACAGCCAGGGAGCTGCCATGCCTATCAGTCCGGACAGCCAGGGAGCTGCCATGCCCAACAGCCAGGGAGCTGCCATGCCCAACAGTCCAGACAGCCAGGGAGCTGCCATGCCTAACAGTCCAGACAGCCAGGGAGCTGCCATGCCTATCAGTCCAGACAGCCAGGAAGCTGCCATGCCCAACAGTCCAGACAGCCAGGGAGCTGCAATGCCTATCAGTCCAGACAGCCAGGGAGCTGCTATGCCTAACGGTCCAGGCAGCCAGGGAGCTGCCATGCCTATCAGTCCAGACAGCCAGGGAGCTGCCATGCCTATCAGTCCAGGCAGCCAGGGAGCTGCCATGCCCAACGGTCCAGGCAGCCAGGGAGCTGCAATGCCCAACAGTCCAGACAGCCAGGGTGCTGCCATGCCTATCAGTCCAGACAGCCAGGGAGCTGCCATGCCTATCAGTCCAGGCAGCCAGGGAGCTGCCATGCCCAACGGTCCAGGCAGCCAGGGAGCTGCCATGCCCAACAGTCTAGACAGCCAGGGAGCTGCCATGCCTATCAGTCCAGACAGCCAGGGAGCTGCAATGCCTATCAGTCCAGACAGCCAGGGAGCTGCCATGCAGATCAGTCCAGACAGCCAGGGAGCTGCCATGCCAAACGGTCCAGGCAGCCAGGGAGCTGCCATGCCCAACAGTCCAGACAGCCAGGGTGCTGCCATGCCTATCAGTCCAGACAGCCAGGGAGCTGCCATGCCCAACGGTCCAGGCAGCCAGGGAGCTGCCATGTCCAACAGTCCAGACTTAACATGTAACAATGACAGCCATTGGCAAATGGTTAGCAGACGGATGTAAGAGAAGACATAGCTTATCAATGGAAGACATCCGCAAGAGGTGCCCAGATTGATGTTAGGAAAGATATAGGGGATATGTGGAAGCTGTTGGCAAGTGGTGAATAAACATCACCTGTACACCACTTGCACATGCCCTTCATTTTAAAGCTACGGCTTCCCCAACATCTATCTGCTGCCCATTTGCCATGACCAACGGTCCAGACAGCCAGGGAGCCGCCATGCCTATCAGTCCAGACAGCCAGGGAGCTGCCATGCCCAACAGTCAAGACAGCCAGGGAGCTGCCATGCCCAACAGTCCAGACAGCCAGGGAGCTGCCATGCCTATCAGTCCAGACAGCCAGGGAGCTGCCATGCCCAACGGTCCAGGCATTAAGGGAGCTGCCATGCCCATCAGTCCAGACAGCCAGGGAGCTGCCATGCCCAACGGTCCAGGCAGCCAGGGAGCTGCCATGCCCAACAGTCCAGACAGCCAGGGAGCTGCCATGCCTATCAGTCCAGACAGCCAGGGAGCTGCCATGCCCAACAGTCCAGACAGCCAGGGAGCTGCCATGCCTATCAGTCCAGACAGCCAGGGAGCTGCCATGCCCAACAGTCCAGACAGCCAGGGAGCTGCCATGCCTAACGGTCCAGGCAGCCAGGGAGCTGCAATGCCTATCAGTCCAGACAGCCAGGGAGCTGCCATGCCCAACGGTCCAGACAGCCAGGGAGCTGCAATGCCTATCAGTCCAGACAGCCAGGAAGCTGCCATGCCCAACGGTCCAGACAGCCAGGGAGCTGCCATGCCTATCAGTCCAGGCAGCCAGGGAGCTGCCATGCCTATCAGTCCAGACAGCCAGGGAGCTGCCATGCCCAACAGTCCAGACAGCAAGGGAGCTGCCATGCCTAACGGTCCAGGCAGCTGCCATGCCTATCAGTCCAGACAGCCAGGGAGCTGCCATGCCTATCAGTCCAGACAGCCAGGGAGCTGCAATGCCTATCAGTCCAGACAGCCAGGGAGCTGCCATGCCCAACGGTCCAGACAGCCAGGGAGCTGCAATGCCTATCAGTACAGACAGCCAGGAAGCTGCCATGCCCAACAGTCCAGACAGCCAGGGAGCTGCCATGCCTATTAGTCCAGACAGCCAGGGAGCTGCCATGCCCAACAGTCCAGACAGCCAGGGAGCTGCCATGCCTATTAGTCCAGACAGCCAGGGAGCTGCCATGCCTATCAGTCCAGACAGCCAGGGAGCTGCCATGCCCAACGGTCCAGGCAGCCAGGGAGCTGCAATGCCTATCAGTCCAGACAGCCAGGAAGCTGCCATGCCCAAATCGAAAAGTTCTTCAAAATTAGCCTAACAAATGCCACATTTGATTTCCCCTTCGACCATCTAATAATTTCTTCTGCTGTTTACCCATTTACTCCATAAATATGCATTTATAGCGACCAGTTTAAATCCAGATCATCTGGAACATCCATATTTTATGTGGGAGTCTTTGGCAAGTGGTATATGGATAAACATTTGCCATCTGATCTGGATCCACACTGTTCATTTTTTGTCAGAAATAACCTGATAATTTAAAGATTGATCAGAATAGACCCTGATCAGAATCGACTGATCAGTTTCCACACTGTTCGCCCCCCCCCCCCCTTCCCCAAATAAAGATGTATATAATTGAATTGCTGAAAAAAGATACCCCAAAAAGAAAAACTTAACTACAGAATATGTCAGAATATGTGGCACTTAAGTCAGGGGTGCAAAACATGCAAAAACTAACACCTCCTCTTCCTTGGATGGATTGAATGGTACCTAACATGTAAAGAATTGACACTTAAGAATGTAAAACTGAGGGACACTCCTCAATGAAACATCTGCATCAACCAATCTCTTAAAACATGTTAACACTTCAGAATGAAAAGTCCTAACACAAATAACCTAAGCAAACATGTAATCCTGGACACTTAAGAATGAAAGCTGTCAGACAGAACGCCTCAATGGAGACATCTGCATCAACCAAGTTTGCCACTCAAAAATCTCTTAAAACATGTAACCTGGACACTTCAGAATGAAAAGTCCTAACACAAATAACCTAAGCAAACATGTAACCCTGGACACTTAAGAATGAAAGCTGTCAGACATAACACCTCAATATAGAGATCTGCATTAACCATGTGTGCCACTCAACAATCTCTTAAAACATGTTAACCTGGACACTTAATAATGAAAATCCTAACACAAATAACCTAAGCAAACATGTAACCCTGGACACTTAAGAATGAAAGCTGTCAGACAGAACTCCTCAATATAGATATCTGCTTTAACCAAGTGTGCCACTCAACAATATCTTAAAACATGTAACCTGGAAATTTAAGAATGAAAAGTACTAACACAAATAACCTAAGCAAACATGTAACCTTGGACACTTAAAAATGAAAGCTGTCAGACAGAACTCCTAAATGCAGACATCTGCATCAACCAAGTTTGCCACTTAACAATCTCTTAAAACATGTAACCTGGACAATTAAGAATGGAAAGTCCTAACACAAATAACCTAAGCAAACATGTAACCTGGACACTTGACAATGACAGCTTTCAACAATGAAACAACATATCATGTTACAATGGCAGCCATTGGCAAGTGGTAAGCAGATGGATGTTTGAGAAGACATAGCTTATCAATGGAAGACACCAGCAAGAGGTGCCCAGATTGATGTTAGGAAAGATATAGGGGATATGTGGAAGCTGTTGGCAAGTGGTGAATAAACATCATCTGTACACCACTTGCAAATGCCCTTCATTTATAAGCTTTGTCTTCCCTAACATCTATCTGCTGCCCATTTGCCAATGGCTGCCTTTGTGATATGATATGTTGTTTTCATTCTTCGGATACATGTAACCTGAATTTATCAAATGAACAGTCTCCTTAATGTCTCAGCAGAACTCCTCAATGGAGACATCTGCATCAACCAAGTTTCTCACTGAATAATCTCATCGACAGAGATGTCATAGAAACAGACCCACTTATTGCATAAGAACAGAAAATTTAAATTTATGGAAAGAGGAAGAATTGGCATAGGTAATATATAGTTCATGTACAATAAGAAACTTTTCTAATTGGTCATTCTAAATACAGTACTGCAACTCTTGAAATTGACGCGCAAAGCTGGATCGATTACAAAGAGTCCTAAAATGGAATAACTAGAGCGATGTGTGGTACAGAGCGGAGCGGAGTTGAGCCGGAGCGATTTCAAAATGGAAAACGAAGCGAAGACATTGTCAACTCAATAGTGTTCAGTACTGTTTTCAACAAGATTAGAAGACACTCTTATAAAGTATTTTTATGGCCAGGTCTAAATTCTTTGAACAGTGAAATTTAAAAAATTAACGGCTACTAAAATTAAATACGCATATTAATCTGTCTTTAAATTTTATGAAAAATTGTAGTATGAAACCATTAACAAAACTTTTAGAGAAAGTCAATCATAGAAATAATTTTTTAAAGACACCTACTGGAAATGAAATTCATGTTCTGACCAATTCGAAAAGTTCTTCAATATCAGACAACAAATGCCACATTTGATTTCCCCTTCCACCATCTAATAATTTCTTCTGTTATTTACCCATTTACTCCATTAATATGCATTTATAGTGACCAGTTTAAATCCAGATCATCTGGCACATCCATTTTAATGCGGGAGTCTTTGGAAAGTGGTATATGGATAAACATCTGCCATCTGATCTGGATCCACACTGTTCACTTTTTGTCAGAAAAAACCTAATAATTTAAAGAGCAATCAGAATAGACAATGATCAGAATCCACTGATCAGGATCCACACTGTTCGCCCCCCCCCCCCCCACCCATAAAGATGTATATAATGGAATTAAGTACTACTGGAAAAAAGATACCCAAAATAGAAAAACGCAACTTTTTGTCAGAAATAATCTAATAATTTAAAGAGCGATCAGAAAAGACACTGATCAGAATCCAATGATGCGGATATATACTTTTCACCCATTCCAAAAGATGTGTATAATGGAACAAAGTACTGTTAGAAAGAAAATACCCAATATGAAAAAACCTAACTTAAGAAAATGTGGCACTTGAAGTCTGGAAAAAATAACAAAGTGCAATTAAATATAAACAGTGTTGTTTTTTTTTTTGTTTTTTTTTGTTTTTTTTTGTGCAGAGTGCAAGGTTGTGAAATGTTATAATACAAAATATACATACAGACTACCTCCTCTTCCTCCCGCTTGGACGGATGGGACTGGGGACATACCTATCAGGAGGTCTGCGGGTACGCTGTGACCGACGGAGAGGAACCACATTAACCCCAGGACACCTAACCAGTTCAGCTGGCTCAGGGAAGAGCGCAGCCACCGCCCCAAGAATGTCTGAGTCATCAACTGACTCAACAGAGCTTTCAGGATCGGCCATGAAGGAGTCAAGAGAAATGACTGAAAGCTGGAGCACCCCCGGCTCCTCAAGGTCTGCCTGACGGAGCTCCTCAATAGAGACATCCGCAGCGACCGAGTCCTCTCCCAGAACAACCTCCTCAATGGAGTTCAAGTCCTGAGAGACAGACTCCCTAACACAGACCTCCTCAGATGAGGGTGGGGCACTAAGAGGGATGCAGGCTCCCTCCAGCAAGGAAAGGGGTGCAGGTCCTGCATACTCCATCCTACATGTAAGACCTGAAATAGACAATAAAGAAAACATTTTAAAATAAATACATTTTTCATACATGAATACATTTCTGGAAAGCTTTCCATGGTAAATTGTTCAAAATTCCAAGAGGATTTGTTATCATGGCTGAGTAAGCCAGAAGTACACCAGAAATAAAAATACTAGAATGTTGTGTTCTGCGGAACACATGTGTCGCCTGCTGGCAAAAATTTGAAATGTGGGCCTATGTTTATTCATATATAATAAAATGTTTTTATTCAAGTTGATTTCAATACTACACCACAGAACACATGAGTCACCTTAATTGCATTTGAAAGGGGAATAACTAAAACTAGAATGTTGTGTTCCGCGGAACACATGTGTCGCCTGCATGGAAAAAGTTGAAATGTGGGCCTATGTTTAATCATATATAATAAAAATATTTTATTTAAGTTGATTTCAATACTACACCACTGAACACATGTGTCATCTAAATTGCATTTAAAAGGGGAATAACTTAAACCTGAGTTATCATCTTCAAAAATTGGTTTGTAAATGCAGATGAGTTATTTAAAGTATCAAGTGAATTGAACAAGTACTTTCTATTTTACAGGCAACATTAAGTTTAATGTTTAAGTTGCATTTGAAAGGGGCATAACTCTAAAAATATTGAAACTGGAGTTATCATTCTTGTCGTCACAGATGACATTGTTCATGCTGATGATATATTCCAAGTATGAAGTGAATAGGACAAGTACTTTCAAAGTTATAGGCAACATTAAGTTTCAGGTAAAAGTTGCATTGAAAGGGGCATAACTAAAAAAATATTAAAACTGGAGTTATCATTCTTGTCGTCACAGATGGCATTGTTCATGCTGATGATATATTCCAAGTATGAAGTGAATAGGACAAGTTCTTTCAAAGTTATAGGCAACATTAAGTTTCAGGTTAAAGTTGCATTTGAAAGGGGCATAACTAAAAAAAATATTGAAACTGGAGTTATCATTCTTGTCGTCACAGATGGCATTGTTCATGCTAATGATATATTCCAAGTATGAAGTGAATAGGACAAGTACTTTCAAAGTTATAGGCAACATTAAGTTTCAGGTTAAAGTTGCATTTGAAAGGGGCATAACTCATAAAATATTGAAACTGGAGTTATCATTCTTGTCGTCACAGATGGCATTGTTCATGTTGATGATATATTCCAAGTATGAAGTGAATAGGACAAGACTACATTGAAAGTTATTGGCAACATTAAGTCTCAAGTTAAAGTTGCATTGGAAAGGGGCATAACTCAAAAATATTGAAACTGGGATATCATTCTTGTCATCACAGATGGCATTGTTCATGCTGATGATATATTCCAAGTATAAAGTGAATAGGACAAGTACTTTCAAAGTTATAAGCCACATTGAGTTTCATGTTAAAGTTGCATTTGAAAGGGGCATAACTCATAAAATAGTGAAAGAGGAGTTATGGTTCTTGTTGTCACGGATCGCTATGTTCATGCTGATGATATATTCCAAGTATGAAGCGAATAGGACAAGTACTTTCAAAGTTATAGGCCACATGAAGTTTCATGTTAAAGTTGCATTTGAAAGGGGCATAACTCATAAAATAGTGACAGAGGAGTTATTGTTCTTGTTGTCACGGATCGCTGTGTTCATGCTGATGATATATTCCAAGTATAAAAGAATAGGACAAGTACTTTCAAAGTTAAAGGCCACATTAAGTTTCATGTTAAAGTTGCATTTGAAAGGGGCATAACTCATAAAATAGTGACAGAGGAGTTATCGTTCTTGTTGTCACGGATCGCAGTGTTCATGCTGATGATATATTCCAAGTATGAAGTGAATGGAACAAGTACTTTCAAAGTTATAGGCCACATTAAGTTTCATGTTAAAGTTGCATTTGAAAGGGGCATAACTCATAAAATAGTGACAGAGGAGTTATCATTCTTGTTGTCACGGATCGCTGTGTTCATGCTGATGATATATTCCAAGTATGAAGTGAATAGGACAAGTACTTTCAAAGTTATAGGCCACATTAAGTTTCATGTTAAAGTTGCATTTGAAAGGGGCATAACTCATAAAATAGTGACAGAGGAGTTATTGTTCTTGTTGTCACGGATCCCTGTGTTCATGCTGATGATATATTCCAAGTATGAAATGAATAGGACAAGTACTTTCAAAGTTATAGGAAACATTAAGTTTCAGGTTAAAGTTGCATTTGAAAGGGGCATAACTAAAAAAATATTGAAACTGGAGTTATCATTCTTGTTGTCACAGATGGCATTGTTCATGCTAATGATATATTCCAAGTATGAAGTGAATAGGACAAGTACTTTCAAAGTTATAGGCAACATTAAGTTTCAGGTTAAAGTTGCATTTGAAAGGGGTATAACTCATAAAATATTGAAACTGGAGTTATCATTCTTGTCGTCACAGATGGCATTGTTCATGTTGATGATATATTCCAAGTATGAAGTGAATAGGACAAGACTACATTGAAAGTTATTGGCAACATTAAGTCTCAAGTTAAAGTTGCATTGGAAAGGGGCATAACTCAAAAATATTGAAACTGGGGTTATCATTCTTGTCATCACAGATGGCATTGTTCATGCTGATGATATATTCCAAGTATGAAGTGAATAGGACAAGTACTTTCAAAGTTATAAGCCACATTGAGTTTCATGTTAAAGTTGCATTTGAAAGGGCATAACTCATAAAATAGTGAAAGAGGAGTTATGGTTCTTGTTGTCACGGATCGCTATGTTCATGCTGATGATATATTCCAAGTATGAAGCGAATAGGACAAGTACTTTCAAAGTTATAGGCCACATTAAATTTCATGTTAAAGTTGCATTTGAAAGGGGCATAACTCATAAAATAGTGACAGAGGAGTTATCGTTCTTGTTGTCACGGATCGCAGTGTTCATGCTGATGATATATTCCAAGTATGAAGTGAATAGAACAAGTACTTTCAAAGTTATAGGCCACATTAAGTTTCATGTTAAAGTTGCATTTGAAAGGGGCATAACTCATAAAATAGTGACAGAGGAGTTATCATTCTTGTTGTCACGGATGGCGTTGTTCATACAGATGATATATTCCAAGAATTAAGTTAATAGGACAAGTACTTTCAAAGTTATTGGCAACATTAAGTTTCATATTAAACTTGGGGGACTACCGGACGACTCCACTGCCGACGACGTCGCCGGACAATAGGATCCCTATGTGTCTACCTGCTATCGCAGGCGACACAATAAGAGATAATATTTAACCCTTTCCAATATAGCTACACCTTTATGCATGGGCGAACTGTTTAGATCCAGATCAGCCGGCACATCTGTACTGTCTGATCAAGATCTAAACTGTTCGCTTTTTTATTTGTTAGGTTATTTCTGACCAAAATGCAACCATAGCAGATCCTGATCAAACAGCATGGATGTGCGGGCCGATCTGGATCTACACTGGTCGCTCATGCGTAAAAATATGTATATATGGAGAAAAGGGTTTAGTCTCTTTATCAGTTATTCAGTATACATTCACATAGCAGTAAACCTTTTTTTCTTATGAATGCCTGTATGAACACCATAGTAAGGAATTTATATAAAATAAACAAACTGAATTTTCAGGCATTCTGACTGGACTAAAACATAGGGTAAAGACTCAATATGAATATTGACAGTTGACACTAGCTTTCTGTCAGATAGCTTAGACAATTTTTCTGTGGGGATTCCAAAAAACATGCTGCCAAGCTTACACTATGCATGAATGAGGTTAAATTTCACCAACAACAAAATTCTAAAACAATTCCTGTTTCTGGAAACTTTGCATCTGATCCTGTTAATTATTTTGTTGTTGTTTGTTTTCCAAAGATTACAAAAGATATTGAAGTTAACAGTTTAACCCCTTTAATATACATGTCTTTAATATACATGGCATTGGTGCACAGTTCATTCTTTTTATTTTATTTCCGACCGAAAAGGGTACACTGCAGATCCAGATCAGACAGCACTGATATGCCAGCTGCTATGGATCTATACATATGGTTGCACATGTGTAAAATGGTGTGAATATGGAGTAAAGGGTTAAAACATTCTAATTTTAATAAATTCAAGCCTCCATTTAAGTCTGGTAACTAAGTTTTTTTTTAAATCTGCTGGTCCTGAAATCTGAATATCAAACTTACACTGGGTGACAGACCCAAGTATTATTATAAAGGATGGGGGGAAACAAGTAGCGAAATCGGTACTCAGGTACTGGGATCTTGTTCAGATTGAGTAATTGAGTACTTGAAACCCTTCTCTAATGTTAAGAAGAAATACCAGCTTCTATTAGTTCCAACGATCGTACTGGGTATGATCATACCAGACTGCCTGTCATTATCCACAGGAGCTTTGAAGATGGACCCCATTTTCTCCAAAATTTGTTTAAACTGGCCGCCCCCGCACCCCCCACCCCCCACCACCAAAAAAATGAGGGTCTACACAGGGTCTACACTTTATAAACTCATTATTTTGTTTTGTTTTGATAGATTGGGATCATATATATTCCTGTCCCGAATGTATAAGCAAGTAAAGATAAATAACAAAACCTCCATTTTGTAAAGCCCAAATGTCAACACAGCTTTTAAAAAAATCAGCATCTCAACAAATAATGAACTAATCTCAACAAATAATGCACTAATCTTACCAAATCGGTTATCGATCGAAAATTTAATTTTAGTTTATACAAATTTTGGAGAAAATGGAGTCCGTCTTCAAAGCACCTGCGTCATTATCGATCACTCAAGAAGATAAACAACACATTTACAGGAAACTAACATACCTTAATGATATTTAATCATATTAAATGCATTTCAAGTATCAACTTTTGAAGACATTTAACTAAACAAACAATCATTAATGAGCTCATCATCTAGAACATCACCATAAATGTACATATCATAAAAATAGAGCATGTTCTTGAATCAGATTTTATTTCTGTTTTGCAAGCTTCCAATAAACAAACGCATTTGAATATAATTACTCATTAAACAAAATCAAATTAAAGGCAGACAAGAGAAGTGTATGTTTTACTTAAATATTCAGGTGCTTTTTTTCATTATTGCAAACTGTCCGTGTTACGGCATCAAACAATAGTCAATTAGGCGCCAATTATCGTATATTTGTGCCCCTAACTGTCATTCTTGTTTATAGGAAACAGGTGTGAGGTGTGCACAATCAACCGTCGGTCCGAGATTTGTAATATTCCATAAAGACAACTGTTATAAAAATTGGTTGATTTTTTAACATTTTGTAATCGAGTACTGGAATACTTTATGAACTACTTGTATACTCGAATGTTAATCAAGTACCCGAATAATCGAATACTTGTTCCCATCCCTAATTATTATGAATACAAATTTTGAACTTTCTCAATAAGAATTATCAAATTAAATTGTGGTAAACAATGCTTTCTGAATTAGATTTCAAGATAACGATTTCAGTTGTGCTGGTGCACATTGATCAACAGATCAAGATCATTAAAAAAAAATCATAATTTTAAAGTACAAGTTGCACAGGAGGTGGTCTTAAGCACAAGTTTTATAGGTGGTCTTTAGCACAGGTTGGACTGTTGTTCTTTAAAATGTTTCCTCAAAAATACAGACTGTAAAGAAATGCTCCAAACTCTATTTAATAAACATTTTTTCTGTAAATCTTGCTGTTTCAGATTTGTTTCAAATTATTTAATGAAATAAACAATACAGCCAGTAAATTATCAAACAAAAGCTGTTCAGGAAGACAGCACACTCGACTATTTGATTCATTTGAAATGTACACAATTTAAAGATTAAAACAAGAGGGCCATGATGGCCCTATATTGCTCACCTGAGTACAAAAGTACTCTCAGCTTTACCCAAGGGCCTACATTTAAATAATGCTGGTAAAGGTTCTCTTCACAATACTCAAAACGAAATATCTAAGGTCTAGTCGCATTAGTTTCAGAGAAAAATGATTATTTATGTTTTCCTATATAAATCAATGTAAACTAAGAGAACCCTGGGGTGTGGCCAATTTCGGCCCAGGGGACATAATTTGAACAAACTTGGTAAGTATCCACTAGACAATGCTACATACCAAATATCTAAGCTTAAGGCATTGAGGTTTCCAGTAAGAAGATTTTTAAAAATTGCCTTTTTACATATTAAGGGCCCCCGGGGCAGGGCCAATATTGACCCCAGGGCCAACATTTAAACAATGTTGGTAAAGGGTCTCTTCACAATACTCAACACCAAATATCTAAGGTCTAGTCCTATTAGTTTCGGATAAAAATGATTTTTCATGCTTTCCTATATAAATCAATGTAAACTAAGCGAACCCTGGGGTGTTGCCAATTTTGGCCCAGGGTACATAATTTGAACAAACTTGGTAGACATCCACTAGACAATGCTACATACCAAATATGTAAGCTTAAGGCATTGAGGTTTCCAGTAGGAAGATTTTTAAAGTTTTCCTTTTTTACATATTTAGGGCCCCCAGGACAGGGCCAATTTTGACCCCAGGGCCAACATTTAAACAATGTGGGTAAAGGGTCTCTTCACAAAACTCAACACCAAATATCTAAGGTCTAGTCCTATTAGTTTCGGAGAAAAATGATTTTCCATGTTTTTCCTATATAACTATATGTAAACCAAGAAAACCCTAGGGCGTGGCAGATTTTGGCCAGGGGTAAATAATTTGAACAAATTTAGTAGACATTCATTAGACAATGCTACTTACAAAATATCTAAGCTGTACGCATTGTGGCTTGTGAGAAGAAGCTTTTTAAAGATTTCCTATATAAGTCTATGTAAAATGAAGTGACCCCTGGGGCAGGGCCAATTTTGACCCCAGGGAAATAATTTGAACAATCTTTGTAGAGTTCCACTAGAGGGTGCTAAATGCCAAATATCTAAGCTCTAGGCCTTGTGGTTTCAGACAAGAAGATTTTTAAAGTTTTTCCTATATAAGTCTATATAAAATGAAGTGACCCATGGGGCGGGGCCAATTTTGACCCCAGGGAAATAATTTGAACAATCTGTGTAGAGTACCACTAGAGGATGCTTAATGCCAAATATCTAAGCTCTAGGCCTTGTGGTTTCAGACAAGAAGATTTTTAAAGTTTTTCCTATATAAGTCTATATAAAATGAAGTGACCCCTGGGGCGGGGCCAATTTTGACCCCAGGGAAATAATTTGAACAATCTTTGTAGAGTTCCACTAGAGGGTGCTAAAGGCCAAATATCTAAGCTCTAGGCCTTGTGGTTTCAGACAAGAAGATTTTTAAAGTTTTTCCTATATAAGTCTATATAAAATGAAGTGACCCCTGGGGCGGGGCAAATTTTGACCCCAGGGAAATAATTTGAACAATCTGTGTAGAGTACCACTAGAGGATGCTTAATGCCAAATATCTAAGCTCTAGGCCTTGTGGTTTCAGACAAGAAGATTTTAAAAGTTTTTCCTATATAAGTCTATGTAAAATGAAGTGACCCCTGGGGCGGGGCCAATTTTGACCCCAGGGAAATAATTTGAACAACCTTTGTAGAGTTCCACTAGAGGGTGCTAAATGCCAAATATCTAAGCTCTAGGCCTTGTGGTTTCAGACAAGAAGATTTTTAAAGTTTTTCCTTTATAAGTCTATATAAAATGAAGTGACCTCTGGGGCGGGACCAATTTTGACCCCAGGGAAATAATTTGAACAATCTTTGTAGAGTTCCACTAGAGGGTGCTTAATGCCAAATATCTAAGCTCTAGGCCTTGTGGTTTCAGACAAGAAGATTTTAAATGTTTTTCCTATATAAGTCTTTGTAAAATGAAGTGACCCCTGGGGCGGGGCCAATTTTGACCCCAGGGAAATAATTTGAACAATCTTTGTAGAGTTCCACTAGAGGGTGCTAAAGGCCAAATATCTAAGCTCTAGGCCTTGTGGTTTCAGACAAGAAGATTTTTAAAGTTTTTCCTATATAAGTCTATATAAAATGAAGTGACCCCTGGGGCGGGGCCAATTTTGACCCCAGGGAAATAATTTGAACAATCTGTGTAGATTACCACTAGAGGATGCTTAATGCCAAATATCTAAGCTCTAGGCCTTGTGGTTTCAGACAAGAAGATTTTTAAAGGTTTTCCTATGTAAGTCTATATAAAATGAAGTGACCCCTGGGGCGGGGCCAATTTTGACCCCAGGGAAATAATTTGAACAATCTTTGTAGAGTTCCACTAGAGGGTGCTTAATGCCAAATATCTAAGCTCTAGGCCTTGTGGTTTCAGACAAGAAGATTTTTAAAGTTTTTCCTATATAAGTCTATGTAAAATGGAGTGACCCCTGGGGCGGGGCCAATTTTGACCCCAGGGAAATTATCATTTGAACAATCTTTGTAGAGTTCCACTAGAGGGTGCTAAATGCCAAATATCTAAGCTCTAGGCCTTGTGGTTTCAGACAAGAAGATTTTTAAAGTTTTTCCTATATAAGTCTATATAAAATGAAGTGACCCCTGGGGCGGGGCCAATTTTGACCCCAGGGAAATAATTTGAACAATCTTTGTAGAGTTCCACTAGAGGGTGCTAAATGCCAAATATCTAAGCTCTAGGCCTTGTGGTTTCAGACAAGAAGATTTTTAAAGTTTTTCCTATATAACTCTATATAAAATTAAGTGGCCGCTGGGGCGGGGCCAATTTTGACCCCAGGGAAATAATTTGAACAATCTTTGTAGAGTTCAACTAGAGGGTGCTAAATGCCAAATATCTAAGCTCTAGGCCTTGTGGTTTCAGACAAGAAGATTTTTAAAGTTTTTCCTTTCGGTTGCCATGGCAACCAGAGTTCTGCATGGAATTGATTTCTTTGAACAACTTTGGAAGAGCTACATGCAAGGAACATCCGTGGCAAGTTTCATCAACTTTGGCCCAGGGGTTTAAGAGGAGATGTTGTTTAAAGCAAAAATTGACGACGCACGACGCACGACGGACACAGGGCGATCCTAAAAGCTCACCATGAGCACAAGTGCTCAGGTGAGCTAAAAACTATGACCAAACATTCATGTGCAATCGGGAAAAATATTAACAAGTGAATGATAAGGGAGAAAAATTGATTTTAAAAAACAGAAATTGAGTAGTGTTGTGACTCTTGATGATGTAGATCATGATGGTGAACACATATTTCAAGTTTCAAAGTCATTTCTCAAGTAGTTTCAGTTATGGGACAATTGCACAAGTGAATGAGGTGCATGACATGAAAACTATTAGTAGCAGAATTAAATCGAGCTTTTTCACAAGGCAAATTAATTGCTATATTGATGAATTAAATACTCATAACTTTATTTTATGTCCCATATAACTGTACAATTTTAAGTATATGAAACATGTGTCCTTAACTGTGTCCTGATTGTCTATCAGTAACTGTTGTAAGTTATAGTTTGCAAACTAAATATGTGTCATTACCAGGCAATGAAGGGTCAACTATGTATATTTTTGAATTAAAGAATGAACAGTGTAGATCCTGATCAGACTGCATGAATATGCATTCTGATCTAGATCTAAACTTTTTGCACATATGATTTAAGCCATATTCATGGTGTTAAGGGACAAATCTTGCAATTCAAACAAAGATTTTCCTTGTATAATATTTCATATCAAACAATTTATTTGATATTCTTAATAAAGTCAATAGATGTAGTCTCTATATATCACGAAGTAAATGCATTTTGGCAGGAAAACTTCAGACCCTTGGATATGTGTGACATGGCAAATTTACAGTAGGAATGTAATCAACATGGTCAAGACTTCCTGTTTCAAAGTAACCCACATGTCTTTGAATGTTTTACGCTTTTCACAGTCAACTCTTGTCGGTCAGACTATTTTAAGCCTGTAATATTGGAAATTTGTATAACTCGAATTCATTATGCTTTATCTCATATGCTTTAAGACAACACCCTCGCTGATTGTTTCCGTTCATTCGTGTGTATCTTCATTTATCGTTGCTACCAGAAGCCCATAATGAGCAACGCCTTTGGAAGAGTGTTAGTCATTTTAGGGTTTTTTTGGAGGATAGTGTAAGATTCAGAGGTCTCCAATTCCAGAATTGTCCCTTGTTCTTTTAAGTGCTGGGTGTATAGTACCATGCACGCATACAACATATTGAAAGAACTCTATTTCTATTGTTGTATTTGGAGAGTTTACTTAACAATTTATTTGGGCTTCACACTTAATCAACCAGTTTAATACAGCAAAGATCAAGTGCAGGCTGCTATAATTCTAAGAAGCTTGACTAATTAAATCTTCTTTAATAAAGTGATAACTTAAAAACATTTAATACTTTACTTAAATTTAAGATGTTAATAAGTAACATATTTCTTTAATAACTAAAATCAATTAATGAGAATTTATATAATTTAAAATTTTAAAAATTAAATTTCAAAATTATGCAATAAAGAGTTTATTGCCTGAAATACTTGGTTACAAGCCCACAACATTTTCTGATGCGGGTCTTTAACATACATAAGATTGTAATAATAACTTAAATTGATGGAAACTTTGCAGCCTTTGTATTGTTCTTCTTTTTACTAATTATTATGTACAAGTTTTTGCAATACAAGTTTTCAGTCTGTAATTTGCTTATCTGTTAAAATACACATGTAATTACCTATTTCTCAATTTGGATCTTTTGAGACTTTAACAAAAAAGGAAATTGTCACTTTGTAAACATTAAGAATGTATAATATTATAGTTGACCTGCTTATGAATTGTAGGAGTGCATCAACTGTACATTAATAATTTGGTTTTGATTAAATATTTCTAAAAGATGCTGGCAATTTTATTTTTTCAAATCACCATAGTGGCAAGACAATAAGTTTGCAAATCACTAAATATTAATAGATTATCTAGATGTATATGCAATAATGCACATGCAGATGCCTGCTGTTAAGTATAATAAAACTGGATTTTTATGAAACTTTTCAGTGCAGAGGTGTAGAATTCCACTCGTCCGCTGGCCATGGCGAGTAAATGATCCATTGGGTCGAGTGAAGCGGCTGAAACACTCGACCTACCGGGCGAGTAAATTTTTCAGCAAAGCACATGTGTTTTCTTCAGAAAAATGAAATATTTTCACTTCATTTACAAAATACACCAAGTAAAACAAAATCAACTACCAGTGATACAGGCCTTAGCGATACAACTGCGGAGAAATCTTCAGAAGATGGCCAGAATGCAAGTGAAAGTGCCGGATTGTTGAGTTTGTTGGATACATTATCTGAATCTGAAATCTTAAAAATCACAGGCAGACATTAGTGTTAAATTGTTAACACTTTTTGATGTGTTCAGAGATACAAAGGCCGGCAAGCTTGTTCTTTTAACTGTGTTCCTTAGAGATCAATTTTAAGTCAAAATTCAAGTGAGCTTATGTCAGACAGATTATGGTCATTCAGGTGCACAAAATGTAATTAAGATTAATTGTGTATCATATTTTCTGTTACTCCTTACTTCAAGTAAAGAGGATTTTGTACCATACTTTTGTAGGATTCTTTATTATTATGATGTAGCAGTATGATTTTGCTACCAATTTACAGTTTCAAAAATTCCTAAATTGGTTATTTGAATGATGATTTTTTGTCCAATTTTAGAAGTTTCTCGACGCAAATTCCCAATTTTGGAAAGGGTCTTTTCCCCTGAATAGCAAGAAAAAGGCCTGCATAATAATTGGTAAATCAATTAAATTAGATCAATCATTCTTATAAAATGTGTGTATATGTTCACACTTCAACGCCAGTCTCTACGATTTAGTCATTCATCCAGGGATACAGTGTGATGAATTACTTAAAGAGGCTTGGATACAAACAAATCCGCTCACAATTCATTGGACTGTGCAAAAATGTTTAACTTGTTTCTTTGATCAGCATGCATGTTTCGCCACGAGTTGCTGTGAAAAATTGTGCCATCTTTGGCTTTGTTGCCAAAGTGGCTGTTCCAACAGCCATTCAAAATGCCGTAATAACACAAATTCTTCTCAATATTTGGGAAATATTGAGAAAATTTATGTTTGTCAATATAGAAAATGAATCAATATTAAAGAAATCATCATCAAATCATTGCCAAGTCAATAATCAACAGTTATTGTATAAGAAGAAAATGTGATCTTAAACGATTATCGTTTAAGATCACATTTTCTTCTTATACAATAACTGGAAATATATAGATTGCATTCCCAGTTTCATGGAACCCAAAGAGACTCTGTTGCAAAATCATTGGTTGTTGCAATAAATCTCAGTTGAAATAAATGATTACTCAATAAAATTAAATATTGATTTCTAATTATATTATTTTTGATAAACAAAATATATAAATGCCTCTATGGTATAGGAGAACATTGTAGATCAAGATCTGCAGTCACATTTGTGCCATCTAATCAGGATCTACAGAGTTTGCTTTTCGATTTATTCAGTTATTATCTTTATATTTATTATCTAAGTAAATACTGGTAACCAACATTTATTCAAATTTGAATATACATGTTGAGTTGAAAGTTGAGTTTAAAAAAAAAGATTGTTCATGGTATTTGGTAGGCCAGCATGTAAGATCTTTGCCTAGCCAAGATCTTAACTTTGTTGTTAAGTTTTAAAACCAATAATAATTAATGTCAAGGATTGCTTCCTGGGTTGAAGCCAGTACTGGAACCAAGTGTTACTGAGGAAATGTAAGAGGAATCTCATCCCTGGTGGGATTTGTACCAGTAACATCTCCATGGGTACCACTATTCCTTTGCTAAATTTTAAATCGGTTATTAAAAAATGTGTACAACCTTGCCCAAATTAACAAAAGTTCATTCAATTTCTGCTTTTATGCAGTTTAACCCTTTACTCCATACACCTTATTTGCGAGATCAACCCTTTACTCCATAGATACACCTTTATTGCATGGGTCAGTGGCATAGCTGTATTAGGCCCTGAAGGCCCAGGCCTTCAAGTTTGACCAAGAAAATGACATTTTCAAGTTTCAAAGTACCGAAAATACAATAAAAGCAGGAATGGATGGAACATGCCTTTTGTTATTTTCAATCTCCACTTGTTCACAGTTTCTGCACCTTATCAAAGTGCAACCCCACCTGGAACCCCTTACATAAGCCTACAACTTGAACAAAGCTGGCTACACCCCTGTGGCTGAATAGTGTAGAACCAGATCAGCCAACAAATCCTTGTTAACTAATGTAGATCTGTTTGAATCTTGGTCAGAAATAACCAAAAACTAAATGAACCTAAATTCGAACAGTGTAGATCATGTTAGATGGCATCAATGTGCGGCTGAGCAGGATTTATCACCCAAGAAATAAAGGCATATCTATGGAGTAAAGGTTGATCCATGTAGAATTCTACTCTAACCACCATTGTTTTTCCATCACTTATCAAGAATGTTGTTTCAGCTTCTTGAAGGAACAGAAGCAGATCCAGATCCATAGGGGGTTCAGTGGGGTTGCCTCAAAAACTGGGGTTTAGTACTCTAACCTTAGAACACAGCATTACTGGACAATCCTTGCATCAGCACATTTCTAAGTACAATTTATGGTTTAGGCTAGTAATAGCCATGAAGTATACAACAGAATAAATTTCTTACCTGGATCGACGGGCCGTGCGCTGGTCACCGGACCCTCCTGGGCCGAGCCTGCGCACGGTCGGCCTCCAAGCTTGCACCAGATCCTACCGGGCAACCGTCCAAGGCGAGAGACAACCTTCCTGAACTGCCTCTGCAGGGTGCAGAGGCAACCTTCAAGGAAACACACCAGGCAAGCCATCATTAGTCTAGTTAGCAGTGAACACTGTCGATAACTTTAAGATACTATAGAGGTTTCGAAAAGCTTTCGACTGGGCGATTTCCCGCCTTTTCAAACCTTTTATAGTGTGTAAACTTGTCCACACAATAGGGCAATCATCTCCTGCTTTTGTATATTGCTTAAGGAATCGACTAGGCGTACCTAATCATTCATGCGATGTTCTCGTGCAGCCTTCACGTCATCAATCTAACATATCCATGTAATGATCACGTGACCGGTACATATACACATTGTACACAGCTTTCCCACCTAGGTTACGATATTGTAGATTAGCAGTTACATGTTAATTTGAATGAATTTCAGAGTCCTGATGCAAACGGGAATTCTTTGATTATACTATTATTAAAATACTTAATTTAACAATTTATAAAACTAAGGGACTGTACAAAGACATATATAGGTCTTTGGACTGTATGTAATAAATATGCAATAGCACTGTAAATGGGGGGGGGGGGTCTTATAATCTTTTAAACCTCAATTTAATTGGTTCAGTTGTTTCTAAATTACCCTAAATTCTAAGCAGATTTGTCATTGCGTGTGTCTTGTTCGGCGAATAAAAAAAATCAAAAAAATCCGGGAATCATGCCAAATCGTCCGACAAAGTTAAACATCCTCATGCGCGACTGAGATAGTAATTTGGGAGTGCAACTAGTCTCAATAACTCAAGCACAGATCCATTATCATACTGACTTTTTACAGGGCGAACATCGCATATATAGAAAAGTCCTTGTCGCGCACAAATAGTTGTGCTAGGAGTGCAACCAGATATTGTAAATACCGTGGGCATGCTGACGACAGTTGCATATGTACAAGTGCGTTTTTCAATGAAAGTGAGTATTGGTCTATTTTTTCCATTATTTTCGCAATATCTTATAGAACACATAAACCGATTGATTCCCTGTTTGAAAAGGAATCTACTGACGAAATCATGACGTACATAGAATATTAGGAAAATTTATTGCAGAAAAAGTGAGCAAATTTTCGACATAATATGTCATTTGATTAAACGGCTGCAAATATCTTTTTTTTTATTTCCAAACCTAAAATATTTTAAATATTCCATGATTAAGTTCAATTATTTTCCTGTAATTATTTGAAACCACAGCTTCCAATTCGCTTCATCTACAAAAACATTAACTTTTAAACTTGGTACGCCTTGGTGAATTAGTTAATGGCAACGCCAGTCAACACTAAAATATTAGCGTAGATGAATGCAGTTTGGTCAGTACATTGGATAGTGTGGACGGCAGTCAGGTAAAAACGCTAAAAATTCGTCGTCGCTGCTGCCTGTTTTATGCATACAGTGTATCTTAGGGTTTCCGAAGGATACTAGCTAAAATTTGGGCTGTACGCAAAAAATTATTGTCACTATCAATGATCGCGAAAATTATTTTTATCGACAGTTTTTTTGTAAATCCATTTATAGAACAACAAAATATGCCAGTGTATTTCGTAAATTTTTGAAATCCGACATAGTGCCGACGATATTTACCGTAAACAAACATAGGACTTCTTTGTGTACATGTGACAAAACCACTGTTATATTTGATCTATGGTAAATTTGAGTGGCCTCCCTTTACCCAGTCCTCCGACGATAATTAAAGATTGTAATATGGCTACGATGGTTTTAAATTGGTCTCTTTATATTACACACCGTTCAACCAGATAAGGTGAATGCCGTTGGTATGCCGACGACAGATGCGTATGAACATATAATGGTGAGCTAGAGATCATAGATGGAAAGGAAGAAATTCTACAAAATGGCGTTGGTTTCTGTCAATAGCGAACATTTTGATTGGTTGGGAGTTTGATAATGGAGAAATAGTCTTTAAGTGTTTTGTTAGCTACTCGCAACAGCTAACAAATCGCCTGCTGAGGCTAAAAATCATCATTTTTTACCACTAGTAGTAGGCTAAAAACACTAATAAATTTCTAGTATTAGTGGACTAATAAACTTGGATCGGGTGGAAATACAGGCACAATTGTCACTTATTTTTCCACTGCAGAAAAAAACTTCATGTGAAGTCGTATCATCCATTTTTTCTTAATTTGTGATACCACTTTTTAAAACCTGTTTTCTATCACGAAAAGATTTCGTTCATTAAAAAGAAGCCCCAGAAAAGCGAACAAGCTGTGAAATATAACCGAATAAGAAGTCCCACATCGGACATCGCTATCTGAAAAGGAAACAACTACAATACTCATATCGTTTGTATTTTTCAAGATACAGATCAAGAACTTTGCTTGTTGTTTTTTTTTTAAATTATCATCTTTATTAAGCGTGACTGTATTGCAGATCAAGAACTTTGCTTGTTGTTTTTTTTTAAATTATCATCTTTATTAAGCGTGACTGTATTGCGGTAAGCTGAAAATCGTTGCGTTTTTCGGTCAGTATTAATTAACATCTTATAATAATTTTGATGGAATTATGACCCTTTTTTGTACGTGGATTTTTTTATGATAACTTTACGTTGTAAGATGTATATAAATTTGCATTTTCTTATAATTTCTTAATATTTCTTCATCAATCTTTCAAATTACCGTATATTGCATATAACAGCTGGGTTATAATGATGCTAAAGTCTTTAGGTCAAGGTCACATTTGACTGTGTTATGCCCCCTTTCGTACTTTGATTATTATTCTGACAGTGCCGAAGGGAGGCACAAGTATTCAACTGAAAAGCCATCTAGTTTAGTAATATACTGACTTTTTATTTTTAAAATGGTTCACTCCGATTTAAGCCGTGGCAAACTTTTTTCATTAGCCTAGCATCCTCGTCTGCATTATAATTGTCAATTCACCTTGTTGTATACAGTTATGAAATAACTCAAAAAAGTGTTATTAAGACAGCATCACTTAAAATTTATTTTGATGTGAAAATTTCCATGGTCCTTAACCTTAACATTGGTCCTTCTATATAAATATCTAAATTTGGATGGGAGAAAATCCAGCTCCGTAGAAAGTGCTTTCAATTTCTGGATTACTTCCTTACAAAGCTTGTCTTGCCTTAGCTCCTTTATTAAGTTTGCCATTCATTAACTACTTTTGATTAGGAGGTTTTGCTGTACACATAATAAGTTTCAGTTTCGCATTACTACTAGGAACTCGTTACGATGCACTTTAAAGGATTTACAATACACAATTAGCAACGCGAATAAATCAAGTGTTGATAACCAGACAGAAAACAAGGAAACAAACGTTTACGAATTCGTAAAAACTGTATTAATGAAATTTTAGCGTTTTGGGTTGCAGTGATTATATTTGTAAAGGAACTTATTTAACCAACAACTTGATATATGTAAACGTTCAGGAAAATCAAGTAAACTGCGAGGATTGCCAAAAAAATATAATAAAAACGAGGACTGCACAAAGATAAAATTAAAACAGTGATATGGCGGCGTGTGTTTTTGGAATACGACACTTGGTTGTGTTTATGATTCTAGTTGGGATGTTGTTGACTACGGGATCTCGCGCTGTGTTCACCATGGTCATAGCTCACGTGCTTGGTTCGCCTTCTGAAAGCGAAGGGCTCATTCATATGACGGTAAATTAATCATTTTCAGCGACTAAATATTTATAGGCGGAAGGGTAAGGCTACTTTAAGTGTGTAGTAGCACCAACGTCAATAATATTTAGCACACAAAAAATGTTTGATGCGAGTTAATTGTTTTCGATTATGCATGCTATAAAAACATACAGACCCTATAAAAGTCCATTCAGTAAAATACAATTTGAAAACTAAAACTTTGGAATCCTATGTTTTCCAGCTGCCGAAGTCGAGAACCTTGCATCGATGGATAAAGAACACTTTTTTTGTTTTTCTAGTAGCTTACATCCGTTGTCCAGCTGCCTAATGCAGAATTTTACAAAATTCATAAGAATTGACTATGCAATTTGTTTTATTGATGTTTTTATTCTTTGCTTAATCTACATAAATGCAATTAGTATTTCTGAATACTTACCACATTAAGGTAATATTGGCGTCCAAAATGGCCGCCCAAATAAACAAAACTTACAGAATTATCTGATTTTGACACAGGCATTTAGGATATGTTTATATCTATTTTTGATCTGTACGATAACGTAATGCAATATCTGTTGAAAATGAAAATACAATGGTCACAAATTAGTAAAATGGCCGTCAACAATTTTCTAATGAACAAGGAGACAATAAACCTGGCTAACGTAGGCGATTGTTTTTGTTTTCTCGAACAATTATGGCTTGGTTACTTAAATCAAATTTGCAGTGTTTTACATGAGTTTTGAAACATACTACACCAGTTCAAGTAGATGTATTATTATGTGTAATTTTTCAAGGAAAAACAGGATTGTCATGATCAGGCAGTGTTTCATTTAATTTTATGTTTCCTAGTTTGATAGAAATGATTTTGCCATATTTAACGAAACCATAAAACATATAATAATAAACTTCCTAAAAGAAAATGTTTTTGCCCCTACTTAGGAGCGAACCCGTACGGCGACAGCACCTAGCCATGTACACACACTTCACACCTTAGTAAATTACTCAATTGCGATAATATATGAATTAGCCTTAAACGAAATGATTGCTTACTATATTTCATTTTCGAGCAGTGTGTGAACACTTCAGCGAAGTACATACATACGGATTGGCCAACAAGTGACAAGTACAACTTCCAGGTGACGTACTTCGCTGGTTATATAGTTACGCAACTTCCCGGAGGAATACTAGCCGCAAGATTTTCACCAAGAAGGTAATCAAAATAATATGAAATACTGTCGCTGGTTAAAGCTCGAATTTAGAGCAATAACCCAATATTAAATAAACCCATCTATAAGTTAATTTATTATAAAGCATACATTTTGATGTCATTGATGCTGTGAAGTAGATAATGGTTGTTTGAACGGACATTATATTGTTTTTCTGTTCCTTTACAGATGACACCTGTCAAACAATCAAAGCAGGATGTGAGATTGTATTAAATTCATATCTGTCCTTAGATAAAAAAAGTCTCTATTTAATTTCGTGTTTGATTTAGAGGAGTCTTTAATTATTTTTATTTTATAAACTGTACAACCAGTGGTGTGGAGAGATAAGCACTGCAGAGAGCAAAATAAGCTCAACTACAAAGTTCGATTCTGTTATTCCTGCCATCATGCTGTGGTTGATTCGACATCATGCTGTGATCTCATTGAGTACCCATTTTCTTTGCTTGTCAATGCCATTAGCTTATTATTTTTTTACGTTCAAACAACATTGTCGATACATGAACAAACAATTAAAAGTTGCTTTAGTAAATTAACTCCAACCAACTCGCAACTCGACAATGTTGTATGCAAAAGCACACAAACAAACAAAACAAAATAATCTAATGGCATTGTTTAAGACAAAACTATAGAGATGTGTGGCATAATTAAATAATGATCGTTTTCCCGAGCAGTGGTTAATTTAAAATTTAATTTTAACAAGGAAGTACAGAATTCTGTCCAGTGTACCATATCTGACCACATGCAGTACAAAAACGACAGTTATCAGCTTTAAAATCATTTAACTATATATATTTTGGCCTTGAAACCTCTCTTGACTCTTGACAGGTGTATTAAATACTATATGAATGCTGATAATGAATAACGGTAAGTAGGACTATACTGTTTTGTATCTTGCAGTAATGTCTTTGTAAGAAATCAGTGCGGTCCTTCTTAACTCTAGCGCTCCCCACCCCCCTCCCAAAAAAAAATAAAATTGTATACTACATATGGAATCCAAGTGATGGCTAGAGCTTTCTTTAGAATAATGTTTGTGCTCTTCGTAATGCCCACGATAACCGAATATAGGGGCTTACTTTTTCACTGACCGTTGTATTTAACTGTAATTTTGTTCATATTTTAAGACTTCGTCTGTAAGAGTGTTCGCAAACAATAACTTTTCAAGGCTTGTCTTTTATTCAGTACGTTATGTTGTACGTTGTTATGTTCCACCTTTCTTAAATGATATGAACTAATGCGCTGCCTCTCTCGGAATCGACATATCGAATGAGGGTGATATCATAGTTAATTTTTTTAACATTTAGCTAGTGGTTGAAAACACTTAACAAAAAGCAAGTCTACGTACTGCATGTTTACAGTAAAGGCCTGTGTTTGAAAAGTAACTGAATTTTGGGTAGGCCCCATCTACTACACCCGCCACGTTTTTATTCCAAGAATGTGTTTTATGACCGAAAACATAGAAAGTGTGATAAAGACCCTACTCCCTTGTAGATCACGGGTATTGGCTATTGAGCATAGCGTTCGACTTTATTTAAGTTCAAGTCATTTGTTGGATTAGGTTATAACTCCAAGAGTGGTTGCGCTGATGCTATACGAGAAGCGTTTTGTACTTGTTTTGTCCTTTAAACATTGTTTGACATTTACCATAAAGACAGAGCCATAGAAGAATCAAATTTTGTTGAGTTAACCTGGCGAACTTGGTTAGCTGCACCGCGGTTCCATCATCAGTTGCAGTTATACCCAAGGAACAAGAATTTGCATCATGACTATCATCATGGCTATCATTGACATTTCGAGTAGAAACATAGTACATGGCCCTGACACTCAAAGCCATTTTGTGAACATTTTGTTAGCGGTTGTAGTTTTGCTCCAGAGCAATGCTTTTGGCTTATTTTGATTTCAAACACAACTCTTAATAAAAAGTGAAATTTATTCATATCAGGAATTGCCACGCCCATAAAAAACAGCCTCCCCACCCAGCCAAAACTTGAGAGAAAAAGAGAGCATGTGTTTATGAGAAGATCAATTTCAAATTAGACATCACAAACAATTAAACAAGAAGAGAACCTTTTGGGTACCGCCTTGGAACGATCAACGTCAAAACAGTTTGTCATTAGGGGTTTAAACCAGGTTCTAGGGTGCACCAACCTCACACTTGCCCCAACAGGTTCTCATATGAAGAATAAGTACAAGTTGTCTTGGTAAATAACTCCAAACGACCCATTATTTCTACAATATTGCATGCAAAAGCATAAAAATATATCACACATAAGAAGCTAATAGCATTGTAAAGCAAAGGGTCAGTTACAATTGTGCTTTGTGTGAGCTTTAATTAGATCCTTAGAGCAGTTGCGGACACGATAATGTAGGGGTATGGGCTGCAACAGATGTAGGAATAGGCTCAGAGATCTTCGTATGCAAACTCAAGTCAAAATGGAATTTAAATGTCTTTCCTGGAGCAAACCAGTATAAAATATAGACTTGAAGCATACAATTAAATTAAAATGAACAAAAAATCTAGAATTTAAGAACAAAGTTAACTATCCAATGTGTACTATGTTTTAAGTAGTAGGTAGGATATAAGCTTAGTGATAAATTCGTAGTTTAGGTGTTTCTCCCTCAGTCATTGCACTGCGTGTATCTTTATTTTACATAGGTAAAAAGTTAGAACAGTAAAGAAAAATAGCTAGACTTAACAATCACAAGAAATTCTATTTACATCCAAACACAATATAATGATATTAATGAATTATTTAATCTTGCCAATAACATTTTCATATTGTGTCATGTTATACCATATGTACTGAAAATTATTACCACGGCTCTAGAATTGCACAAATTGTAGTCTGATGGTATATGTAAAAAATGTACATAGGTACTTCCGCAAGTACTTGAAATGTTGCATTACATAATACTACCAATAACACTTTTGCAGCGGAAATCTCCTCTTTCAGATAAATTTCCTCAATTTTGAAGTCACTGAATGGTATTCCTTTTTTTTGCCGTTTCAAGCCAATTTTGGTTGAAATAAGGTCCAGTTTCTTAATAAAAATATCTTCTTTTCAGTTTTGAGGATGAAAAGAAGCCAAAGTTGCCATAAAACCCGGTTTGTATCATATTGCACATCCCAGAGGGAATTTCTGGAAAACCTGGATTTACCTTGTCTAAATGGGAAATACTGGAAATAAAATCTTTATATTTTTAATGATTTTAACACATTTAATATCTACAACATACAGCTGCCTTAAAGGGAGATGTGCAGGATTGATGAATGGAACAGATTTGCGAAAAGGGTTATTAATCAGTTGAATGTCGTTATTTGAAGCTCAAATATTGATTTACACCCGAAATATTTCAAACCAATATTTTATAAAAAAGATATATAAATGGTGTTTCCTATCCGATGCGACGCGCATAGGTTAGCTATTTTTGTATTTCCCGCGTAAAGCCGCGGTGGTTTTTGGGATTGTCACGTGATCACTTCAACCAAGATACGCATTCGGTGTACCTTGCCGACTATCGACGTCGCCATTTGTTTCAAAATGCCTGGGCCACAACGAATAGTAAGCGTGACATTCCCATGATCGCTAAATATAGAATGTATTTTTAATGATTTCTTCAGCGGATTGTTTTCAGGTCCGGTAAAATGGTAAAATTAACCGAAAACTTCCTCCTGGAGGGTTTGAAATGTAGAGTTTATTGAAAAGTACACGTAAGTGTTACATAGATCGATCTGTTTACGATTTTACCGAGTACACCTGTTCGACCCTGCACATCTCCCTTTATGGTATTTATCTTTAAGCGATAAAATGTAAAACATTTGCATTAAAAGGTACCGAACACGACCGATATGAAAAGTTCCATTGAGGCATAAATCGAATCGGACATTTCTGCTCACATCGCCTGAAGACTATCGAGCATTGCTATAAAACTACATTCATAAGTACCAGTTTAAATGAAAAAAAATGTTTTTCACATTAACTGCAATACACGAGTAGTTGTTTTTATTCCTAAATATAGACATGAATCATAAAGATCCGCTAGGAGTGGCTATAGAAGCTATGTTATGCCCATCAACGTTCTGGCCATGTTTGGTGAAAATTGAATATAAGAGTGTACTATGATTCCCGGATGTAAAAATCACATGGCCTTATATGAAAGCCAAGTCTTGCAATTTGTTCACCAGGTTTCGCTTATTTGCTCACGCGCATTACCGTAATCGAAGTCGTTATTCGTATTCTGTATTATTAAATCATTGTGTATTATGGACTTTAAATCCAGAATGTTACCCAGCTCTTGCGATTATATATAGCAATTGAATCCCCTATTAGTTGAGCTGGATATTAGATATTTTTATTCTCTTCTCTCGGGAAAGTACTTGAAATCTTTGTACGCCACCAATAACTTGAAAGTCATGGTTTACCAGCAAAACGTTTTGCGATTCTGATATCTCTAAGTTCTGTTATAAAAATAAACTGATAGTTTCAGTTTTTGGAAAATTTGAACGTTTGGCTAGATCACCGGGTATGTGTGGGCTGGTCCGAGAATAACAGTACACTTGGACGTTTATATATTGAATGATAAACGTTTTGCTCACTGGGCCGAAACCTTTCTTCTGAAATATCGAATGAGTTGTTTAACATGTAAAACGTCAGTTATCAGTTTACCACGGTCCGGCATGTGCCTCATACTGTTCCGTAATCAGCACTACAGTTACTGTAGCAAGTCGATAGGCGCCGTCACTGATAACGGACAGACGGACAAACGGTAAACTACAGTTTACCTTACGCTCAATTGGTCCAACAAACTGCCGTCAATAAACCAAAGCCCTTCCCAGCCGACTGCGCTTATTTTCGAGGTTAGTTTAGAAACCGCTACGAACGCGTGCATGACTATGGAATCAAACCAGAGGCATTGGAATCTGAACTAGTGCTCTCGAACTACAGATTTAACACATATTTATATGTATTTCTAGGGTATGTGGTGTGTGCGCAGTGCTGACAAGCCTCCTTTTGATTGCACTGAATTTTGCCTTAAACCACCAGCCTTGGATAGTATACTTGATCAGAGGTGTGCAGGGACTAATTGAGGTGGTTTTAACTTATGTTTATTTTTCTTTAAAGAATATTTTTATGTCCCCGGTCCGTTTGGATCACGGTGTATCAAGCGAGGTCTAAAATATTTCTTCTACGCGGTCCTTAAGCTGACATCAAACATATGTATAAGTAATATTTTTTTAAGGGCCGCCTTCTTCCATAATACACTGTCGACTTAAAATGGGACGGGTTTAACGTAATGTGTGGGTTGAATGAATACTTCAGTTTTACGGTGAAGTCATCTGTGATCAAATGGAGAACATATAACATATGCGGTATGTGTGGTTTCTTTGCTCGTGTAGAATATGAAATGTTATGATTAATGTTTCCGAACTATGTTGTCTTTGTAGGGGCCTATTATCCCATCGTTTAATGGAATGATATCGTCCTGGGCTCCCAAGTCGGAGAAAACTGTACTGATCACTATATCGTACTCTGGTAAGGCTTCGTCCCGTACACCGAATGTTGCAGTAAATTGATGAAGTGATATGACAATTTTTTTTATAAAACAGACCTCGGCAAACTTTTTTTTTAATGCACACATTTCAAAGTTTATAGTGGAAATCAAATAACGCTGGTTTTGTGGTCAGGCCATCATAGCGCCTTAGGCTACAACGCCGACTGACTGAAACTTAATAACTGGTCAAAGATTAAATTTCACAGTAAAGAAAAGTGTGTACGAAGTTTTTGGTACGACTGGAACGACTGGAAAATAAACACTTCGAATTGTTAATCAACTTCAAAAAGAGTGAAAACTTAATTGTCTTGTTGTCTTGTAGGTGCATACTTAAGTGCAGCTGTGGCAAGTGTAGTTTCCGGAATGTTAATCTGTAAACTGTCCTGGCCGGGAGCAGTTCTTATTATCTATGGTAAGTTTTCTAATCCGAGGCTTGCGTCGATCATTGAATATCGGTTACTAGCCAAGTGCCATTTACGTTGCGTACGGCTCATTTTCGCTCAAAGATTATCAAAAGAGAGAACGCAGTTTTACATTGGCAAAACCACTTTGAAAAAAAGTCTACTGTTTCCACGATATAACTATAAATCAAGATCCATTATTCGTTCATAAAACTGTGTATATAATGAAATGTAATATAACAATAATATTTGGATAACATATTATCATCATATTGTATTAAATATAGGCTCACACTAGAACTTATTGCAAGCAGACAATGGGTGTGTTCAGTGTAACACCAGCTTCTACAGCTTGACTTGGGACGCCTGTTTGAGTGAATGCTCCGATCCCAGTTTCAATCAGGTTTACTCTGGTTCCATCTTTAGTCGATTGCTCTGTTTGATAACAACCTGGGTTTATTTTACAAATATAGTTAGCTTTTCGTGATACATTTTTCAATGTTTTATTATGTAATCAGGTTTGCATTTTGACAAAGTTCTTTCTGGTAACCCTCAGGTTGTGCTGGCGTGGTGTGGTCAGTTGTCTGGTTGTGTGCTTTATATGACAGTCCGGCCGGCTGTCCATGCGTCAGTGACCGGGAAAATGCTCTCTTCAACAGGGATGATCACCATTCCAGGCCAGGAGCTGGCGTCAAGGTATTGTCTATCATCTCTTGGATTTTTTCCGGCTCGCCCACAGGCGGCCGGATATACGGTAGGAATTTACTATGAAACGGCGAAGAAAACCAAGTTAAGGCGTCGCAAACATTGCAAATGGCGAAAAACAGGCTAAAATTTCAAAAATGAATTTTGGGAAAAATACTTATTGCCTCCTAGATTTTAGTAAAGAAATGTATTAAGCTAAAGATGTAGTTAGTGTTTGCAAGCTCAATTTAGTCTAATTCATGTTCTAATTATCAAGCACATACTAAAACAAAAGAAAAACCATTTGCATAAGAACTCTGAAATTCATGGACAATATACCAAACCAACTCATACCTGAAATAAGTATATGCTGGTCTACAATGTTTAGTGCCAATTTGTCAAAATAGTGTTAGGGCTTTCAAGAAATTAAAGGAAAACTTACTTCCTGGCTCAAAACGAAAGTAGAAATCTATAGAAATCTACTTTCATTTTGAACCAGGAAGTAAGATTTTTCCGATTTTCTTGAAAACACTCACATTTTTTAGACGAATTGGCACTAAACATTGTAGACTAGCATATACGTATTTCAGATATGAGTTCCTTTGGTATATTACTACATCAATGGAACTTTAAATGAAGAAATCCCGCTGTAATGTGATTCCGGGTCTCGTGATGTCCCGGGTCATATAATACTAGAAAGAACCAAAATAGTATAAAAACTTTTAAGTTATTATTATTATTATTATTATTATTATTATTATTATTATTATTACTTTGTATGTGTATTTTTTCAGTTTTCTGTTAAAAAAAAACTGAAAAAGTATTGTAAAAACTGTTAGATTTTACTTTTTGTATCCACGTACACAGGTCTATTTAAACTCTTTTTTCCAAATTTTTTCGGCCATTGGTTTTCTTCAGTTTATAATGTCATTACAAGTCTACATTCTCTGTCTTTCACAACACATATCACATTAGATTTTAATATAAAACATCCGATTTTAATTATACTTTGTAACTTTCAGCCTGACCTGTCGGAGCCCGATTTTGTAAAGTAAAATATTTTGGCCACCCAAAATTCTCTATTTGTTTTTGCATGCAAAAATGTCAAAGCGTTTACATAAAGCCTCATCCACATCGATGTAATATGCTATACGAGCCGTCTACTAGCTTTTTTAAAAGCTATCCTTGTACAAAGATACACTATCTTTCCGACTTGTTTAAACACATTAAGTCTAAAATAACGAGAAGCTAACAAATTACCGCCGATACGATTAGCCAAAATTTGATAATCATTTCAAGAACAAGTTAAGTCTGTGAATAAAATGAACCGATCCAACGAATAATTGTTTCAGGAATTTTGATTGTAATAACGTGATTTTTCTCAGACGACACACGAATGCTCATAGTTCTATTTATACTGTTGTACTGAGTGAATTCTTTGTTTTAGTTCAGCGAAATACCTTGGCGTAGCGTTCTTACATCACTTCCGCTGAGCGCAATTGTTGTAGCTGCGTTTTGCCGGAACTGGATTTTTGCACTTTTGCTGACACAGATACCTTTGTTCTACAAGGATGTGTTCGACATGCCACCGGGAAACGTATGTGTTTAGAGGGACGCCATTATTTATTTAATTCATACGAGATTCACCTTATATTAAGTACACCAATATTATTCAAGCCAGCTTTCCTCTATTGATCTATGTCTTGTGTGAAAAAAACGTAAAAGAGTGCATGCATATACAATGATCAGTATAAAAATAGACGTTTAAACCAGGTTCTAGGGCGCACCAACCTCACACTTGCCCCAACAGGTTCTCATATGAACAAACATGAACAAACAAGTACAAGTTGTCGTGGCGTAATAACTGCATCCCACCCATCAACTCGACAAAGTTGCATGCAAAAGCACACAAACATAAATAGATAAACAAACAACAGCCCCCATATATGACTACATAGTACACCAGTAACAGGAATTGAGCTCAAACCTTATTCGTTGTCTCGTTTCTCAAGCTTATAATTTTCAAGAAATTATCGTTTTTCCGAATGGGATACGTCATTATAGGAAGTATTTGAAATAAATGTGTGAAAATATCCGCATTACAAAGAAAATTTGACGTTGTTTACCGCCATATTGGTAAACAGCAAGAAAATCCCTCGCTTAATGTACGACAGATACCAATTAGATTTTACCCCCTGTTAGGATGTTGCGCACAGATAGGTCTTTGATCGTAGGTGATTGAAGCTGGAAACCATAGTATCATTGACCATTGCTTGTTGCAGATCGGGTTGTGGTCAGCGCTTCCTCACCATTAATTGACCATTGCTTGTTGCAGATAGAGTTGTGGTCAGCTCTTTTTCACCATCAACTGACCATTGCTTGTTGTAGATAGAGTTGTGGTCAGCTCATTCTCACCATCAACTGACCATTGCTTGATGCAGATAGGGTTGTGGTCAGCTCTTTCTCACCATCAACTGACTTTTGCTTGTTGCAGATAGAGTTGTGGTCAGCTCTTTCTCACCATTAATTGACCAATGCTTGTTGCAGATCGGCGTGTGGTCAGCGCTTCCTCACGTGATGATGACCGTGGTGGTGATAGCTGGAGGGTTTGTGGTGGACGCTCTGATCAGACATAACTTGCTTTCAACTACCGCCGCAAGAAAGACCGCGGAAACTTTAGGTACTACATGTCATAACAAGTAGCGTATTCTGAATATGCCACATATCGAAATTACCAATATATAAACCATATAGAACCGAATAATCTCGGGTCCAGACAGTGTTTAGCCTTAAGCGGCATAGCTCAGGTCACGCTCACTATCGGCTCATTACATTCACCTCTGTTATAGTCTACTTTCGACTACTTTTACTTTAACTAAAAAATAGTTCACCAATTAAATTTAAAATTGCTTGGGTTTCTTTGGTTTGAAAAAAAGATAGTGAAGTTATCTGTCATTTGTTTATCCACAAGCTTTCATATTCATAAATATGACTGCATAAAATAAGGCTGTCGAGTTATGTCAAAAATCTTGACATTGAGCCTTTCGCAGGGCAGCCGGATTCAAATAATTGACTCAATTTTGATCAAGTAAAAACCAAAAAATGGACATCTGCATTTGTGAAAAGGAAATACGTTTTTATTTAGGCAATAATGTAAGGACTTCAGAATAAACGTGTGGATCACAAAATTTAAACGATAAGCTCAAAACATAACAATTGCCTCTTTGTGTCAAATGTTCAGTTAAGGAGGAAAACTGCAGGTGCCTATAACACATGATTTATAATAAACACTGTACTAATTACAGTATACACCTTCTAAACATGTTATTGTTGACTGGAAACATAGTTTAATGGATTAAACAGACAATGTTTATGGAATATAAACAAAAAACGACTGCTATTTTATCAACTATCATGAGTACATGTATGTCAAGATTTACAGAAAATAACTTTATAACAAATTCAGAGATGCATTACCAATTAAACAGAGAGCAGAAACGTTCTAACATACCTGTAATTGTACGTATATGTATTAATAAACAAACTAAAAAAGTTATCCAACAGTTACGATGGAAAAGTTACGGAGGAAAATGTATTAAGTAGGTGTATGTTGTTCATATTTTTCTAGATGTTAAAAGATACATACCATTAGGTTATATGAAACAGACTGTTTGCAATCTGTCTTCAATCAAACAAACGCCAAATCAAGCATTTCAAGTGAACTATGTTAATAAAATAAGAATGTAGAACACTGTACATCACTGTCTGTGCTAACAACAACACGGGTATTTTCATCGTGCCTGGTACTGCATTGTAATTCAACTGATTTCAAGGTTTATTAAATGTTGTGAGCTAAATATTTTCACTTATGTTTGTATAACTTTCATTTAAAATGTAATTTTAATGTTTAAGCAATAGAGGCCAAGCTCAAGCAAAACCATGCACCAGTCAAAATGAAAAGTAACCTGCATATATATTTTATGCAGTACAATAATAGTATTTGTTTGAATTTTGACAAACAATTTGGAGTACTCACGTATCAGTTGCAATGGAGGAACTTTCTTTTAATAAAAACTCATGTGTGCAGCTTACATTTAGACACCACAAGTTATACGAGGATAAATTGATAACCGTGCATATTTTTCCTCCGTTACTTTTTCTAGCTTCCTCCGTAACTTTCCAGGCCCGGATCCAGACTGGTACATGCTGGGGGGGCTGATGAGGGGGTGGGTGCGGGAGGGGTATCCCCTGCCGCATTCGATTTTTTTTTATGCGGTGTGCTCAAATGGTGCAATTTTAAGTATACCTAAACTATATCTGGACTTATTCAGTGTGCAAAAAAAGAACAGTTCTCTCGAACTGAGGATGAACATAAATAATCCAACTTTTGTTGTTTACTAAATCCAAATGAATGAAGTGTACTCTGAGAACTCTTCATTTTCAGAATGTTCCCATTATCTGGTCAAAAATACATTTCTCTCTTAAAATTGTGGACAGATATTGAGTTAGGTTCCAGAAAAACAAACGAAAATGAAAGAATCTCTTCGATTTCCTCAAAAACTGCTAATTTCTCCTAGTGTTTATAAAGCTTTTCCAATCTTTACTGCACTCAGAACGCTATTGTTCCACCTGTTTTGATTGGGCAATGGCTGAGCGAGCAACCAATGAAAAATTGTATTTAAATCACACATGTTTACATCACTGTTAATTAATTGTCGCTTGCGGTTAACATGCCCCCGAGCTACATGTATCCATGGTAATTAATTGCTGGCCAGCTGGCCAGTGAAATGTTTCAACACACAACACTTGATCAGGCAGATTTTAAAGGCAACTAAAAAAAGTGGCCGGGCTGGGGGGCTGCAGCCCCTCAGCCATAGGGCTGCGTCCGGGCCTGCTTTCCTCCGTAACCCAAAATTTCAAGGGTAAATTTTAATTATCTTACCACTTCTGACCATATTACTTGACGGCTTCTGTGATAATAACGAGGCAGTCAGTTGAAAACAAGAATTTAATTAGGACTAGAAGCAATCATGATACTTTTGGTTACGGAAAAAAAATATGGAGGAATTTTTTTTTACATTTTTTGACTAATATTTGCAATAAATAATACTTATTTAGTGATGGTATGTATTAATCAATTGATAATCATGTAATTGATTTAAACTGTTTGATCCATGGAATTAACATAGATTGAAAGAAGTGAAATACACAGTTACGGAGGAAAATTTTATTATCGGACATCAAGAATTTCGTGTTAAGGCTATGACCAATGTTTTAATTTTAAAAACATAAAATTTGATAATTCTATAAAATATTTATGCCTTTATAACTGTTTTTATCTTACTTAATACCATCAGCAGTGAGGTTTAAAAATAGTTACGGTAGGAAAGTAGTTTTTTGGCGACATCCCTTTAAACGAGTGTCATTGTTTGAAATGGCATCCAATTGCAACAGAACTTTCTAATATCATATTTTCACGTGCCTTAAACATTAAAAACAGTATACTTTAATTCTCATCTTTATTTTCTATTGGTGGTAAGTATTCGATGATCGTTGGCTTATCGGTGGCCCGTCAGAGATATCGGTTGTAGACAGGTTGTCGATCGGTTATTTGTAAAATATTTTCATGGATCAAGAATTTTATACATGTTTGAAAACCCAAATCGGTAATTTTTTCCCAATAGCGGTGGATATCTGGAAAACAGTTGACCAATAGGTGATATCGGTGTTAAATACATTGTCAATACATTGTTAACAGTTCACTCAATTTCGCTGAAAAATCTTCCGATCACTCACCGATGGCTCTTTGTTAGAACAGGACAGCAACACCACATTTTCTGACAAAACTACGTTGTCGGCAGGATTCGAACCTGCGCGGGAAGATCCCAATGGATTTCTAGTCCATCGCCTTAACCACTCGGCCACGACAACTCATATAGACCACTTACACGCTTACATGTTTATATACCTTCGTGTCCGTTCCGCGTCCGTGTCCGCGAAGTGGAACGGACACGGAGGTATGGAATATACCCAACGATATCGTTGGTGAGAGAAAAATCACGGACGCGGACACGGCCACGGATCACGCATCACTGAACTATGGAATACCGGCCTTAGTGGGAGTACGGAACGATACCGCTTGTGAAGGAGATTACTAAACAACAGCCACCAAATATTAAAAGTATATCAGCCACAGGAATTGAGCTTAAACCTTATTTTTTTTGGCGATAGAACGTTTTCTCAGTAACAAATATTTTTTTCAGAAAATTAAAATTCATTTTGGACATGAATTGGCGTAAACATGCTCCATTGGGGAATATGTCTAGCAGATTTTGAAGAAACAACAGATTTACGCGAGGGACAATAAAACCACAACAAACCATGCAAGGTTTTGTTTCACTAATTTTATTGTTAGGACAGCTAGGAAGCTCACATAAAAAAACGAGTCAAGCGTTAACATCGTGGATCCGAATGGGATATGTCATTAAAGGAAATATTTGAATATAATCTGCTGACCGTGTGAAAATATCCGCAAAATTATCAAAATTTCACGATTTTATCCGCCATATTTGAAAGCAGCCACAAAATTCCTCGCTTAAAGTACGGTAGGCACCATTTAGGCACTACCCTCCGCGAAGTCGCAAAAAGATATGCAAACATTACCATTTGTCGTGGCCGAGTGGTTCAGGTGATGGACTCGAAATTCATTGGGATCTCCCCGCGCAGTTTCGGATCCTGCCAACAACGCAGTTTTATAAGTTTTCGGCAAATTTTGAGATCTATGGCAGCTCAAATTATCTTTACACCATGATAATGATGATGTTCCTTATTGTTCAGTTTTTCACTTATTTTACTGCACTTTGATGATTGAACTGCACTTTGATCATTCATTTTTATGCCCTGTTATGAACATTGTCAGTTGGTTTGGTTCACAATTTGTGCATTTTCGCAGACAAGTGCATCGAGTCTATCTCCCCAATAATCAATATGCACCTTACCTTAAAAACAAAGATGACGGCTGCACTTTTGAAGTTTAAAACGATATCGTATCAAAGACATAGCTATAAACCTGTTTAATACACACAGGTCTATTTCTTTAATACAAGTCTTCAAAGATGTATTTTTTCCTGGAAAAAGAATCGGGTCGAAAAAAAAATCAAACAATGCTGGGCATTTTGCTTAATTGTCATTTTTTCCCTTATTTTAATGCCTTGTAATTACCAAGGATGCGTTTCTATTTAATTAAAAAAACTTATTTGTTTGGTGCTAAATTGATGTCTTGCTTTCACTGGAACTTGGTTTTACTTTTTATTGTTAAAACGTGGACCATAAATGCAGAAAATTTTGTTACTTGGGGTTAAAACCAGGTTCTAGGGTGCACCAACATCACACTTGCTAACAAGATGTCTTTCTGAATTAACTTACCAATTAACCCAACATTGTTGCATGAAAAAAACACACAGACATATAAAACATAAAAAGCTGATGTCGTTCAAGCATAAAAGGTACTCAATGACCTTACAGACCAGAGACCAATAAGTAGTAGGGTCAGCGGTATATCTTCAAACAAACATGGTGTAGGATATGACGTCACGTTGCACAGATGGACAGTTGCACTTGTTACTATAAATCGATCTCATTTGCAATAAGTCGGCCATCTTGGATGACGCAGATACTCTACCACAGGTACTTGAAACAAACTATTTTTAATGTTCTATATGGGCTATATATATATACCTGTGTACTCTACCTATCTCATTAATTAAAATCCGATCTTTGATTACGCTTCTATACTCTACCCTAACCAGCGGAAAGTAACGAAGCGAAAGTTAGGATGTGATTTTAATGCGATTGATACTCTACAGCAATGCATTATCTGTTAATGTGATTTCCTTTTGGTTTAACCCTTTCCTGTACAGATAAACCTTTATTGCTAGGGCGAACAGTTTAGATCCAGATCAGCCGGCACATCCGTGCCATCTGATCAGGATCTAAACTGTTCGCTTTTTGATTCATTAGGTTATTTCTGACCAAAAAGCGACCAGTGCAGATCCTGATCAGACGGCACGGGTGTGCCGGCTGATCTGGATCTACACTGGTCGCACACGCGTAAAAATGCGTATATATCCAGGAAAGGGTTAATGACCGTTTAGATGCCTGATCGAGAGTCTGCATTTTTTCCGAGAAGAAAAACAAAATATTTAATCATTAAATTCAGTTATGGTGTTAAACGAGCACAAATAAAATAAAATTTCGCCATTAAAGGCTTGTAAATAATCAAATATACTAAAACTAAATAATCGAGCAAATGATATAGCATTTTAAAACGTTCGCTTCTCGGTGTCCGACGGCTAAATGAATAGGCCTACCGTATCGGTAGGAATTCTTGCCATTATTCTTTTCATACAAATAACAGAATTTCATTTCTTTGTTGAAAATTGATAAATTCTATATTGACAAAAGACATAACGTTTCAGTTAACTGTTGCTTTGATACGAATTCTATCCCTCACTAAATATAGAAGTTAAGCAAACCAAATGAGCAAGGGCCTAAAATTCTGCAAGAAGTAATCCGAGTAGAAAATCCTGAAAATATGCACAAGTAGACTAGGTGAATGAAATCCTCCAAACGGTTTCGGAGACGGGGTGTGGAAAATGTTTGAATAAAAAAGTTAAAGTAAAACTGACTAAGTGCCCATAACTTGGCCAAAAATAATCCAAGCGGAAACTCCTGATGTTATGGTTATGCACAACTAGGCTTGGTGACAAGCATTCCTGTGAAATTTAAATGAAATCTGCCAAGAGGGTTTTTTAAAGGAAGCACGGACAAGGTTTTTATATAGAAGTTATAGTAAATAAAATGACTAAGGGCCCTTAACTCTGGCAAAAATAATCCAAGCGGAATCTCCTGATGACATGCACAAATAGGCTTGGTGACAAACTTCCTATGAAGTTTCAATGAAATTTCATAAGCTATTTCGGAGATAAAGCATGGACAAGATTTAAACAAGATAGTAAATAAAGATGCCATTTAGTTTAAGTAATGCATCTATATAGTGAAAAAATGACCAAAGGCTCATAACTCAGCCAGAATTAATCCGAGCGGAAATTCCTGATAATATGCAAAATTAGGCTTGGTGACAAACATTCCTGTTGAGTGTCAATGAAATCCCTCAAGCGGTTTTAGAGAGAAGCGAGGACAAGATTTTACCAGACTGACATTGTGAAAAAAATTACTAAGGGCCCATAACTTGGCCATTTGAAAATAATCCGAGCGGAAATTCCTGACAATAATGCACAACTAGGCTTCGTGACAAACACTCCTGTGAAGTTTCAATGAAATACCTAAAGCGGTTTCGGAGATGAAGCGAGGACACGATTTTTCCGGACTGACATTTCGGACGAACAGACGGACGGACGGTGCGATACTATATTCCTCCCTTCGGGGGCATTAAAACAGTTCAAAATCTCACATGAAGGTCCCTGGGAGCTGTTTACTATATAAAAATAACATGCTATGTTTCAGGTTTCGGTGTGGAGTCTGCATGTTTCCTTGTCCTAGGACTGGTTCCTGGTTTGTCTTCCACACATGCGATTATTGTACTCTGCGTTGGGGTAGCATTCAGTGGTTTTGCTATTTCTGGTATGTTCTTACACTTTTAAGCAATCCGTTTTCATGACAAAACAGTTTAAAACCGAAAACTTATATGAATAATTATTAAAATCGGCCTAATTTTTGCGCAGTGAAATATTGTCGGTTCAATTTGAGGTGACCAGCCACATTTTCACTTGATATCATTATCATTAGCAATTTATCTACTTGGGAACTTGTTAATTTTTGGTGTTAAGGAAGTAAGGTTGGAACTGTTGGATATCTCGCTAAATTGAGATTGTTGGAAATTAATCAAATATTGTTTATAAGTAAGTTATAGATAAGTAGACAGGCACGTGATTGACAAGCTAATTCAAAAGTGGTTCATCAGCAAAGGTTTTGATGGGCATTGTTACTGGAAAATATTTAATTCGCCCATATCCACCATTCGACTAGTTTTTGATATATAAAGAGGATCACGTGACTGTCGACTTATCTGTAATCTGTTACTATTATACGTTGGTTTTAGCTTTCTTTGAAAACATGTATTTGCTAAACGTTTTTCTGTAATGAATTTGTAAAATCTCTTATATGATGTGTGTCTTGTATATGTACGAATGTTCCAATTTATGTTGTAAATGTACTCAGGTTACCAGCCGAACCCTCTGGATATAGCTCCCAGGTATTGCAGTGTTTTGACTGGTATTGTACGTTTGGGGACTTTAGGTTCGGTTATATCGACCGCTATAGCAGCAAAAGTTGCATCCGGCCATGTAAGTTCAACGTCTACATCCTGTGTATTCGTTTAACATCGTTAGTTTTTAGATCTGATAAACAAAATGTCACGTTGTTTTTGACAAACGACTAATTTATAAACGTGAGAAAATCTCTTGTTAAGTTCCAGACAATTATATGCAAAAGGTAACACACGCCGGATAAGAATCATAGAATTGGAACTACATTTTCATCTTAGACTTGCGACAAAGGTGTCGCTTTTAAAAAGGTAGCAGATGACTCAACAAATTGAGATTATATCTCGAAAAATACATTACGACAAGAACTGTCTGAGGTGACAAAATGAATAACTAATCCAAAAAATACGTTCTCTACTAAAACTGTTCTAATAATGTATACATGTAATTTTTATGTATTAAGTGGAGGAGTATTGTCTTGTTTAACCTTTGATCGAACGCAAGCAAGGCATTGTAAAAAAAACATCTGGCGGTCGAAATAAGTCTTCCCGTGCATTCCATTGTTCTTGTTACTAATTTCGACAATTAAAGTTTTTGAGCTTGGTTCTTTACAGTAACTTTAATTTGTTGATAGTTCTTTGACAAAACAAACTCGGCTGGTTTCAATTTCATGTCTTGTTAATGTTGGATATTGTTCAATAACGTTTGGGATATCCATGCTGTTATGTCCGTTTGAACGTTTTTGAAGCCTTTTCTGTTAGCTGTAGTTATGACAAATTAATTCTGTTATCTGGGGATCATACACCGCGGGTAACTAAGAAAGAAACTTACATGCAAACCATTCATGTATATGTTCTTACACTTGACGTTATTTTTCCACGAGTTGTCCACCTCTAAGAATTGCATTTATGTGTTTGGACCAACTTGACTTCGTCAACCTTTTAGCTTTAAGGGATTGCCACACTCCTCCCAACTTTGTTCATCAATAAAAAGAAAATTATCAAAATCTCAATAACGGCAAAATGCCGTTAAACAAAACTTTGCACAAATGTATGTTATAAATGTATCTTTATTTTGCAGATGGTAAGACACGTTAGAAAAGTCAAGAAAAATAGCGAGATCTAAAAATTCCCCAAATTTCTATTTACATAAATTCACAAAAACTAAACAACACAAAACATCATTTTAAATGCCCACATGAGTAAAATGATACTGACAACAATTTATTGTGTCCTCGTGACTTACATATGTAAACTTTAGGAGATATTAGTAAAAGTGTGTTTGACCTTCAATTATCTGTTCGCTTCCTGGTCGCGTAAACCGATGACAATCACTGATTTCTCTTTTAGAAGTTGAAATTTTTTTACAAAGTACACAACATTTTCTTGTCAGTATCATTGCGCTCACGTGGGAATTTAAAATTATGTTTTGTATTGTTTAGTTATTGTGAATTTATGTAAATAGAATTTTAAGGAATTTTTAGGTCAAGCATTTTTTTCTTTACTTTTCTAACGAGTCCTACTGTATGCAAAATAAAGATTCATTAGTAACATTCAATTGTGCAAAATTTTATTGAACGGCATTTTGCCGTTATTGAGATTTTGATAATTTTCTTTTTATCGATGAACAAAGTTGGGAGGAGTGTGGCAATCCCTTAATATCGCTAAACATAATAATTAACGAATAACACGGTGCATGGACATGTTTAATGTTTATAAAAAAAATCAATTGCGATCTTTATCTTAGTTGTGCCGTAAAATCTTCAAAAATGTGAATTTTAGAGGTGTAGTGCTTTCGCTGATAAAAGACAAATAATATATGTAGTATTAAAATAGCAAATATATGTTACGTAAATATGTTATTTTCTTAATCATAGACATCGAAGGAATGGCAGACTATTTTCATCATCGCAGGATCCCTTCATCTAGCTGGTGTGATTTACTACTTGATATTTGCCTCCGGTAACCGGCAACCTTGGGCCGAGGATGATCGGTCGCTTTTGGTCCAGAAAAAACAGTCACTGCCACACGCTGCGTCCAACAACAGTCTACCTTCAAGCATTGCGTATGACTCGGATGACGAGACAGAATCTCTGTTGACAAAAAGCTTGCGTGTAGAGCAAATAGCTGACAGTGATGAGTTTGAAGGCGCATCCTGGTTTATGAATACGATTTAAAGCACAATATTTATTTTAAATGAAAATTAATCACTTTAGCGGTGCACAATATTTAGAGTCAAAATCATTCGTTGTAAAATGATTGTTAAAATGTACATGAGACACCTCACGCACTTTGACTTATTCCTTATGCTGCGCTTTTCAAGTTTGAAAGATGCAATTAAAAATATTTTGCAACTTGCAACTAGATCTTCTAGTCAGTGTAGTTATTCTATTTTATTCAGTGAAGTTATCAGTTTCAAATATCTCCCTCGATGGTTATATGCGTATTTCAAACCAGAATGTCAACATTCATATACCGCTGTTTTGAAGCTCATTTTTATGCCCCCGAAGGGAGGCATATAGTAATCGCATAGTCCGTCTGTCCGTCCGTCCGTCCGTCCTTCAGGCCGGTAAAATCTTGTCCTTGCTTCTTAGAACTCGAAAACCGCATGGGGGATTTCATTAAAATTTCACAGGAGTGTTTGTCACCAAACCTAGTTGTGCATATCGTCACGCGTTTCAGCTCAGATTATTTTTAGGTGAGTTATTGGCCCTTAGTCTTTGCTATATAACTTCATTGAAACTCAACAGGAATGTCACCAAGCCTTGTTGCACATATGGAGTTTCCGCTCGGATTATTTTGCCAGAGTTATGGGCCCTTAGTCATTTTACTATAACTTCTATATAAACTAGAAATGTGTCCATAGGACACGGATACCCCCGCTATGCATCGTTTTCAGATACTAAAGTGCAATGACGGGAATAATAGCATTTCAAAGACAGTGATGTTCGAGTAATTATAAAAATATGCATAAACTTGATGATCAAGTAAATTATTTGTGGCACTGTTGTCTTCTCATTACGGAAATGTCTGTGAAGAAGTTGGTGGTAATGCAATGCAATGTCATAGTGAACATTTGTGCCAAGTTATTTTGAAATCCCTTCATTCATAAAGAAGTTATAGCCCGAACAAGTAAATTCAAGTTTTAGTAACCGTGACTTTGACCTTGGACTTACAGGCATGGGTGATGTACGCAACACACCGTCTTGTCAATGTAAACATTTGTGCTAAGTTATTTTGAATTCCCTCCATTCAAAACAAAGTTATAGCCCAGACAAGAAAATTCTATTTTTAGTAACAGTGACCTTGACCTTGGACCTACAGGCATGGACATGGTACACGACTCACCACCTTGTCATGGTGAACATTTCTGCCAAGTTATTTTGCAATTACTCTATTCCTAACGTAGTTACAACCCTGACAAGAAAATTCTATTTTAGTAACAGTGACCTTGACTTTGGACCTACAGGCATGGGCATGGTACGGGACACACCATCTTGTCATGATGAACATTTGTGTCAAGTTATTTTGAAAATCAATCTATTCCTAACAAAGTTACAGCCCGGAAAAGAGAATTCTATTTTTAGTAACAGTGACCTTGACCTACAGACATGGGCATGGTACGCGATACACCGCCCTATCATGGTGAACATTTGTGTCAAGTTATTTTGAAATCCTTCCATTTATAATGAAGTTACAGCCCGGACAAGAAAATTCTATTTTTAGTAACAGTGACCTTGACCTTGGACCTTCAGGCTTGGGTATTGTGCGGACACACTGCCTTGTCTTAGTGAACATTTGTGCAAAGTTATTTTGAAATCCCTCCATTCATAACAAAGTAACAGCCCGGACAAGAGAATTCTATTTTTAGTAACAGTGGCCTTGACCTTTGACCTACAGGCATGGGCATGGTACGCGACACATCGCCCTGTCATGGTGAACATTTGTGCCAAGTTATTTTGAAATCCCTCCATTCATAACAAAGTAACAGCCCGGACAAGATAATTCTATTTTTAGTTACAGTGACCTTGACCTTCGACCTAAAGGCTTGGGCATGTAGGTGACATACCGTCTTGATATGGTGAACAACTATACCAAGTTATTTAAAAATCCAATAAGAAATAACAAAGTTACAGAGCGGACAAGATTTTGCAAGAAAATTCTATTTTTAGTAACAGTGACCTTGACCTTTGACCTACAGGCATGGGTATTGTCACGACACACCGCCTTGTTATGGTGAACATTTGTGCCAAGTTATTTTGAAATCCCTCCATTCATAACAAAGTAACAGCCCGGACAAGATAATTCTATTTTTATTTACAGTGACCTTGACCTTCGACCTAAAGGCTTGGGCATGTAGGTTACATACCGTCTTGATATGGTGAACAACTATACCAAGTTATTTAAAAATCCAATAAGAAATAACAAAGTTACAGAGCGGACAAGATTTTGCAAGAAAATTCTATTTTTAGTAACAGTGACCTTGACCTTTGACCTACAGGCATGGGTATTGTCACGACACACCGCCTTGTTATGGTGAACATTTGTGCCAAGTTATTTTGATATCCCTCCATTCCAAACGAAGTTAAGGGCAAAGTGTATATTTTTCTTAACACAAAATGTAAGTGAAAAAGGGGCATAATTTGAAAAATATTGGAAGCAGGGTTATGGGTCTTGTTGGTTATGATGTAGATTTTGATGGTGAAAATATATTTCAAGTTTCAAGGCAGTATCTCAAGTAGTTTTAAAGTTATGGGCAAAATGCATATTTTGCTTAACACAAAATATAAGAAACAAGATATATTCCTATTAAAACTAATGTAAATGGAAGTATCAAAGGGCCATAACTTCTGAACGGAACATGTAAGAGCAAAACCCAACCTTTATGCACAACAACATAACAGGCCAAGCATTGTGGTAAAGTTTCATCAAATTCCCAGCAGAGGTGTAGGAGGAGTTGCGTTCACAAGATATATTCCTATTAAAACTAATGTAAATGGAATTATCAAAGGGCCATAACTTCTGAACGGAACATGTAAGAGCAAAACCCCACCTTTATGCACAACAACATATCAGGCCAAGCATTGTGGTAAAGTTTCATTAAATTCCCACCAGTAGTGTAGGAGGAGTTGCGTTCATGAGATATACTCCTATTAAAACTAATGTAAATGGAAGTATCAAAGGGCCATAACTTCTGAACGGAACATGTAAGAGCGAAACCCCACCTTTATGCACAACAACATATCAGGCCAAGCATTGTGGTAAAGTTTCATTAAATTCCCACCAGTAGTGTAGGAGGAGTTGCGTTCACGAGATAAACTCCTATTAAAACTAATGTAAATGGAAGTATCAAAGGGCCATAACTTCTGAACGGAACATGTAAGAGCGAAACCCCACCTTTATGCACAACAACATATCAGGCCAAGCATTGTGGTCAAGTTTCATTAAATTCCCATTAGTAGTGTAGGAGGAGTTGCGTTCACGAGAATATCGGACGGACGGAGGGACGAACGGACGGACAGGAGCAACTCTTAATGCCCGTCGCCATTTCATGGCGGGGGCATAAAAACTTGTCCACACTTCATCTCCAAAACTTCTTGGCAGATTTCATTTAATTTTGACATGAAACCCGAAAGTATAACCCGGAAGTAAGTTTTCCTTGAATTTCTTGAAAACACTAACATTATTTTGAAGAATTAGCACTAAACATTGCATACCAGCATATACTTATTTCAGGTATTGAGTTGCTTTCCACGAAATCCAGTTCTCAGGCAAACGGTTTTCTTTTGTAATTAGAACACGAATAAGACTAAATTGAGCTGGCAAACATTAGTACATCCTTAGATAATACATTTCTTAACTAAAATCTAGGTGGCAATAAGTATTTCCCCAAAATTCATTTTTGAGATTTTGGCCAGTTTTCACCATTTGCAATGTTAGTGACCCCTTAAATCTGGGTATTGGCGATAAAATTTGCAAAAGATTTTCCAAAATTTGTGATACCGATAACCTTGTTTTAAAAGTTTTTTTTCTGTAAAGCAATGATTACGTTCATTACAAGCTCTAGAAAAGCAAACAGGCCGTGAGATATAAACCCCATAAGATCTTGCACGAGTAAATTTGCCGTCAAAAATCGGAAAATTTACTATATTAAAATTAACATAATCTTTTTAGTGATATAATTTAACAGAAGTTTAAGGCTATGCAACATACTCTGTGTAAGTTTGAAAGAAATCTGCCAAATAGTTAATGAGGAGTTTATTACATGAATAAATAAAGGGCCAAAACTCTGGTCACAGGAAATTTTTCACGACCATCTACAAAATGAAGTGTATAACTGGTCGCGGGCAAAATCATTTCTTCACGATCATCCGTGCACCCTGCTTGAATATGTGTGCAAGTTAAAAAAATATCTGCCCAATTGTTAATGCGGAGAGATGCTACAAACTTTTATAACTGAAAATTACTGAACGCTGTAAAATGATAGCAGGAAAAACTTTTAATGCCAGGGAGCATCCTGGTTGATAACCTGTGCAAGTTTGAAAGAAATCTCCAAGATTAACGAAGACCCTAAATTCTGGTCAAAAATGGTCGCAGAAAATTTTTTTTCTTTATGACCATCTACAAATCATACTTGATCATACGTGCAAGTTCGAAAGAAATCCCCCAGAAAGTTAATGGGGGTTGATTTGGAGGACGTAAATACGTATGGACATGCGTACGGACAGACGTATATACATTTACGTACAAATGTACGGACGAATTCAACATTATATGCCTCTCGATTCGTGGAAATATAAAAATTGGGTTTTGTTATAATACAGTTTTTCTTTGATGTTATTTAGTAATTAGGGATTTTGACGATAATCAGATGACAAATATGGCTTCTATTTTGTTTACAAGATTTTCACGAGGAACTTTTTTTACAACAAAGATGATCAAGTTTCAACTCTGTAAAACGTAAACATTCTAAGCAAGTTTGGTTCAAATTGGATGGAAATGCGGCCTCAAGTGTCAACAATATATTTTTCTTTGATTTGACACAGTGATAAGGTTTTATTTTAAATCAAAGATGGCAAAGCTTCTAAGTTGTTCAAGTTAAATGAAGTCAAACTTTTTGAACAAGTGTCTTGATAATAAATTAAACAAGAGCCAGTCAAAAATGACAGCATGCTAGGCTTTCTTAGAGTTGGAAATAAAGCAAGCAGAGATTTTAAACCAATTTTTGAATGGTGCAACATTTTAAATGGGGAGTGTGTCAAGTATTTGTGATAAAAAAGCACCCCATCCACAGTGTGAAGCAGTTGGTTTTGGGAAAAGAAAGTGAAACAAGAGTGCCAAAGTGCCACAAAATACGCCCATCGATTGGTACATTTCGTACCAATAAAGGACCATAACACCGAAGTGGCTGAAGCAATTTGGCTGGTTATCGAACTTGATATTATGTCCATAAACATTTTCTCCAAGAATCATAAAGATAGCTCAACAACTGTTTGAATTATTGAGCGGACAACACTCCAAAATCTCGAACAAAATCAGAACAAGAAAATTAAAGAATGCTTATTTTTATTTATTGAATCTTTATACTACAACAAACATGAAGTATTTATGATAAAATAAAATAAAGGCAATAAAACAGGTGAACTGTTGTTTGATTGACTGGTTGAAATGATTTGATACAAGTATATTAAAGAAACTGAAAAATGGCAATTTTGTAAGCCACATGGTCCGATTAGAAAAAAAATACATACAGAAAACAGTTTCGTATAGCTTCTCTCTTCTTTGTTTGATCCAAACAAAATTGCCATGGCTGCATCTTGTCAGAATAATCTAATGAATCTAAAAGCAAAGAGTGTAGACAGGGTCTATTTAATCTACTAATTAAAGAGACCCTGGTGTAGATCCTAATCAGATCGCACAAAGGTACAATCTGATCTGGATCTAAACGGTTCCCCCATGCAATAACAGTGTATTTATGGGGTGAAGGGTTAATGTATGCGTAACTTTAGGTGCATCATTATTTGGTCATGGCAAGAATCATGGCAGCATTGAGCATTGTCTCAGTTTCATGCTAACATGTGTTGCCTGCCCTTAGAATCACTATTTGACAAAACAGACATGAAATCTCCAGATCAGGTTTTTCAGAATATTTTTAATAAACAAGTAACGAAAGATGTCAGAGAAATACGTCTAATTTCTGGAGTTCAGAGATTCTTGTAGTTTGATGCTTTTTAAAGAAAGAAATAAAGAAGGAAAAACAGAGACTTATTTGTTTCCAATTTTGAGAGAATTTCGAGAGTTTTAAATGTACAAGAATAGTAAAAATGTACAAGAATAGTAAAGTAGTGAGATATTCTTAGTAAAACAGGCTGATATCAGCAACTTTGTTCAGTGTTAAAATGATACTTTCATAACTAAGTATAAAAACTCCCATGATTTACCTCATAACTAAAGTTTGTGTAGTTTTGTCAGTAGAAATGAAACCTCATTAGGACAAAGTTGTGTAGTCTAATTTAAATTACAATAACAACATAAAATAGTTGTTTTTAAAAGTAGTCATGTGATACTATAGCTATGGATCATAACTTAAATAAACAGAAATATAAATAAAAACACATCATCCATGGAGCAAAACTAAAGAAAACAGAAAAATAAAAAATACACATATATTGTTCAATGGAATTTTATTGGTTGGTGGTGTTGAAAGGTAAAAGTCTGCTGGTATGCTGAATACTTAGGCAAAGGTATTTATTACAAGAGTGCCAAACAGACACAAAATACGCCCGTCAAAATGCTGATCATCAAAATGGCGTAACAATCCGATGAAAATTTTTCGACTTGGAGAGCAGATACCGCTAATTCAGTTTTTGGACAATTCAAGGGCCATAATTCAGGAGTGCCTGGGGGGATTTGGCAGCTTATAGAACTTGGTCGAGATATTATGCCCACCAACATATTCACCAAGTTTGATAAAGACCCGATGAAAACTCTTTGACTTAGAGAGCGGAAACAGTAATTTTGGACAATTCAAGGGCCATAATTCAGGAGTGCATGGGGGGATTTGGCTGGTTATAGAACTTGGTCCAGATATTATGCCCACCAACATATTCACCAAGTTTGATAAAGACAGGACAAAAACTCTTTGACTTAGAGAGCGGAAACCCAAATTTTGGAAAATTCAAGTGCCGTAACTCAGGAGTGCATGGGGGATTTGGCTGGTTATAGAACTTGGTCCAGATATGCCCACCAACATATTCACCAAGTTTGATAAAGACAGGACAAAAACTCTTTGACTTAGAGAGCAGAAACCCAAATTTTGGACAATTCAAGGGCCATATTCAGGAGTGCCTAGGGGGATTTGGCTGGTTATAGAACTTGGTCCAGATATTATGCCCACCAACATAGTCACCAAGTTTGATAAAGATCGGATGAAAACTCTTTGACTTAGAGAGCAGAAACCCTGTGGACGCCGCCCGCCCGCCTGCTGCAGGTGTTCCCATAATACGTCCCGTTTTTCAAACGGGCGTGTAAAAAAGGGGTTTGTTATATGTTTACAGTGGTACATATTTCTTTTAACACTCAACTTGTGTAATTTGTATTTTAGGCTTTTTAGCATAACTTATTTTGAAATCAAACCAGACAATTTGGCTTTTTTCTTTACTGAGAAGTGAACAGACCTAAATCAGACTGGATGGATGTTCAGTCTGGTGGTTGTTAATGATGATCAAAGTGTGATTAAGTGTTAACCAACAAACACTTAGTTTGAGAATTGCTATCCACATATACCCGTGACCATGTGAATCTCCCACATTTTAAAATCTTCAAACAAAACTGTGAATTCATTGATATTTGTGGGATACTTATCTTCATGAATTTTGTGATCAGATCAATGAATTTACCACTATGAAATATAGAATTTCAAATTAGAAAGTAACTGTTCTGATATCCCATATAACTGTTTAAACCCTTTAATCCATAAATACGGCTTTTATAGCATAGGCAAACAGTGTAGCTCTAGATCAGCCATCAGGATTTACACTGCTCATTTTTTTATTGCTTCATTTCTGACCAAGAAGTGAACAGTGTAGAACCTGATCAGACAGTACAGATGCAATGGCTGATCTAGATCTACACTGTTGGCACATGCAATAAAACCTATTTATATGCAGTAAAGGGTTAATTAATCAAATTTTGATGAAAATGGTATAGAAAGACTTCCATGCCGCTTTATAATGGCTATGGCAACATTTCTTCACAACAAAAATTCTGTACAGTTCATCTGTTCTGGACTGCCACATAATGTAAAACCTTCCAGTACAACAGTAACCCATTAAACCCTTCATTGTCCTTGTAACTAAATACAATAAAATGCAGTTTCTACAATTAACTAACCTACTGACAATATCACAGACTGTTCCACACTTAGTACGAGTATGAAATACCTTAGATTCTAATTCACAAACAGAAAATCATTAAATATCAAACTGAAAATTCAACATGAATTTACAATGTATTGTGAAAATGGCATCCAACTGAATTTCTTTATTCCTCTTCTTTGTAATAAAACATTTGTTATTTCATTAGACATAGTTACAATTTTAATTTAAAACATTTTGTTCAGTAAAGGGAATAGTCACACATACAGACTCTATGGAGTGAATGAAATCAGGGGAGATTCATTTTCTTTACAATTATTTTGTGGAAACTTTGGCAAATCCATACTACTATCCTCAAATGACTTTTCTAACAGACTTTGACCTAGTAATTGACCTTGACCTTGTGACCATGACCTTTCAGCAGCAGATACAGCCCCACTACGTTTAGGTAATTCAGGTGTTTTTGTTGCAAAGAAGTCATCAATATCTGTGTTTCGTTTATCATTCAGCAAATCATCGATGTTGACACTTTGCGATAGTCTGTCTTCTGTTTGAAGCAAGTCATCAATATTATCTTCCTCCTCGTCAAGTTCTGGTAATTCAATATCTTCCAGCTTTTCTGTGTTGTCCCAGGAGATGTCACTCTGTTTCAGGACGTTACTGGGGTAATCAGGAGAACTGCAACCATCTGTAACCAGACAAATGCATTGAACACTACTCTAAGGGATTTGGCTGTTATCCCATGGGCAGAAAGTGTAGATCCAAATCAGCCAGCACATAATACTTTCTTATCAGCATCTGCACTGCTTGCTTTTGATTAATAAGGTCAGAAGTTACAAATAAGTGACCAGTGTAAATCAAGATCAGATGGCAAGGATGTGCCAGCTGATCTTGATCTACACTTGTTGCACATGTGATAAAACCAGAGTATTATTCTGGAATAAAGGATTACAATGTCATATTATACCATAACAAAAATCTAATCAGGGCTATTCCAGTTAAACATATATTTGTACAAAAATAATGTATTTATAAAGTCTTTATAAAAACTAAGCAAAATGTTTCAGTTTAGTTTCATGAAATTAACTCTTGTAAGGGCTATTCCAGTTAAACATATACCCTACCCCAGGACGGCAAAATAAAAAACTTCTATTGGGGGAGGGTCCTGTAAATTTAATCTTCTAATGGGGGTGGGGAAAAAGGGATTTTCACTTCTAAAGGGGGTTCCGTTTTTGCCGGATAAGAAAAGGAAGACCAATAGTTTGGTGGCTAGAAAATCATCGGCGTGAAGGGCGAAAACCGTCGGCGTGCGGGCCGAACTTATATGAGGACGATATGAATTGCATAGAGTGACTTCCGAATCCCGTTACAAGAAAACGACGCGAATCCTGATGTCTGATCGGTTTTCTAAGGAAGACCTTCAAAATTGGATGCCAGCTTACGGCGTACATGCAGCGCGTCAACACGATACCACGGCGATCAGTATTTTGTTTGGGGGTGGGAGTGGAAAAGAGATCACAGTGAACAAGGCCACTTTGCATGCTTATTCGAGCGGACACAGCTTTGAAGTTGTAATTAAAATTTAACATCGCGACATTGCAGTGAAGTACCGCGTAGAAGCCTGGATGCTCATAACTTCATAAGGAAAGGCAATCCAATTTTTCAAATGTTTATTTACAATTCAGTGAATATATTAATAACCATTTTCATACTCTCAGTAAATTGATGTTCTATATAACAGTAAAAATAAATGAATATTAGTTATGATAACTAGCCTTATTGTGACTTTTTCAAGCCATATTGAAATTAATTGAATGACAAAGGCCAATTTGTATTGGTTATTTGGAATAATTCTAATCAGAATAATGTGAAACTCTAACATGAGCGATACAGTCTTGGATACATAATTTTCCGCTAAATCCCATAGCGGGACGCACGTGCGTAGACAGGACCGGAACTGGCGTCGGGATAAAGCCGTTAAAGGACGTGGTCTGCAAGAGAAGCATGCTTTACAGTTTTTATATTGTATTTCCAACAACACTGTTTATTTTCTTATGAACCCTTTTAGTATTGAAACGAATTTCCACAGAATACCTTAAACAGTTAGGCGCTAAAATGAGAAGCTCCGGTCATGTATCCTCATGCGCGTCTCGATGCGACCTTTTGCTATCAACAGTAATTTCAATTCCCTTCATATTAATTAAAATACCTCAGTAAAATGCAAGTGCAATAAGCCATTGTGTTTTGATTTGGATTTGAAGCCTGCAAGCCTTTTCCTTAAGTAGTTTGTTTAGAACTGAAACTGGAACAAATACATGTATTTTATATACTCTCGCACATGCAAATTCAGTGCTGTTATACTTTAAAGTTATTCACTTTCAAGAGTTACACTGGATATTTGTTTAGTATAAAGTTTATACTATAAACAGAATAAAAGAATCGTACAACGTCAATGGAAGGTAAGCAGTTTTTGACCAACGCGAAAGTGCCTTCTGTCAGTTTGTCGAAGGGAGATCACTTTTGATTAACTTGCTATTGCTGATTAATTATATTAAGACGAAACGCAACATGTTATAAATACTAGACATTGGATAAAATGCTGTACTTTGTATGTGTGGTACACTAACTTGGAAACTACAAATGAACAATTGGTGCGGTAAAAAATAACAACTATCTACGGTAAAAGATCACAGCCGGTGAATTCTGACGTAAAAGATCGTACATCATTTTTTATCATTGATAACTTAAAGCTCTTTCCTCGAGAAAAAAGAAACACGTAAAGATTTTACCGCCCACGACGCAAAAAGCTTGCATTACGTGTAAATCATGCCCTTTTTATTGCACACGTCTGACGTATTGTTAATTGTACGTCATATGTGTATGATGTATGCGGCGAACAAACAGTGTGCATTTCGAGCAAATCGTGTGTTTATTTACCGCCAAAAATCCAGACATCAGGGATGAAGGTTATAAGACTGGCGCCATTTCAGCCAATCAGATGCTTTAGATTTGAGACTGGTTTCCATTCTCAGTTTTATAACCTTGGGCACTGATATTATTGTTAGTGTTTGATTTTTATGACGTATGTCAGATTCCCAATTCATTTTTTTTTCGGAAGAGAATGAAATGCTGTTGCCCACCAGTAAAATAAACTATTGCTACATGTTTTTAGTTTTTCATTTCCGAATCTCCGACGCAAAAAAATAATGTCACGTAGTCCGTGTTTTTTGCTTTCATTATCGTGTAAGCTATAAACGTAACTAATAAAACACATCTTCGGAAAAAAAACGTAAATGCATAAACATACACAATGCGAAAGTTATGTCTGTGAACTTTCTATTGAAAATTCACAGATTTTGTTTTTATTTGCGATATAGACAGTGTAGGAGAAGTGTTCATTCGTGTATCGACCTCTAGGGCGAGAACATGAAAACACGATGCGAGACAGCGATATTCATATCGCACCCTCGCATCTTACTTTCGCGACCTCGCATCGAGTTTTCGCGTGTTGATACTTTCGCGATCTCGCATATTATTTTCGCGTTTTCGTGGTTTCGCCCCCGGGACAGCGATATAAATATCGCGTTCTCGCATCGTACTTTCGCGATCTCGCATCGTCGTTTCACGATCTCGCATCATGTTTTCCGTTTTCGTGTTCACACCCCAGAGGTCGACAGCGCGAAACATTGATGGCCCATCGTACTTTCGCGATCAGTACAGCGAGACCACGAACACGCGAAACAACAATGCAAGGTCGCGAAAGTACAATGCGAGAACGCGATATTAATATCGCGTTCTCGCATCGTACTTCCGCGATCTCGCATCGTGTTTTCGCGTTTTCGTGGTCTCAATGCACTGAGGGCAAGACTGCGAAAATGCGAAAACACAATGCGAGAACGCGAAACAACGATGCAAGGTCGTGAAAGTTCAATGCCATGGCGCGATATTAATATTGTATAATTATTAATATTGTACTTTCGCGACCTCGCATTGTGTTCTCGCGAATTCGCATCGCTGTTTCGCGATCTCCATCGTTGTTTCCCGATATCGCATCGTGTTTTCGCGTTTTCGTGTTCTCGCCCTTGGGGTCGACAGAGCGAAACAATGATGGCTTCAACGGAACACCGTACAATGCAGATTTGGAGAGAACAAAACAAGCTTCTGTCAGTGACCTTGTGCCTTATTTTTACTTTTGGCACTCCTAATAAAATTAACTCATCACGAATTAAGATATATTTAACTTATATTTCAAAATTAACATTGTACATTTGTACAAAACATTATCAGACGAAAATTCACCACAAATTGCTAGCGTGTTCGCGCGACCAGCCACGGCGGATCACGTGACACTTGAGTAATACTAAAAATTAAAATATCATACATATGCAAACTGTTTCACAAATATGATATTTCATGCTCCTTTCCCGAAAATTACCCGATGAAAAATATTCAGCTCCCCTTTATATGCATTAAAGATAATAAGTGTCTACTTTAATAGCATTAATCAGTTATAACTTAAGCTAAAGATACAATCTTTGGTGTTTATATTTTCTCCGGACTTTGAAAACTATTATGTTATCAATTCATCCTTATAGTCAAATAACTTGCTGAAATGGCAATTCTTATTACACAGAAGATGACCGTGTCATGCATTTATTGTTTATCCTCAGTAAAGTTCAAGATGCTGTTTCTGAGTTTTTCAATATTAAAATGTTCTTACAGATCTACAAGTCCTTGTAACCGATCACGATCTACATTGTTCGCTTTTTGATTCATTAGGTTATTACTGAGAAGAAGGCTTCAAACAAGATCCTTACTTCGCAGTGGACCTGCCTTTTGGAAATCAAACTACAAGTCTTGTTTCTTTATCATGTGGTATTTGAGAATATGGTAGACTTAACCCTAATATGGCAAATGAATATGAACTCGCCACACATAAAACGTTTATTTATGAATGATGTTCAACATTAAAAAAAACTTCTAAGGGTTAAAAAATATCTCTTCTAAAGGTGGACCAACATTGAAGAAAAAAAATTCTATTGGGGGGACCGTTTTCAATTTTTTTGCTTCTAATGGGGGATGGTCAAATTTGAAAGTGCCTTCCTGGGGTGGGATATATGTTTAAATGGAATAGCCCTCAATTATAATGAAGGTTTAATAAAGTATTCACATAGTAATATACAAGAGCCTGAATGGGAACAAATCTTGAAAATTAAAGTTTATGTCATGTTATAACCATGTCGTTTTTCTATAGTTCACCCATAAATGTTTCATTTCAAACATAATTCAGATGAAATAAAAGTGAAAGGTTTTAATAAAATAATCTTAAAATACTGTCTGTTAAGCACAAACATCTTAGATTAAGTTAGAAATGGCAAAAAAAATCTTAAAATTCTTATAATAATAATCAAGGTCATGCAAAAGAAGGAATAGTTAAGAAGGCATCATACAGGTGATTCACCTTATAAGCAGATAAATAAAGTTTATACAACCAGTCTTACATCTCAAGCATCTGACTGGTTAAACAGAAAATGTATGACCTTTAATTTACTAACAGCTTTGTTCACATACCAGAAAGTGGATCCGCTCTGGGAGGCCTCCTTGACAACCTAGTGGGTGGGGTATCTTCTAATGCCTTTTTAAACATTTTCCGTATTTCTTCACTAAGTGGACTACGCTCTGTACTGAGGGATTGTGAAAGAAAGTCTCTGGACAATGGTGTTTTCTCAGCTGGAAGTATAATACAATCATTGTATCACAGTATAAAATAAAAAAAAGGGCATAAGATGATAAGTTTGGCAATCTGCTTAAATTGAAAATGTGTTGACAAAATGAATTCTGTTATATACTTCTCATAATAGTATATTAGTCCTGAAATGATTAAATTTCTATCATTGTAAACTGGTATTATTACTTTACTCCATGGGATATGGCAGTTATCCATGGGCAAACAGTGAAGATGCAGACCAGCTTGCACATTGGTGCCTTCTGATCAGGATCTACACAGTTTGCTTTTTGATTCATAAGGTAATTTCTGCACAAAGAGTAAACACCCATTTGATAATACCCACTATATGAAGTAAAGGATTAACAAATGGCAACACAAAGACGATCTTTCATTTCTTTGACAAATGAAGTCTTGCGCTACCGTAAATTGGGATATTTTCGCGTCGTCAAATTTTCGCCACTTTGCCCCAAAATGCCTTTGTCTTATTTTGGCCAGTTTAATTTTCGCCATTTATCATTATGTGGCCAAAATTAAACACAGTCACATTATTTAAAGAAACATTGTCCGAACATTAAGATACATGTACATTAATTAACACGTCCGTAAACTTAAGCCGAGAATACGTCAACACCTGTCAGACGTTTCTTCCTTTGACATATCTGCTTACCTATGTCAAGCAATTAACTCCATAGTTGTTAAATAAACATCCTTTTGTTGTATAATCAACAAAAAATGCGATGGCTTGGCAAATAGGGTGCAATAGATTAGTTACAAACTGCCGATTAGACGCAAGGCCGGTAATGCAGACACAAAGTTTGAAACACAACCTGATCAGAAATTAGCAATAATTATACTAGATAAGCTGTCAATCAAACAATCAGCTGATTTAGAAATGAAATCATCCTAGTTTGTTGACGGGTTGAACTTCTTTTGTACAATAGCGCCCATCGATATTTGAGCGGTTCGCACCGTTTCAAGTTGACGTCGGCGTCTTTGATGTTAAATATACAAGCAGTGCTGACATTTTAGATCAAAGCGTTCAATAAACATGTGTTGAACAGGTGTTCATAGCAGTTCTCAATTTGATGATTTTAGTCAATGTACATGTATCTATTCTCGGATATTTTATGGGCAAGTATTAGCACGATTAAAAATATTCGTCATTTATTTCTTACTCGTAATAAAAATTATGAACATCAGTCTTAAACATCGCAAATTAATGCACGGCAATTAACGTCGTTCATATTAGTCTGATTTAATTATTTAATGCGAAGATGCTCTGCGTACGTATTACTGAAATGTTGTTTCAAACCACTCTTGAATGAACTTCCTATAAAAAATTAAAATGCATAAAAATTGTTTCCGTATAATATTTAAAACATAAATCGCAAATAATTTCGAACAATCAGTTCTTGTGTCGATGACACAGATCTGTCTTGCCTTGGTACATCACCTGTACAGGCAATACATCGCCACTCAAGCTCCTTTTTTTTTGGTTTAAAATATTTTAAGATCGACATTTCACAACAGTATTGCACACAGAAACCCCAACAAGCTGCAATACACTGATTGAAATTTAAAGTCACGAGATTTATCGAGTTGTTTTGATAAGTGTTAAATAACAACGTCGGCGAAGCGTGAAAGATTATCTGTATTGATGTGTTTGCAATACCTGGGCTTTATTTTCACCTGTGACATATTTTGGTGTGTTTAATTTTCGCCTTTTCATTAGGGTGGCCAATTATGCCAATTATTAACCAAGGCCAAAATATCCCAATTTACGGTATGTCAAGCAAAGGAAGAAAGATCTCACAAAATCTCAGTATCGGTTAAATTTGATCAATAACTGATGAAATGAAAGCTGCATAGTGTAATAAAATCAGTTGAATATCAAACTACTGCAAAGTGTGGTCAACACATGAGTTAACACTCTTGAGTCATCCTTCTGAACTTAACAACTGAATTCAGTGTGACCAGCAAAAGTGTAAAACTATACATACAAAGAGCAAAACTTGGATGATAAGTTATAACAGGAATAACAAAAAATAAATCCTACAGAGCTTAATCTGTTTTGAAGAAAAAATGGCCTCATTAACAATGAATAACAATTTAACCCAACTTTACAAGTGACTGATGAAACTAGATTGTGTTCTCAGGACACTGATATCCCCACTGCTACATTTGTAACAAATAACTCCGATACAAATGGTTGCATGAATGAATCTTTTCAAACGATCATCTACACATCCTGCCTGATCATCTATGCAAGTATGAAAGAAATCTGCCCGATAGTTAATGAGGTGTTGATGCCACAAGATTTGGGTTCATAAAGACAGATGGACAAGTGCAACTTCATATGCCTCCCACTTTGTGGGGCCCTACAAAAATCAGTAACAATAAATCAAATATGTTTTAAGTATATGTGATCTGATAAAATGGAATAACTCATGAACGTGACAAGAAAAGGTTGTTACCTGCTGAAGGTCTTCCTTGGAAAGATCTGGATAGTACTTCTTTGCTTGCTGCTGCCCGAGTCCCAGTCTTCAGTCTGTTACTGTCAAGCTGAACACCTGGAGATATGGGCTGTATCCTGGAGTCCTTACTGCTGCCAACTTAATCAGATGGTAATGTCTCAATATTGGAATACTAGAGGGCCAACTATTAATATCTTAGTAACTATTTAGCTCTATAATATAAACTATTATTAATGAATTGACAACTTTTCTTGAAAAATGGACAGACTGTATAAATATCAACCTATGTCATCAATCTGTTAATAGTCTATAACAAAAGAGACTGGGGGCAAGTAGATAGGTACATGAATGAAAATGAAAAAAAATCTAGATAAAGTTGTCATTATCAGCCTGCCATGGCAAAAACTCACAAGCTCTAGTAAATATTGAAGTTTCCCTGCAAATGTACACCAAGATACCATTGATGGCAGAATAAGAGCCTAAAATGAAAGCAAATTGTGTATGGAGGCAAATCAGAAAAATAAATAATCTAACTCTTCTGGCTCTCTCCTTATAAATTGAAAGGTAACATCCATCTACTGGAAGGCATCTTTGGAGTGCTTCACTTGCTTCCAGGAGTATATTTAACAGTTCTGTTGTAGAGTTCAATGTTCTTTACCTCAGGGAAGAAAAAGAGTACTCACATTGATTGTCTGACATGTGGAAGCTGCGATCTATGATGATTGCCTCCCTTGGTGAGTTCTCTAATGAAGGAAACTTTTCATCATCCAGCAACATTTCTGGGCCGACTGGAGAGCAGATCTCTCTGGGTGATCTCCCTGTGAATAGAAAAACAAATTACCACTTAGTTCACAAGGATTAAGACATCTGGTACAAACATCTACCAATAGATGGCAGAGATTCACATCTGGTAAATACATCTCTCAATAAATCCATAAAAGATTTACCATCAGGTACAAACATCTATCACAAGGTAGGTGTAGCATGTGAAGTTAAATGATTTTCTTACATTTGTCAATGTTGTTCGAGAGTCTACTCATATCTAAAAACTTTGTCCATTTTCCTCCACCTCCTCTGCTATTGATTCACCAGCCATTAAACTAAATCCTTTCTTATACTATTACTATGACTTGAGTTGAATATACATATATATGCATTTTAACAAGTGTGTGCGACCAGTGTAGATTCACCCATGCAATAAAGGTGTACCTATGGGTTAATGCACCATTGCCATACCTGTCTGTTGGGGAGGAGACATATGTAAACTCTTGTCTATGACAATAGGTTCCTCTGCAGATCTTTGTGAAACCTCAGACAAGTCGTCTTCTAGATCTTCTTCCTCGAGGTCTGGTGCCTGTTCATCCTCGAGGTCTGGTGCCTGGTCGTCCTCAAGGTCTGGTGCCTCTATGTCCTCGAGGTCAGGTCCCTGTACGTCTTCAAACTGGCCAGCCTCAACTACAGCTTCATCTAACCTTGATTAAAAACACATTTTACCATTTATAAAAAATAAACTAAATCTTGTTGAGAACTCCTTATGAACTGGTATCATCCTGAGCTTTACAAGTTGAGGTATGCTTTAACAAATATAGAGATGGTTATGAGATTTTTTTGGCGGTACAGACAAACCTGTCTTCAAAGACCACTCAGGGAAAACCCAAAAGTGGTCTTTGAAGGCAGATGGTCTTTTTTCACAGATGAATTTGTTTTTCACATCAGTCAGTGGGACAAATAAAATGTGTTTTTTGTTTACAGATGGTGTTTGGAACATAGTACATGTATATTGTAAATTTGGATAAATGTAATTTTGTTTATTTGCTTGTCAATATTTTTTTGTTTAAGTAGGTCTACGGAAAATGAAGAGGATAGATGTAAAATATCAGGACTAGAAAAGAATAAGTATTTTTGGAAACATCTGACAAAGATAAAGACTGGCAGTCTACTGCAATGCTATTGTTGGAATAAGATTGGGAAAACTTTTATCCATCACCGCAACAACCATTACATATAGGTTAGACCTGCCACTGTCTAGTAGATCTTTGGTAAGGCTTAGAACACAGGATTCAGTCTTAATATGGTAAACTTTTACCCATTTCAGTTTAGTGCTCGACGCAGTACAAAGTTCAAATTGTATGGCCCAAAAAATGTCTTCTTAATTTGTGTGTTCCTTGCACTAAATGCCATTAATGATGTCATTTTTGAAAAACAATAGGCACTGTTATATTACACATTTCTAGAAATTACATTTTCTCCTGAGAAAGACTGGAGGGAATATAATACTGCATGTTTTCCTATAGTATTTTTCAAATTGTATGCTCCCACAAAAAGTCTGACCACAATGAACCTAATTAACTTCTAAACTAAAATAACTTTTAATATATGTCAGCAGCTTAGTTAACTTCTTATACCTAGCTTCCTTTTGCACAGTATCATATTCTTCTTCATTTTCCTCTAACAATTCTTCTTCATGCACTTGTCTAATTCCTTCTTCTATCATTTCTTCCACATCATCATCCCTAGAGCCCTCAGTATCTCTTCGTTCTCCCCTTCTACTATCCTGTATAGGCTGTAACCCCTGATGTGCAGAATGTTGTATAGTCTGTCTTGGGGAATTTAGAGTAACTTCTGAATCTACATTTCTAATTTGTGGTTTGTCTATAGGTAAGAAGCTGTTAGCATGAGCTTGTTCTTCTCCAGTGTATCTGTCCAAGTCAATGTCCTTGCTCTGGATATCTACAATCTGATCAGCACCATCATCAGCAGCGTCAGTTTTCCAGTCATTGGTTGGAGTAAGACTGTCTCTTGTATTGTCATCTCCTAAGTCAGGAGTTCTTCTAACCACATTGTGAGTCTCAAATGCTTCCAAGCCTGTAAAACATCAAGATACAGGCTGATATCTGGGCCCTGATTGTGTGTATCAAATACCTTGTAAGGAAAGTCTTGCCAGTCCAGGAAAACACCATTTTCTTTTGACAAGACACACATATTGAACAAAAATTGAAATATTTCTTGGATAATGAATTACATAACCTTGAAAGTGCACTAATGTTGGTTGTAGTTTATGTTGAGTTCTATATTTGCCATTTGTGGATTTCTGAAGTGGAGTAGCTGTATTGATTCCACAAATTCCACATTTGGCATAGTTTAGTGAGATGATATTTTGAACATTTTGACCCCAAACATTGATTTTCAGGTGTGTTGCAATAAATGGCAAAATTTCAGCCAGTATTTTTTATTGGTGTTCGCATGTGAATTTCAAAGATAGTTGCGAACATGAAGAGTTTCTTAGGGGAGAATGAAATTCATCAAGCCAAAATATGCTTATAATATTCACATCTCTTATCATAAAGTCTTATTGAATTCCAACTGGTAGTTGCTAAGAAACAGCTGTGAGCTAAAGCTCACTAGTGTTACAAATGTACCCCCATTTTGAGAAATATTACTTTCAAAATGTAATTAAATGCCCTTTGGATTATGAAATGCACCTGTATAGTGACAAAATGTAAAAGTATTCAGTAAACAGTAAGTAGATGAGCAAGGAGCATAAAATCGCTTGACACCATATGGGACTATAGGATAAAGAAATATACAAAATATCAGGCTGCTGCATGTTATAGTTGCTTTGAATACTGCGACGGAAAATGTGCAAGTATGTCAAATATGTGTCCAAATCTAAGTATTTGGGAAACAGGAAGTAGATGAGAAAGGAGCATAAAATTGCTTTACACCGTATGGGACTATAGGATAAAGCAATATGCAAAATAACCAGCTGCAGCATGCTACAGTTGCCAAGAAAACTGCGATGGAAAATAAAAATGCCCTTTGGTTGATATAATGCACCTATATTGTCACAAAATCTAAAAATATGCGACAAACAGTAAAAAGTGTGACAGATGGATGGCTAAAGAGGCATATATATGTCCACTGCACCTCTCTCTTTCAGGGACCATTATACACTTATAATACTGTACGACATACCTGAATTGAAAGGGGAGAGAATCTTGCCTTCTCCCATGATTTCTTCCACAAGGAGATCTGCTGCTGTTTTCTTGCTGGCTCCTGGCTTACTGACATCAAACTGGTCACCTGATCAACAATTTATTCTCTTATTTAAAGCTATACAGAAATGATTGACAAATTCCTTACCTAATTATCATGACCAGAATCCACATAAGTTATTCTTTTTACAACAAAAGTGTACTTGGTCGGTTTGGTACTGAATTTGTTTTTGTTGTCGAACAAAATAATTCATGTTGCAAATTACAAAACAAATGTTGGTGTTAGTAAAATTCTGACAAACTTGAATTTTGTGTTTCACGCAAATGTGTTGCCTGCTTGCAAACTGTTCAGGTGTAAAAAATATAATACATAGTTTAATAATACATGTTTATGGTAATGAGATATAATTCAAGTTTTAATATTTCATGAAATATCACAAGTACTTTCATACACACAGTTAATTTTCGCAAGTTTTAAGACAGTTTATCATTATAAAGTCTGACAGGCAAAATCTCAGAAATAAGTTCATATGCAGTTATATGTGAAGAGCAAAATAAACAACAGGTTAAAACATGACAATATCAGAATTGATATTCAGCAAAAGTTAGTACTTTAGAGACTATGGCACTGGTTATTGAAATCTTGTTGGAATGCCGCAAGAACTTGTTTCACATGTTATTTATCTCAAGTAGTTCAGTAAAGAAGTTTAACCCTTTACTTCATATATAAAACTTTTATAACATAGGCAACCAGTGCACATCCAGATCAGCCAGCACATCAATGCCATCTGACCTGGAACTTCATTGGTACATTCTTGGTTAAAAATAACCTAATGATTCTAAAAGCGAAAATTGTAAATCCTGATCACCAGTGATCTGAATATACACTGTTCACCCATGTGATAAAAGCTGCATATAAGGAGTAGAGTAAATGGATTACTAATTTACTATTTTTTGTTACTCTGTGAGATGCTGTAGATTTAATGGACCTAGTAGTAAATGTATGTTTGGATAAAGATGTGCTGGCTGATCTGGATCTACACTGATCTCCCTTGCCATAAAAGTGTTATGTATGGAGTAAAGGATTAAATTATTTACCGTATTTATTAACTCTGTCAAATGCTGTAGATCTGTCTGACCTAGCAGTAAGTGTATGTTTTGACGAAGCATCTGATTTGTCTGACCGTGCTGACAGTGGCTGCGATGAAGGTAAATCATTAACCAACTCCTGTCCGTCTGCTTCCTGCCGTAGACTGTCTCCTATATTTAACCTCTCCATCATTGACCTGGGGCTGGTTACCTTGGTAAATGATTTGTCTTCTTTTCTCTTTGTTGTTGTAAGATTTTGTGCACTTCTACTTGATTTAGGTGTTGACTTCAGAGAACCTTTGCTACCTTAAGAAAAACATCAATCAACCTCATGTTCAAACCTATTCAATCAGCGACTCAAAAATAATGACAAATGAACAATTTCTTAATAAATTATATCTATCTAATCAACACTGGTAATACATGAACATTTTAGGAACCTTATTTCCAGGGACTTGTATTTATTGGCAGTTAAACTTATGAATGTTACGGTAAAAAAGAAAAGATGGAAACAAAATCTGTTTCAGAGTTTGCTAAGAAACATTAAGGCCTAAAGTGGAGAAAAAATAAAGATTTTCCATGGTAAGACATCATTAAGAAAGATGCTTGTTTTGAAAAACATGATGAGAAATTTCACTTACAATGGAAATTGAAGAGTCCAAATGATGCAGTGTTGCATTTTTTGAAGGTCAATTAAATTTTACCCTATATATTTCCATGACAATAACCCCTTGGGGTGAAAGAGTCAAGGGTCAAAATAAGCATTTCTTGGAATTTCAAGGGTCAAAACCTTGCTTTAAGGGTCAAATGGATCCCCTGCAATATGAAGTTCTCTTGAAGCTTGACATATGAGGAAAGACAAAATCCAAACAGAGGAAACCCTGTAAGTTTGATGTAGATCTGATTCAAAGCCACTCCAGGATTAAAATCACTTGTTATGGAGCTAACTGAAGCTGATTTTAAAACGACAAAATACACAAGATCATATATTTAAAGTTTACGTCTGAGAATTTTGTTTAAGAAAACCACAACTCATTAGATTAAAAGGTCCACGACCCCTCCCAACAAATAATGGCCTGAGCAACATAGCATTCTACAAATAATGCCAATTATATGTTTAAAATATTCATGTCAAAATGTTGAAAGCTGTACTGTTCTAGGATACACCAACTTCACACTTGCTCTGCCAGGTTCTAATTAGAATATATACAAGTGATTCAATTCCAACCTGTACCTATTCCATACTATGAAGAAAAGCTTACTGGCATGACTCCTAGCAGATGAAGGTCTGGAGGAAGCTCTGGAGCTGGTTTGAGACCTGTCTGGTCGCGGTATAGATGATGGCTCTTGATGCCTACAATAAATATGTTTTATCAGTGAATAAAAAACAGTCTTTCTGATGTGAATTATTGAATCACTAATGCCCCGATCCCAGGTTCCTGAAGCAACTTGACTTGTTACTGACTTGTTATTGAGGAGATATTATACCAGCATGTGTTCTGAGAAGGTTTGGTGAAGATAAGATAAAGCCATTTTCAAGTATGACAATATGAACATTGCTAATTAAGTCAAAATTATATCACTTGTAATTACTCCTGACAGACTGTGCAATTTGGATAGTTATCAAAAATGGCCTAGATATTTTGATCATACCGGTTTATATGCATTCTGAGCAAGTCTAGTGGATACTGCATAATTATTGGATATACATTACTTAAGTTATAGTGGACATTGCTCATTTGGTCAAATATCAGCAAATAAAATTGCTGTAAACCCTGAGAAATTTGACTGGTCATAAACATACTGTCAAAGGTTAGTGGAGACTGATTAAGTATTTCTCCGGTTAGAGAGTGAACAACTTACATGGACACAGCCAGCCCACCTCCTGCAGTTGCTCCCATAATAGGTCCTGTTTTTCAAAAGGTTGTTAAAAACTACTGTGAAATCGTAGAGGGATTGTAAAATGGATGCCTAAATACACCCATGAACTAACTGTCGGATGGTCTCAGCCAGAAGTTTTACTAAAATTCATATGAAATTACTCTCTTACTAATCAAATATTTGATCATATCTTGAAAATCTTTAACTGTCTTTCCTGCTTACCTGGTACCTTGCTTCAGCAGATCAGGTTGTTTAAAAAGCGTTTTTGGTTCCTGTCTTACAGCTTGTCTCATCTTTTCTGTAATCTGTTCTGCTGCTTCTGGTGTGTTAATATCTTAAATACATGTACAAATCAATCAGTCGAATGAAAGTGTTTTGATGAACACAGAATTATTTAAATGCACAGCATTTTAAACATGAAACAAATCCATTTTACATCAAATAAATCAAGATGTAGATCTCAAACAATGATATACAGCAAGAGAAAACTTACAATGATTAGAAGGTCTAGATACACCTATACCACCCTCTGGTGTCTTTCCTTGTTCTGGGGAGAACCTGATCTGTGGTGAGGGGCCAACCAATCCCAAACCTAGCGACTGAAAAGAAAAAGGCATTATATATATATATATATATATCCTTCCTGTCTCAAAATTTAACCTTTTACTCCATGTGATATGGATGTTCCCATGGGGAGTAGATCCAGATCAGCCAGACACTGTCTGCTTTAGATTCATGTGGTTATTTCTGACCTCTAGAACACAACAATCAGCACTCAGATACATACCTCGAAAAATTACACCAATCAGCAACCAATTTAACTCTAGACCACACTATTATGATGTGCAGTCAGGTACTCTTCCTCTAGACTACACCAATCAGCAGTCAGGTACTCTACCTCTACACCAAATCAATAAGCAGTCAGGTACTCTACCTCTAGACCAATTAAATAAGCAGTCAGGTAGTCTACCTCTACTCCAAACAAATCAGCAGTCAGGTACTCTACTGCTAGACAAAACCAATTAGCAGTCAGATACTCTACCTTTAGACCAAACCATAAAGCAGTCTGGTACTCTACCTCTAGACCAAACAAGGAACTACCTCTAGACACACCAATCAGCAGTCAGGTATTCTACCCCTAGACCAAACCATTAAGCAGTCAGGTACTCTACCTCTATACTACTACAATCAGCAGTCAGGTATTATACCTCTAAACTACAACACTCAGCAGTCAGGAACTCAACCTCTAGACTACACAAATAAGCAGTCAGGAACTCTTTCTCTAGACCAAACCAATAAGCAGTCTGGTATCCTACCTCTAGACCACACCAATCAGCATTCAGGTACAATATTTCTAAACCAAACCAATTCACAGTCCAGTACACTATCTCTAGACAAAACCAATCAGCAGTCAGGAACTATACCCCTAAACCAAACCAATACGCAGTTTAGAACTCTACCTCTAGACCACACCAATTAGAAGTCAGGTACTATATCTCTAAACCAATCCAATAAGCAGTCCAATACTCTACCTAAAGACCAATCCAATACGCAGTCTGGTACTTTACCTCTACACAAAACCAATAAGCAGTCAGGAACTCTAACTCTAGGCTACACCAATCAGAAGTCAGGTACTCTTCCTTTAGACTTCATTAATCAGCAGTCAGGCACTCTACTTCTACACTACACCAATCAGCAGTCTGTTACTGGTCTATACTACACCAATCAGCAGTCTGTTACTGGTCTATACTACACCAATCAGCAGTCTGGTACTGGTCTATACTACATCAATCAGCAGTCTGGTACTTTACCTCTAGACAAAACCAGGAACTCTACCTTTCTACTACACCAATCAGCAGTCAGGTATTCAACCTCTAGACTACAAAAGTCAGTAGTCAAGTACTTTACCTCTAGACGACAGGAATCAGCAGTCAGGTACTCTACCTCTAGACCAAAGGAATCAGCAGTCAGGTACTCTACCTCTAGACCACAGGAATCAGCAGTCAGGTACTTTACCTCTAGACCACAGGAACCAGCAGTCAGGTATTCTACCTCTAGACCACAGGAATCAGCAGTCAGGTATTCTATCTCTAGACCACAGGAATCAGCAGTCAGGTACTTTACCTCTAGACCACAGGAACCAGCAGTCAGGTACTCTACCTCTAGACCACTGGAATCAGCAGTCAGGTACTCTACCTCTAGACCACAGGAAGCAGCAGTCAGGTACTCTACCTCTAGACTACAGGAATCAGCAGTTAGGTACTCTACCTCTAGACTACACTTATCAGCAGTCAGGTACTCTACCTCTTGCCCCTCTTGCCAACACTAATCAGAAGTCAGGCACTACCTCTAGCCAATACTAATCAGCTGTCAGGTAACCTTCCTCTAGACCAAACCAATCAGCAGTCAGGTACACTACCTCTGGACCAAACCATTAAGCAGTCCAGTACTCTACCTCTAGATGAAACCAATCAGCAGTTAGGTACTCTATCTCTAGACCAAACCAATCAGCAGTCAGGTACTCTACCTCTAAACCAAACCAATTAGCAGTCAGGTACTCTACCTCTAGACCAATCATATAAAAAGTTCGGTACTTTATCAATAGACTAAACCAATAAGCATTCAGTAACACTAGCTCTAGATTACACAAATATGCGATCAGGTACTCTACCTCTAAACTACACCAATAATCAGTCAGGTACTCTACCTATAGACCAAACCAATCAGCAGTCAGGAACTCTACCTCTTTACTACAACAATCAGCAGTCAGGTATTCTACCTCTAGACTACACCAATCAGCAGTCAGGTACTCTACTTCTAGACTACACCAATCAGCAGTCAGGTACTCTACCTCTAAACTAAACCAATCAGCAGTCAGGTATTATACCTCTAGACTACACCTATCAGCAGTCAGGAACTCTACCTCTAGACTACACCAATCAGCAGTCAGGTACTCTACCTGTAGACTAAGCCAATGTGAAAAATATTTGTAACAGATTTATGCGTCTTGTTGGTTTTAATGGTTGATAGGATGATGAATAAATATTTTATGTTTAAAGTTATATTTCAAGTTGTCTAAAAGCTAAAGACTTAGTGCATAAAAACTTGAAAGGATGTCAACGTCAAGACAAGTTGTTTAACACACGATTCTTCATATATTCACTCAAAAAAATCTTGGTTCCAAAAAAACATGTTTGTGAACTAAATCTTAATATTTTGACAAATATCACAACACTATTCTCATAAGAAAGGTATTTTTGAGTGATATAAGCAATTTGAGAAATGGCAAAGTAACTGCCAAATTTCATAGTTGACAATGCAAGGCATCATCTTTATCATTCAAATTAGTGTCTTTGTAATTTGTGTTTGCCTTCAAGTTTATTTCTTCAATGTATTTAACTTACACCTTGAAAATTCAAGTACTTTCCTTCAAAAAGGTCTCTTTGGAATTGTATTTTGGTTGTTCAAACTTAAAGCGAGCGTCTCAAAATTCAAATAACATTACTCCAAATGTTCAAGTTAAAAATCAAGTCTAGGACTAAGATCATAAATTTACATTAGAGACCTGTCTCCATTTCAGCCAATCAGATGCTTGGTATTTACAACAAGTCTCTAGTTTCATTTATGATCTTGTGCTCGGTTATCAGGAAAATTATCTAGTTTCTTAAAAATTTTGTCTTTCAAGTTCACAATTTTTTCTTCAAAATATCCAATTTTCATTACTTGTAAGTAAGGTATTGTGCCTTTCACCATTGCTTTGCCATATACAAACAAGAAAAATATAAATATCACAATGCAGTTCCATTGCCCCAATGTTATTAATATATGTTTCATTTACTTACACTAAAAAAAGATAGAACAGTACAGAAAAATAGTTAGACCCCAAAAAACCCCTAAAATTCTATTTCCAATTTATCACAAAAACGAAGCAACACTTAAAATCAATTTAAATGTCTTGATGAGTAATGACTTACTGACAATGATACCTAAGATCTCTTGGTCTAACAAATGTAAAGAATGTGAGGTATTTGAAAACATGTGTTTGATCTTCAATTTCCTGGTCATAAAATGGATGACATAAAAGTGAATACATGTATGTTGATTTCTCTCTTCACAATTGAAATTTCTTTTCAAGGACCTTAGATAATGTTGTCGGTATCATTTCACACATGTTGACATTTGAATTGTTGTTTTGTGTTGCTTCCATTTTGCGATAAATTGCAAAATAATAGAATTTTAGGGATTTGTTAGGTCTAACTATTTTTCTCTACTGTTCTAACTTTTCTTTACATATGCAAAATAATCATACACTTTTAGCATTTATTTGTGCAAAATTTTGATGGAAGTGCATTGTGCCATTTGAGAGATTTTTATATTTTTCTTTTTTGTCTATGGCAAAGCAATGGCGAAAGGTGCAATACCTTAAATCTTGCTGATAATTACACTTTTAACTAGATGTGATCTTTTTACTGGCTACAATCTCCTGTTTGTTTTTCACTTTCACTGAGTTTGTAAGCAGTATAAGAGAAGATGCTTATGAGTTGACAGACAAATGGAAATCACCATTCTGATCAGCATGTGCCCTGTTCGTTTTTAGACTGATTAGGTTATTTCTGACCAAGAGGAGACCAGTGTGAATCCAGATTAGATGGCATGGATGTGCCAGCTGATTTAAATCAACACTGGCTGCAAATGCTATTAAACTTGTATACATTTAGGATAAAGGGGACAGATTAGACTAGAAATCAGTATTCTCTTTTGACTTTTGTCAATTTCAACAAATCAGACTGTAGAATAATGAGACAGGTCTCAAGACCAAGTTTAGTATCAGACATCTAAAACTAAACCACAGCATTATTATTTACAAGCAGTATCTATATGCCAAACAGTCTACTCATTAACTACCAAAATAGGAACTCTTTGTTTGTAGGCAGGACACCAGGGCCGAAGGTAATAAACTGATTGGAAACCAGTCTCAAATCTCAAGCATCTGATTGGCTGAAATGGCAACTGGTCTTCATTTCAGCTAATCAAATGCTAGAGATCTGAGATGGATTTCCATTCTCAGTTTTATTACATTGGGACCGGACTGACCAAATAGTCTATCATTGGCCAAACAGTAGATTTATCGTCTCCAAGGAGGCAGCAAGAAATCTGACAGACCGAATAATCAGACCAGAAAGTGTCAGTTTGAAAACAGAAAAATGGTGGACCCCAGGCACTGTTACACTATTGTAAAACAAGGAAAGCCATCAAAACTGAAACATGGGTATTGTTTGTATCATCAACCTGTCTCAAAATGTATGCTGAATTCTTACACACACAATACTGAATGCCAGACTTTTTTAAGAATAAATTTCACTTATTAACTGTCAGGGAATCCACCATTTTTTGTATCAAACATTGACAAGAACACATTTTCAGTTTAAACAAACTTTATTTCAAACTAAAAACATAACATTTAAACATGTTTTTTAACAAATGTAAATTTTGCACAATGCGACATTGCAGAAATCAAAAACCGATTTTTGCAAATGTAGCAACGGGAGATATGAACACTTTTAAGATAGAACACATAATGGTGGAATCCCTGACATAGTTACCATTTATAGATATACTGATTCATTTACACAATATACAGATCTTCAGGTATCTATGCTACTTTGTATCAAAATATTCAAGTAATATTTAGCAAACCATCATGCAATGACAACTGTCTACTACTGGTGCTACAAATGATATCAAATTGTACCGAGCAGAATCAATTACTAACAATCTGTTAAGAAGGAAAACAAAATCTAACCCTCTTTAAAGTACCTCTAGGGCTTCTATAAAACCTGTAGTAATCAATCATAGGATCACTACGATTGCATCTTACATCTAAGCCCGGCAGTTCCTCAAATGCATCATTTAAATCCACAAGTTCAACATGACCAGTGTTTGTCTGATCAAACAACAGTTCAAAATGACCACCATGAGAGCTGGCAGTATTCTCTGATGTACCTAACATACCATTATGTGGAAGACCTTCACTGCCAGCACATACCCCAGATGAAACTACCGTGATGATATCACTGTCTTCTCTATCCTCTAGTGCAATATACTGATTAACTTCTGTTTCTACGAGTGTCTCACTCGAACTTTGCCTCTTTTCCAAATCATCAGAGAATGACATATCTTTCAATGGAGAATACTTCCTACACCAACCCGATTTAACAGTGACAGGACTGAAGACTTCAGTGACATCACTACAAACTTGTTCAACATCACGTGGCTCACTGACAGACATATCTTTCAAAGCAGAAAAAACATGAACTGTATCTTTAGCAGATTTCATTATGCCACTTTTAACACTTACTGGCTCTGGGTCATCTAAACCCATATCTTTCAAAGAAGCAAAACATTTATTTGAAAGACCCAATTGTACTTCCCTATTTTTCACTGATGTGCAGCCATTTTCATTGCTGGTCATTTCTGACACCACACTGTTGGGAAAATGACAATCTGAAACAGACTTTGAGATACCACCTTGGTCAACCAGATCTTGGACTGAGTGAGCATTAGTACAACTTAATGATTCAAAGTCCTTTAAAGATGTATAACCAGAACTACTTGAATGAGATGTTACATTTGATGTATCAGTTATTTGATAATTCCCTGGAGGGTCTTTTGGGCAAACATGATCATAATTTTCATGTAAGAATTCAGGGTGTAACTTTTCTGCTATCAAAGTTTGTTCAAACAACCACAATCTTTCTGCAGGCAGCTTTTGGCTATCTAACACAGTTGACAAATCTGAATTTGAATCACATGATCTACTACCATATCCTATTGAATTTCTTTCACTGACAGAACTTGGCTGATGAACATCAAAAGCACCTGTTTCATTGAGGCACTGAGGAGGTAAATTCTCATACTTACTGGAAGACATAGCAAAACTTGAGAAAGGGATGCGTAAATCTGAAAATGAATCTGGTGATAAAGTCAAACTAGCAGAAGACATATCTGGGTTTGAACCAATCCCAGAACTATCTAAGTTTGCTGAAGCTACAGCAGTGTTTCCACAGACACAATGTGCACCACACTCATAGCAAACTGTAGCAACATGTTTTGTAACACCTAGGATCTGCCCCTTGTCACTATTGATTGAAACTTTCTTGGTTTCAAATTCTGAATTGTTTTTGTTCTGATAATTACTAATGGATTTTGTGTGGTTAATTTTCTTTTGAGTAGAAGTCATTGATCTGACATCAGCATCAGTTAAATTCCTGGGTTTAGAAGGGTTAGATTTTTTTCCTTTCTGATCGACTATATTTCTCTCTGTTGCAGAAGTACCTGCTCTCCCAACAGATTCTGACTGAGAAACATCAAGATGTTTGCTCTTTTGATCAATGCTAGCATGTTCTAATCCAAAATTACTTTTGCCAGCAACCAAATCTACCGTTTGCATTTTTTCAATGAATTTGTTCCTGAATGAAGTTTCTGAATCAGTTAAGCTTAGTTTTTCTAACCACTTTTTGTTCAACCTTGTTTGAGCGTTTGTGCCTGGTTGTCCATTAATGATGGTCTGTTCTTTAGAAATGATTACTTCCTTAGAATAAGTTAAAGACATTGGAGTATGAAGTGGATAACACTTCTGTTTGGATTGCAGACTGACTGGTTTAGATTTGAGGTTTGGTTCCTGTTTCCTGCTGACTGGTTCCTGCATGCAGACTGGTACACTTACTGTAGTTCTGATGGAGGCTGGTGACATGTCTTTGAACAAAGCTGTGTCTAACTTTTCTCTCAACTTTGCCACCGACTCTTTCAGGACTGGAATACGCTCTGCCATCTGTTGTCTGAAAGTGTATTTACATTTCTTAAATTTAGTTGTAAAATAGCTCATTCATTAAGATCAGGGCCGAAGGTTATAAAGCTGAGATTGGAAACCAGTCTCAAATCTCAAGCATCTGATTGGCTGAAATGGCGACCAGTTGCCATTTCAGCCAATCAGATGAGATTTAAGACTGGTTTCCATGCTCATTTTTATAACCTTGGGCATAGGAACTGAATCAGATGTCAGATCACATCACTGGCAATAAATCTTGCCTTCTCCAGGTCCTAAGGTTATAAAACTGAGAATGGAAACCAGTCACCATTTCAGCCAATCAGATGCTTGAGATTTAAGACTGGATATCAATTTGAGTTTTATAACCTTCAGCCCAAATCTTTTAATTTTTGACATATGGATAAAGAAAATAAATATTTGGATCATATAGGTATGTAAGTAAATGTATGTAAAAGTGTACGTCTGCTTTCTTTCGATAGACAATCCTCATTCAAAAACATGGAAATAAAACACCAACAAATTAAAATAATGAATTTAAGCCACATGACAAAAGCTAACAAAATTTTTGTTACAAAAAAAAACAAGGAGAGGACTTTAAAAATTGTCTTTGGCTTTATGACCTTAATCTAAAACATCTTATTTATTAATCCCCAATGCTTCATTATAAAACAGCTCTCAAATGGAGACAACAATTTACTAGTCAAATTAATGCATTATTTGATATGGATAGGATGAACTTTTATTTGTGAAAGAATATCCCTTTCCTCCATATACAAACCTCTATGGCATGGGCGAACAGTGTATATCCAGATCAGCCGGCATAGCCATGCTATCTGATAAGGATCTGCACTGTTCGCTATTTGATTCATTAGGTTATTTCTGACCAAAATGTGACCAGTGCAGATCCTGATCAGATGGCACAGAATGGTGAATCTACACTAGTCGCACATGCGTAAAAATGTGTGTATATGGAGGAAAGGGCTATTCTGAATGTTGCTTTTCCTAATAGGACCTTTCAGAGTATTCCCAGAAGGCTGGTCCAACACAGAGTGACAATGTGTTAATAATAAATACTGACAGATTACCTGAGTGTTCGAGTTTTCTGTGTATAGTTTTGCTGGACATGAACATGGGAAGTCAACTTCTGAACATCTTCATCATACTTTGGCATTCCAACTGCAAGCAAATAGTACAGTAAATATATGTCACATTAGGAAGGATATATCATATACCAAAACTAGCATAAAAAGCTGCACAATCTTCTAATAGTTCAGCAATAGCATAAAGGCATAATTGCAGAATCGCACAGAACTGTTCAAAATTACCTTAGAATATTTATTTAAAGAGACAGCAACCTGTGTCAATGGAGAACATACATGCTGCTTTTGTGACTTATGTTTGTACCCACACTCTGATCAAAAGTCAATGGTTTCTAAAGAAATGTAGGAAATTTCATGGTAATTTCATAGAAAGAAGTAAAAAATATTTAACTAATCATGTTTTCAGTTTGAGGACTATTCTCTGATTTCATGCTCAGAAAGTAAAATAACACAATGGTTAAGTGTATTCTTTGAAAAATGAACATTCAGAACTGATTCCTTAAATATTTTATGTGTCCTATGTTTTCAAAAGAATTTATAACAAGAGCCAGTCGGAAACGACTGCAAGCTCGACTATTCGAAAAGTTAGAATTATTAAGCACATTGTAACTGGGCTTCATTTAAACTGGAGAGTGATTCAGGAGTTTAGGACGCCTCCAACAAACACACATGAACAAAAGTTTCTTAATCCAAGTTAGGAAATCAATAAATTACACTTAATTTATTCTTGTAGATTTTTTGGGGTTTACACAACCCAGCCCATACACCCCTGATCCCACACCCATCAACCCACTATCTTTGCCCACCTATAGTGGTGTGGCTTGGTGTAGTACAGTATGGTATGCTGGTTGCTGGTGTTGTCATTGTTGGTGTTGTTGTTGGTGGTGGTAGTGTTGTTGCTGGTGGTGGTGGTGGTGGTGGTTGTTGGTGTTGTTGTTGATGTTGTTGGTGGTGGTGGTGTTGATGTTGTTGGTGGTGGTGTTGGTGTTGCTGGTGTTGTAATAGTATAGTAAAAGTAAAGTAATAGTAATAGTAATAGTAATAGTATAGTATAGTATAGTATAGTATAGTATAGTATAGTATAGTATAGTATAGTAGTGTAATAGTAATAGTAATAGTAATAGTAATAGTATAGTATAGTATAGTATAGTATAGTAGTGTAATAGTAATAGTAATAGTAATAGTATAGTATAGTATAGTATAGTATAGTATAGTATAGTATAGTATAGTTATAGTATAGTATAGTATAGTATAGTATAGTAGTAGTATAGTATAGTAATAGTATAGTAATAGTATAGTAATAGTATAGTAATAGTGAAGTAAAGTATAGTATAGTATAGTATAGTATAGTAATAGTATAGTAGTAGTATATTATAGTATAGTAATAGTATAGTAATAGTATAGTAATAGTATAGTATAGTATAGTATAGTATAGTAATAGTATAGTAATAGTAATAGTATAGTAAAGTATAGTATAGTAATAGTATAGTAATAGTATGGTATAGTATAGTATAGTATAGTATATTATAGTATAGTATAGTGTAGTATAGTATAGTATAGTATAGTATAGTATAGTAATAGTATAGTAAAAGTATAGTAAAAGTATAGTTATAGTATAGTAATAGTATAGTATAGTATAGTTTAGTGTAATAGTAATAGTAATAGTATAGTATAGTATAGTATAGTATAGTATAGTATAGTATAGTATAGTATAGTATAGTAGTAGTATAGTATAGTATAGTAATAGTATAGTAATAGTATAGTAATAGTATAGTAATAGTGAAGTAAAGTATAGTATAGTATAGTATAGTATAGTAATAGTATAGTATAGTAGTAGTATATTATAGTATAGTAATAGTATAGTAATAGTATAGTATAGTATAGTATAGTAATAGTATAGTAATAGTATAGTAAAGTATAGTATAGTATAGTAATAGTAATAGTATAGTAATAGTATGGTATAGTATAGTATAGTATAGTATATTATAGTATAGTATAGTGTAGTATAGTATAGTATAGTATAGTATAGTAATAGTATAGTAAAAGTATAGTAAAAGTATAGTAAAAGTATAGTTATAGTATAGTAATAGTATAGTATAGTATAGTAATAATAAAGTAATAGTATAGTATGGTATGGTATGGTATGGTATGGTATGGTATGGTATGGTATGGTATGGTATGGTATGGTATGGTATGGTATGGTATAGTATAGTATAGTATAGTATAGTATAGTATAGTATAGTATAGTATAGTATAGTCTATGCCCCCACCCACCCCACAATTACTCCACACTTTCAACCAAAGTATGTTAAGTACATCTGTTTTAAACATTTTCTATAGCATTACATATGAAAAACACTAACATTGAACCTTTAAGAATTATTTATAAGTCTTAATTCTAATTTCAAGTGAAAAGGGCAAAAATCAAATATAAAAAAGCAACAGTGTTTTTTTTTACTTTTGGGGGGAAGGGGGTCGCAGCCCTTTGGAGGGGGAAATTGCGACACGAACAAAGGAAAGGGGGAATATTTGGAAGATACTTGCAGCTGTCAAACACAGCTAAACAAAGTATTCACTGATCTTTTGCTTTTTGCTTTGCTATCACTGTAGTACAACCAAATAAATCTTGCCATATACTTCCCAGAGTTGAATTTTCTTGCATCAGAAAAAAAAGAAAGATTTATCATCTTCACTATCATTTCACTATCACACTATTACACATTAGCAGAACAAATCGAACCGTCTGTAACAGACTCTCCAGCAAAGGGGGAATTTTTTATTGGATGTGGGGGAAAAATATATACTATTTTGAGGGGGGAATGGGGCCCAATATCTCCAAATATTTGGCATAAAAAAAACACTGAAGCAAGGATGAGTTATGGGTCTTTGAAAATAAACCTGATGTAAGATAAAATAAAGGTATACAAAGTTTTAAACCTTAATTTTTAAGTCTAAAAAGGGCAGTAATTTGAAAAAATTCAAAGAGTTATGGTTCTTGGCATACATAGTCAGGGTCATGATGATGAATAAGTTTCAAAGCTATAGTACAAGAAGTATGAAAGTAACTAGCTTGCACGCAAACTTTAACCTGAAATTCTAAGTCAAAAAAGGGGCATAATTTGATTAAAAATGAAAGAAAGAGTTATGGTTCTTGGCATACATAGTCAGGGTCATGATGGTAAACAAGTGTCTTAAGTTTCAAAGCTATAGTACAAGAACTATTTAAGTAACTACCTTGCACGCAAACTTTAACCTGAAATTCTAAGTCGAAAAAGGGCCATTATTTGATTAAAAATGTAAGAAAGAGTTATGGTTCTTGGCACACATAGTCAGGGTCATGATGGTAAACAAGTGTCTTAAGTTTCAAAGCTATAGTACAAGAAGTATTTAAGTAACTACCTTGCACGCAAACTTTAACCTGAAATTCTCAGTCGAAAAAGGGCCATAATTTGTACAAGAAGAAAATTAGAGTTATGGTTCTTGGCAGACAAACTTGAATTATGATGATGAAGAAGTGTTGAAAGTTTCAAAGCTGTAGTATGAGTAGTATGGAAGTTATGGGTTTGTACAGTAGCTTGCACGCAAACTTTAACCTGAAATTCTAAGTCGAAAAAGGGGCATAATTTGATAAAAATGAAAGTTAGAGTTATGGTTCTTGGCATACACACTTGGGATATGATGATTAACAAGTGTTGAAAGTTTCTAAGCTGAAGTATAAGTAGTATTGAAGTTATGGGTTTGTACAGTAGCTTGCACGCAAACTTTAACCTGAAATTCTAAGTCGAAAAAGGGCCATAATTTGATCAAAATGAAAGTTAGAGTTATGGTTCTTGGCATACACACACGGAACATGATGATGAACAAGTGTGCCAAGTTTTAAAGCTGTAGTACAGGTAGTATTGAAGTTATGAGTTTGTACAGTAGCTTGCACGCAAACTTTAACCTGAAATTTTAAGTAAAAAAAGGGCCATAATTTGATCAAAATGAAAGTTAGAGTTATGGTTCTAGGCAAACACACTCAGGACATGATGATGAACAAGTGTGCCAAGTTTAAAAGCTGTAGCTATAGTAGTTTTTAAGATATAGGTAGGTTGCACGTAAACTTTAACCAAAGCGGGACGGCGACGGCGACGCTGACGCCCAAGTGAGTACAATAGCTCGACATATTCTTCGAATAGTCGAGCTAAAAACAATATTTGTATGATATTGATTTTACAGTCAAACCACTTTTTGTTCCATCAATAAGACAGCCAGTACCCAAGTCATAGACAAATTGAAAATATTTTCATAAAGCCTAGAAAACACTGTTCATAATGTAATTCTTAGCTCTAGAGAGCCGGTCCCTTTAAGCATCAGCATTTACAGGACAGCATTTGCTTTTGATTCATTATTTTATTTCTGAACAAGAAGCAACCACTGTAGATCTAGATCAGACTGCATTACACTGGTCACCAATGGAATATAAACTATATTCAAGGAGTGAATGGTTAGGTGACTATTTCCCTAGTCTAATAATGACACAGCATGACATACCTTCTTTGATTTTTGCTATGTATAAATGAAGAGAGAGATTCCAAAGCTGTAGTACGCTGACCAGATTTAACTTCCCACCTTGGTAGGTGTTATCCACATTACGCTGAAATAAAAACTTGTTCTTATAATACTTTACTTACAGTATAATGTGGAAACATAAGTTGTGTTGTGTGTATTAACAAGAAATATAGCCCGAGCCATCGCTGACAATAATTTGAAACAATATTGATCAGTGTCCTGACAACCTTTGAATGAATTACTTCGGATATTAGTATTATGTTGTGGATTTTTGCAGTAATTATTTTTATGGTTGACTGTTACTGTCATGATCAGGGTTTCTAAAATTTCGGAATTCCAAGCAGGCATTAACATTCAATTAACCATTCCTCAAACTTCCAGTCTCAAAACCTCTTGCACATTTGCTTACTGCCAACGTCCCCAATTCTAAACATTATTTTACCAAATGGTTGATTCTTTACCATCTGTCTTCACAGTCAGGATGGTAAAGCACAAACATCTATTCATTACAAAGAAAACTTTACAGTTCAGAGCAGACAAGGATGATTCAATCATCATGTAATCACTCTATTATTTGTTGTTTGCAAGTTGTAAATATGCTGACAATTCAATTTGAACAGAAACTGTTTCAATATACTCATTTGAATAGTGCCTTATTCAATAAGATAAGACTCTTATCTTATTAAGAGGATTGTTACCCGTCTGATCTCTTCACTACATTCTCGTAGCAACATATCTGGCACCTTGACGCTGATGTCAGCAGCATCCAGCTTGTACTTGTGTACAGTTCTCTCTACGATAGACTCGACAACTTCACGCTCAGCAGCCGCAGTTTTCTCGTAATCTTCTACCTGCTTCCACATTTCGCGTACCTGATTACATCATACAAAAAATTAACAATATAGCTTTATACCAACTTAGATACCTTAAAATGAGTTCTATGACGTATTTGAAAGAAAGCAAGATACTTATTTGCTCCATATATACACCTTTATGGGGTGGGTGAAAGGTGTAGATCCAGATCAGCTGGCACATTTGTGCCACTTGATCAGGATCTGCCCTGTTTGCTATTTTGTTTGATTTATTAGGTTATTTCTGACCAAAAAAGGAAACAGTGCAGATACTGATCAGACGGCAAGGATGCGCCAGCTGATCTGGATCTACACTAGTCGCACATGCAGTAAAATGTATTAAGTATATTATGTGTATAATTATGGAGTAAAAAGATAATTTATTATCTACTACACTGGAAATGACAAGAAATACAAAAGTTATACAGAAAGATCAATACATTGTATAATTGTTGTAAATTAAAGTTCCATTTTTGTAGCAAGGTGGATAGTGATTATGACAATTTCCAGTGAGTCATATTCAACGAAGTCATATTGTTACAGTTTTATGAAAATGCAAGACAGTTTTCATGTCAAAGATTTGCTTCTTTTTTTAAATGTTACATATTGAATGCAAAAAGTTAAGTCACTGTACTTATCAAAGTCCAGTCATTATTATTTGGACTGATATTTTGAAAAAAAACAACAACCTTTTTTAAAAGACATTTTTAATTCTGACTTTAGCATGAGACTAAAAAAACAACAGTGAATGTCAGCTTGTTCATGGCACATGTCACAATGTTGAATATTGAAAACTAACACTTTTACATCATTATTTTTAAAGTATGACTAAACTTTTAAACCAAGTATATTTGTCACAGTGCAATATTTGGTCAGCAGTCAACGTCCTGGTAACAAATATTGAGACAATATTGCTTAAATGCATAATTACCTGCTGTATTCTTTGGGCACGTTTGATTGTTCCCTGGTCAAATTCCGAGTCAAACTGCTCACCATGACCTCGCTTCTTAACTGGACTAGAAAATAAAAACAAAGACTATCAGTCAACAATTATTTAACAAATGAACATTTAACCCTTTCCTTTATATATACGCATTTTTTTGCATGTGCGACCAGTGTAGATCCAGATCAGCTGGCACATCCCTGCACTAGTGGCATTTTGGTCAGAAATAACCATATGAATCAAAACGAACAGTTTAGATCCTGATCAAATGAAATGGATGTGCCAGCTGAACTGGATCTTAACTGTTCACCCATGCAATAAAGGTGTATCTATGGAGGAAAGGGTCAAAGATGATTTTGTACAGCCTAATTCAAGTAATATGAATGGGAAAGAATTCAATATGTACCATTTTATTTCAGAAATAGGTAAAAAAAAATAATAGTGTTTAGCATAACCCACTTAATTTTTATCAATTTCTTGAGTTGCATATACTATGAATATCAAAAGTTAAGCTCACTTAAAACACACAAAAAATCTTGTTATGCTTCAAGGAGTGTTCCCACACTTTCTGTAACCGAACAATTCAATGGCTTTTCCAGGTTTGAACCAAATTTTTGGTTAATTCAATGACCTATCCTGGTTACAAGGACTGCCAAGAACCATGAACAAGACAAGTCAGAGATGACCATTTACGTTTTAAACAAGAAGCAAGTCAACATAGAAAGATTGATGTCCTTTATTTCTTTTTCAAAGATGTGGTCTCAAGGTTGTAAAACTGAGAATGGAAACCAGTCTCAAATCTCAAGCATATGATTGGCTGAAATGGCCATTTCAGCTAATCAGATGCTTTAGATTTGAGACTAATTTCCATTCTCAGTTTTATTAAATTAGGACCAGACTGGCCAAATAGTCTATTCATTGACCAAAACAGTAGATTGCCAAGGAGGCAAGCAAGAAATCTGACAGACCGAATCATCAGACCAGAAAGTGTCAGTTTGAAAACAGAAAAATGGTGGACCAGAATCAGATGCTTGAGATTTGAGACTGGTTTCCTATCTCAGTATTATAACCTTAAGCCATGAACTTTGTTTGGAAGTTCAATTGAATCAGAAACAATGGAAGCTGAAAAGTCAATAATGCAAAATTGGGACAGAGACAGTGACAAATAGGGAATTTTTTGCCAAAGGTCTTGCTTAAAAAAAAAAAAAAAAAACATAAATAAATTAACACAATTGGACACTACTTGCCAAACTAATGCATTTTCTTCTTTCAAAGTCAATGTTGAACATTTGAGTATGTTTCATAAAAACAATTTCAAGGGAGGAGTGGACGGGCTGGTGTGTGTTGAAGTAATGAAAATAAAGAAAGAAACTCGAGTCAGGTGGACGAATTATTTAGCCCATTAACTCTTACCATTTTATTTTGCTGAAAATTTTATTTTTACCTGGCACCAAGAATGTAAGCCCAACTTAACATCTATCATACAAAACATATGTCATGCATTTTTAATTTCACATCCAAATTTGCCGATTATCTGAATGTTAATATGATTAACAGAAAAAAATATACAAAAAATTTGCCCGGACTGGTTATAACATTTGCATATTATTTGCACAAATTTAGATATGCACAAATTAGTAATTTTTGACAATTGTGAACTTCCATGCCTGCAAAATTTCTAGTACATGATACTACAGTATTAACCTGACTCTACAGAATCATGGACATAATCTGAGAATAAAAGTAATTTACAAACAGATTTCTCAATATTTTGGTAGCTTCAAAGTGATGTCAATGAAAGAAAAGCTTAAAATAGCATGGTTATGACAGTTATACATGTGGAAAAGTGACCAACGCAATGCTGCATCCTGATCTGCAAACAAGGTCATTAACCCTTTCCTCCATATATATGCATTTATACGCATGTGCGACCAGTGTAGATCCAGATCTGCACTGGTCACATTTTGGATAGAAATTACCTAATGAATCAAAAAACGAACAGTTTACATCCTGATCAGACGGCACGGATGTGCCGGCTGATCTAGATCTAAACTGTTCACCCATGCAAAAAAGGTGTGTCTATGTAGGAAACGGTTAACAAGACCAAGCTGGCATGAATGAAAGAGCAATCAACAGACAGAATGATGTAACAATTTACACTGGCCACAAGGTGCAAAACTAGAGAAAAGAGGCTGTGGATATGGTAGGTTGATTTACCTTCCTCTTGCCATCGAGGCTTCCACAGCCTTTTGTTCTTCTTGTCTGATCTTGTATTCTGCCTCACGAATCTCTTTGTTTACCTTCCTGTACTTGTGCACGAGCTCACTACAAAGGTAAAGATGGGTATCATCAGCAATAGTTTAAAACTTTACAAATGATCAAATTAACTCTTTACTTCACATAAATGCCTTTTATCACAATGGCTACCTGTGTAGAGAGTAAGATCGGCGATAGTCATCTTGTCAAGTCTGAGTATGCTGGTGACAATCAAAGCCCAGCATGTGGCGAAGATAATGAAGATGATAGTGAAAATGGTAGTGAAGATGAGAAATCTGAATTTTTTTTCTGATGCAAGAAAATTCAACTCTGGAAAGTATGAGGCAAGATTTACTTGGTTGTACTACAGTGTTAGCAAAGCAAAAGATCAGTGAATGCTTTGTTTTGTTGTGTTTGACAGGCTGCAAGTATCTTTTAAATATTCCCCCTTTTCTTTGTTCGCGTTGCAATTTCCCCCCTCCAATGGGCAGCAACCCCCTTCCCCCTAAAAGTGAAAAAAACACCGGTTAAATCTAACAGCAATATCAGTATCAAGATAGCTTACTCTGCATTGTCTTTCCAGGCTTTATTGGCCTTCACATTAAGCCGCACTGTCTGGAAGTATTTGGTTTGCTGTCTGATAGCTGCACACACCAGGTTCTTATTGATCTCATTCAACATCTGAACATTTTGAGCATTGGGTACAGGGTATCGCAAGTGATCACTGCTCTCAGAGCCTACAAAAATAACAGCAAGTTCATTGTTTCTTTGATTACATAAGAATATCTAAGGCCATAGCTTGAAGATTTTGATCAAACTATTGATATGGATAATATTACAGTTATTGTGAGCTGGCGAATCAAATATTCGCCTAAAGTGAATCAAATTTACATGACTTTTAAATTGTATTGACATAATCATGGATATTGTATTTTATGTTAAGGTTATCGGAAAGTTTGCATTTGCTTATGTTATTTTGGAAGCTGTTACAAGACTTGTAATTTTACAAACCTAGTTCTGTATCAAGCACTTTCTGTAGAACATGTCCAGAGAAATGAAACAGCATCTGGTAGAACTTCTCCCCTCCTGGAGACATGAACAGTGAAGCATTGATCCTGGGTAGGTGACTTTCTGGCTCCTCCTGTCAACATTCATGTCCACATGTAATGTATTATATCAACTATAGATCAGTGAATGAATACTTCCTCTCTCTAGCAGACATTTTAATTTAATGTTCAGTCAGAAGTATAGTTTGTTAAACTAGAGCTTTTGAATTTATTTTAAATGTGTATGTATAATATGTGATATACACATATCATTTCTAAACACTTCTTAAAGGAATTATGCAATGGCATATAATCAAATATGTAACAGTGCATTAATTTACACCCTTACTGTACACATACCTGAGAAATATTAGTAAGCCAGCTAGAACATGCTTTCCTATATGCCTGTTCCCTCTTCTTGTCAAAGATTGGCCAGCAGTCCCTAAAATAGTAATATGATAAGTGTTTAGGTACAAAGTATTTATTAAAAAAAACAAACAGAGATGGCATTATTATCATATAATGCAAAAAATACTATGAATATTTGTGAAAAACAGAAATGACACAGATCAGTAATTGAGAATCCCTGTTATGACTGTGGTATCAATAAAATGTTGTGTTTTTTTATTTATGAAGAGAGAAATAAACATTTCCTTTGTCATAAACTGAATCAGCCAGAAATTCAAGGTTAAACACAAATTTTACAAATATCTCATGTTGTAAATATTTGCTAAGATGGAAGGACACAAAAAGAGATTTTGATGATCTTCTTTTTTAACAATGAATGTGCAGTGATTACTGTAGACAAACCTCAAAATTACTTTCAGAATAAAGGCTTCTGTAACTTCACTTTATTGAGAGCCAAGACAAAATTGTAAATTAGAAGTTAACACTGAACAATTATTACCTGAAGGCCTCCCTGCACATTGTTGGGTTCAGTCTCTCAAATAAGAAATGGAGAACTATCTCTGACCCACGCTTGTTGGGTAACTCAAACATTGTCCTGAAATGATTGAAAACCCATCAGCCTGGGCATTCATAGAAAATCAATGACTCAGAAGACCTTTAGGACAAAATAAGATCTTCATTTTATTTTAGCTGTTTATATCAAAACTTCACAAAATACATTTTAAAGAACTTTATGTAATGCTGTATGACCAAAAATAATACATTTTTACCACACGCTTCAGCAGAGTATCTCAAGTATCTACAATTTGTACAAAAACTCATGTTTTGCAACTACTCCTTATTCAATATTTTTTTAGAATTTTTGCAAAAGTAATTTATAAGATATTTTTGGTTACATTATTACAATTCCAATTTGCCGCATTGACTAAGGATAGGCTCCCTGTGGATTAAAGTAAAAGTTTTTGGTGTACCTAAAGCATGGTACCAATAATATATTGCATTTTACTAGGTGATGTAAAAAAATGTTTATGCAACAAAAATAACCCAACAAAACATGATGGATACATGTTCAATATTATTGAACTTATAAAATATTGTTATGAATCATTATTTGTGTTAGGAGATCAATTTTCTTCTTGGAATAAGCTGACTTGCAACATACTTGTTAAATGGAATATGATTGGCTGCCTCCATTGCCTGAGCATCAAAGCCAAGAAGCTGCATGTTGTTGAAGAACTGCTGCTTTATGTCAAATACATTTGTTTCAGCATCCATTTTCACTCTTCAGGATGATTGTCATGGAGTTATGGTTGACAAGATCACTTCACATCGATTGAAGAGTTTTTCATCAGTCTGTAAGCATAAACAAGTGAAAAGTATTGTACATCATGTGGCAGCTGGAAACAAGAATCTGTGGGATCTTTAGCTAAAGTAAATATATTTCAAACATACACAGGGTTGGCACCAATCGACCGCCCCTGGTTTAAACCGGGGGTTTTAACCGATTAAAAACAGTCCTGGTCAATATTCCCCAAATGGTCAATACTGGTCAATTGAACTTTTTTTCAAGATTTTTATAAAAGAATGGAAGAAAACAAACCATTAAACATTTATTTTATTTCTACTTCAGTAACTTTAGAACTAACTTCACTTGAACTTGCTTTGCACTTGAAAATTGTCTTATTTACCTCATGAATGAGATAATAAAATCCCCAAACAGGGTCTTTTGGATTTATTCTGGGTTATTAGACAAAGTAAGAATTCTTTAAATTTCAGTGTTTTATCAACGTACTATCAACAGAAAATGATTCAGTTACTTGAAAAATATTTTAAGCGAAGGCAATTTGCACCACCAGTAGGTGTTACACACTTGCAAGCTAACACTTGTGTATGGCAATGGATGGTCAGGAGATGGAGGGGTGTTGTGTCACACTTCTATTATTTATTGAACTTGGGAACATGTCAATTTAGATGCGTATGTGTTTATTTAAGGATTATCCAATAACCATAAAGTAGGTGTTATACACTTGCCAATTAACACTAGTGTATGACAATGGATGGTCAGGAGACTCAGGGGTGAAGGATTGTACTTCCTTTGACCTCACAGATCTTTGCACAAGTAAACAACAAAATTATACTGTTTCATATAATGTATATATTTTACTGAGCACTTGGGCAAAGCTTACAGAATATTTTCACCCCGTATCTAATACATAAATTACATAAAACATAAAATATGTTATATAACTTGAAACTTTTAACATATTACATTTATTGATTTCAATCTGTTATCATAATTGCCTATATGTTATACTGTTTATATATACCGTATAGTTTCCCCGTGCATAAGAATGTGTCTGTAAGCGTTAAATGCCCAAAGCTGAATGACCATAAAATTTCAAAACAACTTTTGATTGGTACATTCAAAAGATCTTACCTAATCAAATGAAAATTACGAGCTATTTTCTGTTTTCCACCTACTTTGCTCTTTTAACTGGCGGAAAATACATTTCTGTTGTTTACTGAATATGGGAACATACCAATTAAGATGTTGTTTTCATTTACGGATTAAATATATTAAACTATAAATGAAGTATCATTTAGGCCCTTAAAGGGCTATTGTAAGGGCCTAAAGAATTATACATGATTCTAAGAACATTTTGGACAGTTTTGTTGTGAATAACATTGAATTGACCATTAATGACCAGTATTGACCAGTAATGACCGCTATTGACCAGTAATGACCAGTATTGACCACCGGCCCGCTCAATACTCAATTGACCGGTCAATAAGCCAACCTTGATTACATACATCATTACATGCTAGATCCTCTCAAAATTCAAATTTTTTTTCAAGAGTAAGGCAAAACACTGTCTAAAATGTATGAAATGGTAATGGCCATAAAGAAAAAAAGGTACAGTAACTCTCACAAAAGTTTTGATTGGCATAAACGATTCAGATTTTTTCCATCTTTTCTGTCTTTCAGTCAAGGGGGTTGCCAATAATTTTGAAATGTATAAAGCAAATTGGGAATAACATATTTTTCAGGGGTTAACATAAAAATAGCTAAAATATTTTTTTTTGACTTAGCAATAAATTGTAACTTGTCATTGAAATATCTAAAATGCTGGTTCAAAAATGCAAAATTTTGCTCATTATCAACATTTTTGGATGAAGTAAATGCTTCTTTCAGAAAACTTATAAAGACTTAAGTAACATTAAAAAAAGTATCTTTTATGTCAGTATATTTTAAGATATTTGCTGATTTTACTAAACATTTAAATATATGATCAATTTTACCCAAAGCTGTTATGTTGTTTTACATATGCCTACCCTCCTGACCAATGCCATTGTTTAGAAATTAATTTCGAAATGTTCTATATCCAAAAACTCCAATCAGCGATTGGAAGGATTGGTATCCGATAATTTTGAGGGATTTCATTGGACAGTTTCTATAATCAAGTTTATTTTGATAAAAAGGTATTTTGGTATTCAAATGGACCCCCTCTAACCTGTGGACAAACGGTTGCACTAAACTACATTCCTGATGTATGAAATCGATGGTGTAAATGACAATGGAATGTGTTACCCGAACACTAGTGCACTTATGGTCTTTTAAATTTCTCCCTTACAACGAAACAAATTCCGCATCAACTTGTAAAATGTTTCAATAAATTTATTGAAAGTGAAAAATCAATGTGTTCGCTTCAACCACTTACATTTTAACCGCTAAAAGTCTAAATAAATTGATACTGAAGCTGTTTGGACAAGTTGAAAGACGCCGCCATTCAACAACCGGTGATGGGATAAAATCCTACTCGCTTACATTTTCTTACGGAAGTGTGTTTTTTCCGTCACTAATGACACAAATTGCAAGTTGTCAAAATTCTTCTTGTTGTTTTTTATCACTGTCTTGTCACTTGAAATGGATCATCGAGTATTTCCAGGTAAATTTTTACTGAAATCGGTGATAGGCTCATAATTAGGAATGAAAAAAGTTCACTGAACTTGAACACTGAAGTTCTGAAGTCTACAGTCACCAATCTCACTAAAGTCAGATCTAACAAAATGTTAGCGTTTTTCAGGAAATGATTTTAATCAGATTGCTACAGTCACTACAGTATTGATAAACTTCAAAGCACTATTTATTTGAAATTCCATGCTGAAACTCATTTTAGGTGGAAGGCACAACAGGTGTCACATACTGCCCATTATTAAATGAAGATCGGAATACCGATTCAAGGAATTATCATGCACTCCTCCAGGTAACACAGTTGTCTCCAAGAATTTCCATTTAACTTGATGCCGGTTTCTAATGGATTTTGTGACATAACAAGAAAAGAACTAAGTCTCTGAGTATGTGAGTATATCTTAGTACTGGCACAAAGTAAACAATCTTCTTTTTCTTTCAGGTGAAACAACTATTGTTTCATTGTTCAATGATAAATACTGACTAATCTGAGGGAAAATGGCAGAACGTTCCAATGGCTCTGGGCGCAGGAAGATTTCAGTCAACCTGCGACCTAGATCAAATACCAAGTCCAAGAGACCAGCAAGGAGACGGCACACACCTACAAGTAATGAGGTTGTGCTTGGGGAACCAGGACAGCGGACATCAAGGCAAAGACAGACCACAGCACGAGATGAGGTTGTGTTTGCAGACCCTTCCAGACATCATTCTACTACTAACTTTCCATTATTTTCCAAGAACTTGGTTGCTAAAAAGCCACAGATACCTCAAGCTGCAAAACTTGCCCAGGTTTCTGCACGCAACCAGCAGATGGTCAGTATTATACCAACAACTCATGCACACCTTAGGTCTTTAACTACAAGATCCCCAACACCTGTAGAAATTGTTCCTCAGTCTGATCAAGAAGTGTTGTCAGCAACACCTGCCATGATTAAGAAGCCAGAACAAAAAACATTGATACATCATTCTTCACATGCTGTCAATGGTGGCCAGATTATGGCCGACAGTTTACACTCTGAGTTCAGCAGTCCAAGGTCACAGTGTCACACTCCAGTTAGTTGCTCTTCTCCACTAATATATGACCCGAATGTGTTTCCGTTCCAGTATTTGCCAGATGACTGCAAGTTAAAGGTGTTCACTCTTCTACCAGTTCACGACAAAGGAAGGTGTGCTCAGGTGAGTATGGAATGCTGGTCATGACATACTAAGTACTTGCAACTCGCGATTTGCTATTTGCTCATGCTAGTTGCTTTTTGCTAACTGCCAATTGCTTACTGTTACCTGACATTTGCTAATTGCAACCTGCCACCTGCTCCTTACCACATGCTATATGTTAATGGTGTGTTGGGTTAAATTTCCTTGGCCCATCATTGAAGTTTAACGCACTGCATATCAAAATGTTTGTATCTTTTGGTGACACTCTATGCTAGTTTATTCTTATTGATTTATATAGCCACTAGATCTCATATAAAATAATTTTATGCTGAGGTTCAAATGTTTCACAACTGATTCTGATAAGTCCAAAATTTTGGCGAAATTTGCTCCTGTTCAGTCAGTCATTGGCATTATATAGTGCTGCAATTAATATTGACCACAGGTGAAAGGGCTCCAAAGTTCAGTAAAATTATGACAAAACTTCTCCCAGATTTGCAAGTCTGGGTGAGACATTAAAGTATTCCACCCTGAAAATTATTATTGTGAATAGCAGGGTTTCCACTAGCTGCTAATTCTGAAGGGTAAAATTCATCTGTTTTTTAATAGATTAAGCCAATTTATAGCTAAAATATCCCAAATTTCAAGGGAAAATGGCCCTTCAGCTAAAATTGTAGGGTTCAAAATGAAGCTTTTTTGAAATTTCAAAAGTCAACTCCTGGGTCAAATGTAACCCATGGAATAGGCAGCTTTAATAACTTTTGATCAAATTAAATTGCTTGGAAACCAGCGAAAAACAGATTAAAATCAGTTTAAATGTTTATAGTTGAATAGTTAGGTAAATTTGTACTTAAAATATAATTTCATCTTTAGTCGACAGGTTAAGACAACTGTTACAGTAACATCATTTAGATTTGAATCTTGCAGTGTTTGGAATCCCCAGGTTATGAAAAGAATGTTTAATTTCTTTAGTATTATTGAAATAAGTTATCATGAGTGCCATTGCCTTAGGCATCCATTAAACAAAATAATAATGTACTTGGTCCAAAACTTTGAAACTACTTGAGATATCTGAGCCCAAGATCATAAAACTGAGATTGGAGACCAATCTCAAATCTGTCGCCATTTCAGCCAATCAGATGCTTGAGATTTGAGACTGGTCTCCTGACTTAGTTTAATGATCTTGTGCCCAGCTTGATACTTGGAATATATTTTCACCATCATTATCATACAGCATCACCAACTATAATTCTTATATTGTTGTACATTTATGCTAATTGTTGTAAATTAATCTTCAAATGAAGTAACTACTATATCTTAAAATAATTGACATCAAACAATAATTAATTCCAAAATTGCTTTTGTTTCGAATGCATCAAGTAGTCAATCGTGCTGTCGCCTCTGACAGCTCTTGTTACATGTACCTAGGTAATTTCTCTAAGATTACAACACATTATTAAGTTTGACAATATCCACATGTCAATCATTTGAGATTTTATCATTAGAACTTTAGTTGAACAAAATCTACCTTTAAATTTGAAATAACTATGTATGATGTTAGATTTGTTTTTTGTTTTCATCAAGTATAATATCAATGGGAAACTTTCCGTCTGTGAAAGTGTGCTATGATTTTGGACCCAGGATGTTGGTATTCTATGTCATTACCACAATTCATAGGCTTGTTTAAAAATGTAGTTTTAATTTAATTGATCTCCTATTTGATTGGCAGGTGTGTACCTATTGGAGAGCACTCTTGAGAACACCCAGTGTATGGTCCCATATAGCATTCAGTGACTTCCCATTTTGGTGTATCACAACAGATGAACATAACTGCATAGGGAACTGCTACATCAGGTACAGGGTACGAGTCAAACAGTTCTTATCATACCTTAAAGAGCTGCACCCTCTTCTTAGAAGTTTGGAGTTCAAGTTTGATATCGGAGAAAATGCTGATGGTTTTCTTCAACCTCTAGAAAGCTTGATTGATCAAGCCAACACCAAAGAGCTACGCTATGCTAGCATGAACTGGAAAGAAACTCCTCCACGGCCATTTTGGACCGCCTCAGTACGAGATGTGCGATGTGATGAAGTGATGCAGAAGCACCGACTTCGACAACGGCTCTTCGTCTCATTCTTTGATCTTTTTACAAAGAAATGTCCGAAAATAGAAACTCTGGTAGTGCCTTTTGATTGGTCGGACAGAAGTGTTGACTGCCTGTTGAGACTACAAAATCTTCGTAGTTTAGTATTAGAGAAATACTTTGTCTTTCAGAAATTGTGCCAAGATCTCATAGATAGGTTATTAATTGGACTTCCTTGCCTTAAACAGCTCATGTTGGAGGTGTGGACCCCAAGTGGACATGGACTTGTGTTTTTTGCCTTAGTTTCAAAATCAGTGGAATATTTGGACATTTCACAGAGCAGGGGATTCTATCTGAACTCCGTACACTTACCAGCTCTGAAAACTTTCAGAGTAGCTCGACATCCGTGGAATGGGCCATTAGTGCCAGCGGAACGTATAAATGTGCCTTGTGTGTACAGTGTGCTAGTAGAGGGTGCTCCTAATGTAGAAAGAATTAACGAGCATCATCTGGAACCAACTTGGCGTGACAGCACTTATCCAACACTTGAAGAAGTCTTGAAAAGTGTCTGTTCATGCAAAAGACACAAGTCAGGATGGGCTATGTAACATATAAACAAACAGTGTAGATCTAGATCAGCCTGCACTTCTTTGGCATCTGATCAGGATATACACTAGTCAGAAACAACACAATGAATCAGTGAACAGTGTAGATCCTGATCAGATGGCATGGATTTGCTGGCTGATCTGGATCTACACTGTTTACCCATGGATAACAACAGCTATATCCCATGGAGTAAAGGGTTAAATATATTTTGGAGAAGTTTTAATATAGTTAACTTATGGTAAAAACTGATAATATGATGTAGTTGGTTTTGTAATCTACTTGGCGTATTGCAGTAGACTGCATAATCTAAAATCTTAAATTTTTAAATAGCATTTCGTACAGAGATTTAGGTACAGGGCTGAAAATTATAAAACTGAGATTGAAAATGGCGACTGGTCGCCATTTCAGCCAATCAGATGCTTGAGATTTGAGACTGGATTCCATTCTCAGTTTTATAACCATGGGACCAGATCAAAAGGTCTTGCTGACAAAACTTGAACTCACCTTGAATTCCCTGCCCTCCCACAACCTACATTTTATCATCATGCTACAACACATCTCTCAACATTTTACATAACACTTCCACACATATTTCTTTGTTCTATCCTTTTAACTTAAAACATGTGTTTGTTTTTAATATTTTGCCATAGGTTGTTGCTTTAAAATAATTCAAGTGTTCAATGTGGTAATGAAAGCAGATGTTCATCATCATTATCTACTTGGTTTCCAACAAACCATATCATTGTTGCCTCCATTTTATCTTGTCCTTTTGATTTTGTGTATTTTGCCTTTTTTTAAAAGGAATTAAAGTATTGAACTGTACTTTCAATAAATTTTCTCAACTTGGTTTTTCAAGCAAGTGAGGATTCTTAGTTTGACTTGGATTTTTTTTAATGACAGTGCTTGACTTAAAATGTTGTTGTTTGTTTTTTAAATATTTTTTAGTGCAATAATCCAAGATGTTTTATTCCGAAAGTTATATTTTTCTTTTAATAAACTATTGGAAAAACACAAGCATATGCTATCAGACAAAGACCGAGCAAGCTATTGCTTAACTTGTTGGGCAGTTGATACACTGAAACCATGTTGCTGTAAAGCTAGTTTAACAGCGAGGCTGTTAAGAGACCTTATGCTGCTGTCACTACATATTTTTCAGCTCAGGCCTTGTGTATATTTTTATATAGAAGTTATAGTAAAAACAATCTGAGTCCTACATATTTACTAGGACAAGAAAATGTGGCCTCAAGAGCAACACAGTTTAATTTTTGTTCACATTATTTTAAAGTTTAAAGTTAACTTTGCAATATTTTTGTCAGTATCTGTACAGTGTCTTAGCCAGATGAAAATGACTGAAATTTGGTGGCGTGCTCACTAGATTGTGTGTTCATGTAGCACAGTTCTTTCTTGTAAGGAAATGTGTGCCTTTTTCATTCCTGTAGATCATTGTTCATACTTGTATACCTGGAGGAAACTTTACATCCTCATTTTTAAAAATGCGTAATGGAATCATGTTAACTTTTTACATTCCTTTTCCATTTATTTATAACACTGCTTTTTATGCTATTTTGTTGATGATATACTGATACTGCAAAGACTTTTGCCTTTGTGGAATAGTTTTGTTGTTATATGACTCAATAGCAAAATGATGGAATAATGGTATTTTCTCTTTGATTTGATTGAAAGTGTTTTAGTTTTTGATTTATTCCTGCTCTAGTATAGTTCTGGTACAGAACTTCAATGATGTGTACTTACAATAACTTCAGAAAAACCTCAAAACTACAAAACAGGAAATGGCCCATATCAGAAGAAGTTAATCACAATTATGAACCCTTGCAACATCATATAAACTTGCTGTGAGAAAATCTCTCAATCAAACCGAGCCAGCAATATTTCCACACTTGTCATGTTCGGTGGCTTTCCTCTATTTCAAAAATGTAAACACTGTCACTTTTAAAATGTTTTTGTTTTTATCGGTATTTATTTTGTACACATTTTTTTTATAACTCTTGAGTTATTTTTTTAAGCAAATACTTCATTCATTTGAAAGTTTTTTGTATTTATGTGATGTTAGTATTTTAGTAAAAGATATATTCCTTCATAAATTGTGTCACGTTTAGATTCATTAGGTTATGTTGGACCAAAAAATGGACTGTCTAGATTATGTTCAGACTGCATGGATGTGCAGACTGATCTGTACCTGCCCTGGTCACATATTATATATCAAATATTTGGTCAAAAATGAGTGAGATGTATACAGGTATTTAGTGTATAATTAAGTGTTGTATTAAAATTTTCATTACAGTACAAAATTATGTATTGTAGATATTTGTTTAATAACTGCCAACCAGCTGAATGTGTGAAATCGATCAGCTTTTCTTTTAACCCTTTTCTCCATAGACACACCTTTATTGCGAGGGAGAACAGTTTAGATCCAGATCAGCCGGCACATCCGTGCCATCTGATCAGGATCTAAACTGTTCGCTTTTTAATTCATTAGGTTATTTCTGACTAAAATGCGACCAGTGCAGATCCTGATCAGATGGCATGGATGTGTGGACTGATCTGGATCTACACTGGTCACACATGTGTAAAAAGGTGTGTATATGGAGGAAAGAGTTAATATTGACTAATCCAAGGGTTATATTGCAGAAATACTTTAACTGTTTAGTGAACTGTGTAGACCCTAATCAGAAGGCTCTGATATGACTTTCTTAATTGTTAATTATTTCTCCATTTTTAATGTAGAGGAAGCTTGAATGACAAGATAAATTACAATTCATGTTGGATAGATATTCATGTGCTGTATTTCCGTTACTTTATTAATGTTGTCATTTATCCTGGTACAATAGCTGTGACCTACATGTTCTAAATTTTAAAATGCAAATGATTTGTTGAACTTGTATCCAACATATGACTGAAGGGTATACAGTGTTAATAAATTGTTGTTTTGTTATAATTGTATTTGTTGTAATATGGGTTAATTATTTGGAGAAACCAGCATTTTGAGCTTTACTGCTCTAGGGCTGAAGGTTATGAAACTGAGATTGGAAACCAGTCTCAAATTCCATGCATCTGATTGGCTGAAATGGTGACTGGTTGCCATTTCAGCCAATCAGATGCTTTAGATTTGAGACTGGTTTCCATTCTCAGTTTTATAACCTTGGAACCTGGTTAGTACTTTTGCTGGATATACCTCCTTGGTGAACTCCATGGGGTAGCCATTTTCCTTCTTACCTCTAATTGTGTTTTGCCTTTTTAAAATTTTAAATAATTTATATTGAAAGAAGAAGAACCACCCCTTTTGAAAATGGTTATAGTTTAATTCTGGCATTTGCATTTTATTTTTTTAAGTTACTAAATAACAATTTTGTTTAAATTTTAAATCAATAATTTATTGCTGTCTTTTGGGTTTGGAAAACAATTTGGTTAAACAGTGTGTGAAACTATTATATGCTGATGAATGTAACAATTTACTTATTAAATCATTATTTTGTTTAATAACCTTTGGAAACCAGAGCTGTCAAAGGAGCCAGTACGCTTGGATATATACTGTTGAAAATGATTGCAACTTAACAAATAATTACCTTATATTATATTTATTGTAAGGGTACATAGTAATTCAAATCAATATGAAATGAAGGCTGTCATGCTGGGGATGAGTTTTAAGTTTGATGTAAATCCCTTGAATAATATCAAATATAAAAGCCAAATGCTTAGTCCTAAAAAAAATCTAAGAGAAAGGAGACAAACTTTGAAATATTTTTGAAAGAGTTATGGAACTTTTTGGAATAAAGTAGGTCATTACTGGACATCTCTTTAAGTTTCAGATCAACCACTCGAGTAATATTAAAAATATAGGCCAACTGCATGTAACCTGTACAGAAATTAGAGAAGTGTCCATAGGACACGGATGCCCCCACTCTAAGTTGTCATTGTCAAAAAAGCCAATGTTGTGGTCACCGTACACTTTACACATAATCCAATCACAGTAACTTCACACTAACATACTGCTACGGGTACACATGATAGTCAACAAAACTTATAAAGTTTAATGACTTGGCTAATATAGTTTAGGAGTTATGTGCAACACAATACAGTCGAACTTCGATGGGTCGAACTCCACAGGACCGGCAGATTTGTTCGAGCCATCGGTAGTTCAAGCGATCCGTGTGGTATGTGAGAATGGGTTTCTGTTCACTTTACTAAGCTAACACATAATAATTCATAATATTTCTTATTTTTATGTATTTAATTATTTTCTCATTAAAAACAATGACAAGCATACATGATAATGAAGAAAGAAATTTATAGCCTTGATATTATATACATGCACAACAGTTTTAAATAACATAAAACTGTTGTGCATGTCGAACTCATTTTGAATTTAAGGCCGCATTGTAGAATTTGTTTGCTTATATTCAAAAATAATATTTGACACAACGTAGTCGTGAAAAAAAACTTCTATAATTTTCTTATTAATTTTATAAATACAACAAAACAATGGCAATTTTCTTAAAAAACAAATAACAGTTTGTTTGTAATTATCATTAGTGTGGTATAAATAAACACAACAATCAAAATATTTCATCAGCTTTAATGTGTTATTTACATGACTTAATTCAATAGGGCAGTTAGCAAGACATTTTCGTGCCTTTGTTCGCACCTTTGATGATTACAGATAATTGTCTGTTCGAGCCAAACAGTGTCAAAAATATTGAAAACTAGCTGTCAGGACCTTGATTCATGTTCGACTGTTCGAGTTATGGGTAGTTCGAGCAATCGGAGGTTGAACAATATAGAACATATAGAGTTCTAGTTCGTTACCGGACGAAATGTTCGAGAGAAGGGTGGTGTTCGAGCAAACAGTGTTCGAGCCATCGAAGTTTGACTGTATTACATTTGAACTGTACTGAAATACATAAGGGCTCATAACTTTGGTTCAAATGGACCTGGCCAGAAACAAAACATACACAAAGTGCACCACTACACTTAATGGTTAACATACCAGTAAAGTTCATGACTGTAGCTTTCATACTATTTGAGTTACATGCGACACAAGATTACATGCTGAACACATTATCATTAAATTCATAACTCTGTTTTTAATGTGAATGGCCTAAAACAAAACCCCAGGTGCACAACTCAGGCTGTCAACCAGGTCATCTCCCAAATATAGGAAAAATATAGGAATATTTTTGCAACAAATATAGGAGTTTTTGAATGATTTTGAGGCAAAATATAGGAGTTTGGAACTGAAAATAGTTTTATTTACTAGCACTTATACAAATGATTTTCACCTGTGCATTTACTGTTTCTATAATAATCAATGTCCAAAATGTCTACTGTAAAAATGAAGGAAACCATTAACTATAACATCAGCACCATCAAGCACATCACCAGCATCTGAATGACCATTCAAACAAGGGGGAAATGCAGAAACCTCATTAAAGCCAGATTTTTCAGTTTTTGTTTGTCTTCTGTGATATTTAGATAGTCTTCTATATATGCTTGTACAAAGCAAAGACCCATCCACTCATAGTCAAATTGCTTTGTCTGTAAATATCTGGGTTACAATGTCCAAAAAGGTTCAGTCAAAAGTGACCCCAAGACCTTCCTTTGGACAAACTCTATTGAGAACCTGTAGGCATTATATAATTATGTGCCCTTCACTATCCTAGAAGTTCGGAATAAATGATTTTTAACATGATTCCATTAATTTATTTAATCTGCATGGAACAGTAATACAGACAAATAAGTTAGTTAACCTTAATACAAAGAATATTGCTACAAGTTTCAAAAGAAATGATAAAAACTTATCAAGTTATAACTATGACTGAACTTTAATTCAAACTGCCATTAAATTTCTGTGATAAAAGCAAAAATTTCAAAAGCCAAAGCTTTCTTGGGAATAGATGGATATTATACCTTTTGATGATTTTGATGTTTAACGTCCTGCCCCGCCTCCTACGAGTAGCATTTATGGGTGTGGACGTACCAGCTTTCCATGTTGGAGGAATACCCCAGGTACCCCTCCTGGCAATTTTCAGGCTCGAGCAGGCACCTGGGTAGAACCACCAACGTTCTGCAAGCTAGCAGGTTAGCTTCCTCACGTGAAAGATCTTGACCCTGGTAGGTCTCGAACTCACAGCGGTGAAGGGCAAGTGATTCTCAGTCGGAAACCTTAACCACTCGGCCACGGACACCCCTATATTATACCTTTCAGGTTCATTGAAGTTTAACAGTAATTTAACTTTTATCCATTAAGTGATTCGATAAGAAAAACCCAATAATTTTAGAAAACTATGCAAATATTTTACAGATTATCCTAATAAAAAATGTTAAAGTTATCTCAATTTATTGAACAAACAGTTGTTGCAAATTATCAAACAATATTGTTTTTATTACCTCCCTTTATTTGACTGCCTTATTGTTTTTGTAAAGACACCTTCTTTTGCATACATTCTTTTCCAAAAGAGTTTCAAAACCCTCTTTTCAAACTGGAAATTAAACTGACTACAAAAGTCAGCTGAAGAATTCTTGTTCACAGTCAAGCATGTTGTTCCTGGGAGGTCCATCTAAGATTCTTGACATTTTAGACATCCACATACACCATACCAAATATAAGCCCTCTAGTCCTTGCAGTTGGTGAATAAAATTCAATGATCTTTAACATTTTTTGCTTTGGTTGCAACTGCAACAAGAATTCTGCATGAAAGTGAAAATTTGTTTTTGTTAGGTAAGCCTTAATACAAAGAACACTGCTACAAAGTTGTTAGATAATCGGATAAAAACTTAGTTAAATGCCACCCGCCAAGATTTTACCAATCTATGAGTTGAGTTTTGTCCTTGAAAAATCCAGCCAAAACGAAGAAGTAAAAAGCAGTATCAAAGCAATATTTACTCCCTTAGTTAATCGGCAAAAATATTACTAAAAAATATAGGAATATACTTGAAAATATAGGAGAAATATAGGAATATAGGAGGTTTATCAGAATATAGGATTCTGATCCAAAATATAGGAGAAATATAGGAATATAGGAATCGGTTGACAGCCTGACAACTACACATGATGGTCAACATGCTTGATGGCGACATCGCGGAAATCCGTAACAATGTGAGCATTTTCTTACCTGGACCTTGCAAATTACAGTATCACGGTTCACTACATCTATAAAGTGCATTGACATGGTTGAAGTTTAACAGTTGTTGACTAAGTGGTGTATGAAATCAATATATTTTAGTGTTTGAACAGTATCCTTAACAGTAGCCTAAAGAAAGAATAAAAGATTAAAATATTTATACAAGATTGACTTCACTTTACTAATTGAATGACGGTGTTAAGTCATTCTGAATTGCCGCTAGTTATAATTAAGAAGGTTCGAAAAAACGTTTGCAGTACCAAAACAAAATGAACACAGCCTTGAAATATTTTGCGTGCTTATTATTACGTTGCCGATTTTCAGTAAATATTTTTTAATCTTTATAATCACATGACCATTCGTTTAATTCTGTTAATGTTTACAGCCTAGAATCGAAACATTACCGTTTACACGTGTAAACGTTAGAGCCTTACTTACATGCGACACAAGATTTCATGATGAATGCATTACAGTGACCTACAGGCATGGGTGTTGTACGCGACACACCACCTTGTCATGGCGAACATTTGTCGCAAGTTATTTTGAAATCACTCCATTCATAACGAAGTTACAGCCCAGACAAGAAAATTCTATTTTTAGTAACACTGACATTGACCTTGGACCTACTTGCATGGGTATTGTACGCGGCACACCGCCTTGTCATGGTGAACCTATTAATTTTAAAATCCAATAAGAAATAACAAAGTTACAGAGTTGACATGATTTTCGAACATACGGGTACACACAAGTACACACTGACACACACACAAATGGACCCACTGACCCACGGACAGGGTGAACACTATATGACCTTCTGCCATTTCATGGCAGGGGCATAAAAATGGGCATAACTGGAAAAAAAGTATTTGTAGTACGAGTTATGAGTTTTTTGGTAATGATGCAGATTATGATAGTAAATAAATTATTCAAGTTTCAAGGTGATATTGCACTAAGTGTGTAGAAAGCTTAAAACTTTAGTGACTGACGTTTAACCAACATGGCTTATAAACTGTTCCATCACAAACTTGGCGACTGACGGGATGCAAGAAGGGAGCATACAGCCAATAACAATTTTATATTTCTTCTCCTGTCATGAATTGTTGAGATAAAAGGTTCTCTGATGGTCAAAAGCACACTATGGAAGAATGGAAGAAGACAAGGATGATACTAAATCTTTTTAATAAATAAATAAAGCAACTCAAGATAACATTGTTTCTTAAAGAATAAGGGCTGAAGGTTATAAAACTGAGATTGGAAACCATTCCCAAATCTCAAGTATCTGATTGGCTGAAATGGCAACTGGTTTCCATGCTAAGCTTTATAACCTGGGGCACAGAACGCATAAACACTAAAAACACAAGAACAATTACTGAACATACAAAACAACACAGATATAATTTAATAAATTTCAGTGAACAAAATATATCACAGGCAGTAATGGTTATTCCATAAAACTATACCAGGGACTAAGGAAGTGGACTTTTTTTAACAATTTCATTAGTTTTTCTTTTCTAAATATTGCTGTCTTTGAAGAATTACTGCATCTATATGGCTGGGAAACTTTTGTACCAGCTTGCTATTCATAACCAATGGGCTACTTCAAAATGAAATATTTAAGGTAAAAGAATAATTTAATGAGACCGGCCACTCTTCAGAGGAGTATGAAGGTGACTGTAAGTGTAATAATACGTTCACAAGATATTATCAGGAGCCATTCACCCATAAAGGACAAATTAAAATGTAAATGGTCAAAAATAAAAAAAAAACGGAGTAAAATCCAGCTGATTACATTGTCCACATTTGAGTTCTAATATTTTTGTTTCCTTTTTGTGAAAACAACATTTGAGATGTGAAGTAAAGATTCTGTCTATAAACTTTTCGTTGCATTATAAAGCTTGTTTTTTTCAGCAAACGACAGTTTGCATAAGGCAAAACAAACTAAAAATAAAATATATTTTATTTCCAAGTCATAAAATGAATAACCTAGGCAACTGAATTTGAAAATAACTAGATCTTATAATTCCAAATTATTCAGTAAAAGACACCTGGTCCAGTCATTTTTGAGGATAGGTGAATCAGAATATTGGGGACTGAGAAGACTGGTTTAACCCTTTCCTCCATATATACCCATTTTTACGCATTTGTGACCAGTGTAGATCCATATTAGCCGGCACATCCGTGCCGTCTGATCAGGATCTGCACTGGTCGCATTTTGGTCAGAAATAACCTATCAAATCAAAAAGCCAACAGTGCAGATCCTTATCAGATGGCACGGATGTGCCGGCTGATCTGGATCTACACTGCTTGCCCATGCAATAAAGGAGTGTCTATGGAGGTAAGGGTTTAAGTGGAATTGTAATCAGCAGACAATCACTTTCAAGGTACCAGACCTAACTGAAGCAGAAAAAGGTGTTTACTCCAGGACAGAAATAGCTGAAGAATTAAATCTTAAATAAAACATGCTATTGTCAGAGCTATCTCAATTTCTGTAGCTCTAACGATCATTGCGTAGCTTACTCTAACATTAACTAATGGATTGTGGGATTTGAAAACTTAAATATGTGTTAACTTTAAGTAAATGATAACTCGAAGTAAATCATCAGTCCGTTGGGAATTTGATTTATTGCAATTAAGACTATAGATCTGTAAAAGCAATATTTTAAACCTTTACACCTTTATTTCATGGGTGAACAGCATAGAAACAGATCAGCCTTCACAACTGTGCGGTCTGATCATGATCTACACTATTTACTGTAAGACTCATTATTTCTGAAAATGTTGCTACCAGTGTAGATCAAGACCAACTGGCACATCTATGATGCAACCAGTGTAGATCCAGATCTGTCAGGATAGATGAGCCCGGATTGTCTGGATCTACACTGGTCACACATGCATCCAAATGGGTATATATGAAGTAGAGGGTTAAGGTGGATGTATTTCTTCAAACAATATACTAGAAACAAACCCTATGTTGCATCTACAAGTGAGTAGTCAAAATCTACTGTACAAGTGTCTTTCCTATATCCAAGGCATGGTTTCATAGAATAACCTTAAAATAATGATAGCCTCACTGTCAGAAAATATGTCTACAGGAAGTTTACATATTTACACAACATATTTATGTTAATAATGTTGTGTAGACGACACTGAACATTTATGTAAACTGCAGCAATACATAGATAACAAACATAAAATGGCAAAAATTTACAAGAATTCAAACTGATAGAAAAAACACCAGGCATGGAGCAAAAAGAGCATTTTCAGAGAAAATGACAAATACCACTAGCAACATTTTTTTTAATGAAGACACTTAATTTTAGCAACACAATAAAAAATAAGTGCAGAACAATTCCCAGTTCCTCCAAGAAGTATTTTGCACCAAACAAATCATCTATTACTCTTTTGCATGGAAATATATAAAATGTCACAGCTCCAAAATAAGTACCAGTACATATTCCACATAAATATCAGATAGTTACAAATGACATAAATTTAATAATTTTTTAAACATTTTTTAATTGAACTAGATCACATTAAGATAAAAAAAAATAGACTAGATTATGTCAAGTTTCAGTACTGTAAACATACAATGTATAAGGTTTCAATACTGAATGTGTATCGAGGTACCAAGCAGTTGTCAAACCTTTACTCCATTTTTATTTAATAACAAGATTTTAATTGCATGGGCAACAGTATAGATCCAAATAAGCCAGCACATCCATGCAATCTAATCTGAATCTACATTTTTAACTACTTGGTCAGAAATAACCTAAATAATCTAACAGAAAATAGTGTAGATCCTGAACAGACGCCACAAGTGGACTTACACTATTCGACCATGTAAAAAAGGCATATCTATGGAGTAAAGGGTTAAGTTTTTATTACAAAGCTTCTTAGAAAATATGGTTACAAATAAGGTAAAATAGTTGGGTTGTCATAATGAACCTGTGTCAAAAAGAAGGAAATTACAAAGTGGCATCATCCGCTTATGAGAACAAACTACCAGTATAATAATGGAATGTAAAACTTGTATCAAGCTAACTTATTTTTAACACACCATTTGAAATTATAGTAGCCAAGTCAAAACATTTTTAAGAGACCCTGAATTACACTGGTCACTTCCTTGTCAGAATAACCTACTGAATCTAAAAGTGAACAGTGTAGATCCTGATCAGGAACATAGATGTGCCAGCTGATCTGGATCTATACTGTACACCCATGCTATTTATGTCATAACTGTGGAGTAAAGAGTTAAGCACAAGATCTTATAACTTTTTGAAATGCTGATTATTTCATTCAAGTTTTGTTTGGCTATCATTGTTGCACCACTTACTGAAAACTAACACAGTATTGGACAACCTGACAATTTTGAAGATGCAAATATCTTTACTACTGATCAAATCATTGCCTTCCTTCCGAACAAAAATATTTTAAAAAAACAACAACTAACAACAATATTTCCATGTTTACTTAAGGAATGAAAATAACAGCTCAGATGATTAACAGACGAAATTCTAAAACTTGACATTTGAATGCATGGCTGATCCAATCAAACCCCAAGGGTTTTTGCACTACAGAAAAATAGATTTTTTTAAATCTGTTTTTTATCCAACTATTTTGTCAGTTATACAATTATAAAATATCAAATATACTACAGTCTTAAATCTATGTTAAATAATGTAAATACAATTCATTTCTATCTGGCTTTATGCTTAAAGTTCAAAAATGAAATCTGAAAATAGGGTACTGTCATTGCTTATGTACAGGCCACATCTGAGTCAAGGTTGCACCCGGAAAATGAAATTTGAAGAAAAAATCCAAATGCAGTGTAAAGGTCGCGGAGATTTACTGCTCCCTGGCATAATTTATCTGTCTACCCGCAAGTTAGAGAGTTCACACAAATCATATTCAGAAGAAAACACATTTTGGCCTGAAAGAGGCAAAATCGTCCTGGAAAAAATATCTCAAACACCTAATTCTGTGTAACTGCTACATCTCCAACTTTTAAATGGAAAATTGCAGCCTTTACATGAGCAATGATGGTACATCACCAGACTTCCTGAAAGTTGCCAGACCGACGGACCTATCCGGTAACATTTGGGCCGGTCCTAGGTTATATCTCTATTTCTCAGACAAAATTTGAACAGCTAATTCCTCTTTAACATGTTTCTGTCAGACGGAATATATTTTCGATCAGACAGATTTTCACATCTTGTATGACCAAATGTCTGAATCTTATTTTCAACATTTGGGAAGTCTGCATCACATTCATCCTTCACACCTAGGTATACGTCGCTCCAAGTAGAGGGATTTTAGCATTTAACCTTGAAATCCAGCTAGCTTTATTACAAAAGTCAAGTGTTGTAAAAACATTAGCGAAGCCTTTAAGATTCGGCCTACAGCATTCTCACAATACATCAGCCTGTGTCTTCAATTGCTTCTATGTTATCTTGGCAATTCATAGAAAATGAATTTTTTTTCAATATGTGAGCATATAAACACAATTTTTTGATGAAGTTTATCAATGTTTGATTACTTTTTAATACAAGCATTAGCATGATCACATATCCCACCCACTTCCAAAGTATACAGAGCTTTACTATCATTCCACTGACACAGCTTTGATGGTTTTATTTCAGGTTGTCATACCTAATCTGACATCAGTATCCCAATCACAAATCAGAAAAATTCTGAATAAGCAGTGTCAGAAAGTGCAGAACTAAGCGCTTTATCCCAACATGATCAGCTTTGTCTATCTGACTTCAGGAAGGTCCAATCCAACTTGCTGCTTACAAGCCACTCACTGGACAAAACACAAACCTACAAGACATCAATGGGTATTAAATTATTGTTTCTAGTTCATGTAAGATCTGAATGTAGTTACTACATTACACTGAGTTATGACAATCATAATTGCGAAAAGGAACACTTTTAATATGACTTACACTGTTTAAGTAGACAGAACACTGTTCATGTAGATTGGACAGAACAGTCATCCTAGAATAGACAGAACACTGTCATCCTAGAGTGGACAGAACACTGTCATCCAAGAGTGGACAGAACACTGTCATCCAAGAGTGGACAGAACACTTTCAATCTTTAGAAGACAGAACACTGTCATCCTAGAATAGACAGAACACTGTCATCCTAGAATAGACAGAACACTGTCATCCAAGAGTGGACAGAACACTGTCATCCTGGAGTAGAGCGAACACTTTCAATCTTTAGAAGACAGAACACTGTCATCCTAGAATAGACAGAACACTGTCATCCTAGAATAGACAGAACACTGTCATCCAAGAGTGGACAGAACACTGTCATCCTAGAGTATACAGAACACTGTCATCCAAGAGTGGACAGAACACTGTCATCCTAGAATAGACAGAACACTGTCATCCAAAAGTGGACAGAACACTGTCATCCTAGAGTAGACAGAATCACTGATCTTCTCGAGTACACACAATTATGTTCAAGAAGACAGAACTTATTTCATCTTGAGAATACAGAACATGACTTATCTTGGTTAACAAAACACTGTCCTAGCAGACAGAAAACTGTCCCAAGTAGACATTTGAAAAGTTTCCTGCTATGGTCATGATTGTCTACATCCAAGAAGCAATTATGTTCATCTTAAGCAAGAAAATGTAAACAAAGAAATATGTAACAAGTGTTTTGTCAGACAAACTGTTTGAGACTGGCATATCATAAGCCAAAATTCAGTCACGCATGTTTTGTTTCTGTTAATTATCTTAAACTATTTTAGGTACCCATGATTAGGTACAAACTAGTAAATATATTGCTTGTGGTCAACCTACTACACTGAACTCTCAAGTAGCTGACTGGCTGAATAAGAGTTTAGTCTCCAAACTGTCCAGACACAAAACAAGAGTTCAAGACAGGCTTGAGATTTTGTCGAATCATACATGTACCAATCTGGCATTAAACCAATTACACTTCAAGTCTTAGGTTAATGTGTTAAAATTATATTACATGGTTGTTAAATTTTGAGTATTTCACTCTGGGGACAGTGTGCACAATCAAACCCTAGCAAAATCAAACCATTGAATATCTAGTCTTATGAGAATAATACAAGATTTCAAATTTATATCATCATAAAAATATCATTGATGTCTTTGGCTCAAAATAAGATCCCTGTGAAATCAAATGATAGTACAGTATCACAGTACACCAACTGAACAGTGCCCAAGGTTATAAAACTGAGCATGGAAATCAGTCTCAAATCTCAAGTATCTGATTGGCTGAAATGGCGACCAGTCGCCATTTCAGCCAATCAGATGCTTGAGATTTGAGACTGTTTTACAATCTCAGTTTTATAACCTTCAGCCCAGGCCATCTGTTATCAAAATATGTTGATCATACAGACCTGAATTGAGGTAAGATTTTTCTGACTCTTCTTCTATCTCCTCTTGTTCTTCGATGGCAGTACACTTCTTGACAGCCAAGTAGGACTTCACCTTCTCTGCCTGCGACATCCACTTGTTAGCTAACTCATTTAGCAAGTCTTTTCTACGACCTTTCTGTTCAGCTTAAATGGAAACCATACTAGTGGCTAAATTCAGTAAACGACCAGGCTCCAAGCTTATAAAAATCAGATTGGAAATCAATCTCAGCAGTTTGATATCTAATTGGTTAAAATTGAGCACATTAAAAACTGACTAATAGAAAGGCACTAATAGGTGTCGTGTAATTATTTACTGCACACTTTCATAATGGGGCGTTTTCGTTATTCTACATGGTAACTGTAGCAGAACTAACCGAATCACCCAGAACTGAGGACAAAAATACAGAATATCCACGAGTGTAAAGACATTCTTCTGACAAACATTCACATTAGTTTATTTTTAGTTCTTTAATATGGATTTTGATAATCGTTGTCAACTTCCTTTCAAACAGGAACGGTCTGTGGTACAGTGGTTAGCACAATTGCTATCAAGCAAAAAGTCCCAAGTTCAACCCTTGTTCTTTAAATTTACATGCAAATTGGTAAATTTCCTTCCCCCAACCGTTTTTTTTGTTTACATGAAATGCTACAAGGGAATTTATTCAATCCTACAAGAGGAAATTCATTAAAATTTTATCAACCTGGGTAAAGGCAGCACTTCTTAGGCAATATGGTTTAGATTTTTGCATAACATGTAGAGTTAATTAAATCTGAAAATTAAGTGTAATATAGAACTTGAATGCCAAACCCTGTTTGATCCACACAGAACTAATGTTCATACAACTTACATTTAAGATATTTGATGGCAGTTCCTAGCGCGAGCTCGTAATGTTTGAGAGCTTGCTCAAAATCCTCCTGCTCTTCCTGCAACAAACAATCAACTTTCAGAGTATACAAACCACCTTCATAAATCTAAACCCTTAGCAGAATGCTGGCTGTCATGTACTATTTATCATATTACCTTGAAAATACCTGAATTTCAACCTGTGTCAGACATGTAACAGAGGCATGTGCATAAAACTTAGTGCCAGCTGGTAAATTTTTCTGCGAAATATTACATAATTTTGTATTTTGAAAGAAAATATCATTTTGTGTTTTAATTTTCCTATCATAACTTAACCCTTTCCTCCATAGATTGCGTGGGGGAACAGTTTAGATCCAGATCAGCCGGCACATCTGTGCCATCTGATCAGGATCTAAACTGTTCACTTTTTGATTCATTAGGTTATTTCTGAACAAAATGCAACCAGTGTAGATCCTGATCAGAGGGCCAGCTGATCTGGATCTTCACTGGTTGCACATGTGAAAAAATGTGTATATATGGAGGAAAGGGTTAAGCAAAAAATAACATTTTGCTTATCTCTTGTCTTCCTACTAACTTAAATGTTTGTTCACAACTGCTAATAGATGATTTTCAGTCAGAAAATTAATTGATTTATATTTACAGTTTCTAATATTGTGACAAAACAGAATTTATACCTCTGTGGCAGCTGCTGTTGCCAGTTTTACTGCGGCTACCATCTCTTCACAGCCTTCATACAGGGAGACTGAAATGTAGTATGAACTGAGACTGAAACATAGTATTATCAGATACTGCATGTTGATGTCAAAAGACAAAACATTGTGCACAGTTTAATAATTTAAAAGCAGTTTTTACTGTAACCACACCCGGTACCAAATGTTTTCCAATTCATCTGACAAAAGACTTTTATCATAGTGAAGTGCAAGGTGAGCGTAAATATTCTTTTATGTCCATTCCTTTTTTTATATCATGCCTCGTGTTGATATATTTTAGATGTCTAAATTAAAATATACATTTATTTCACATTCATACCAAGTTCCTCTTCGTGACTTTTGGATGCAGTTCTGTGAAGGGTATCATTTCTCTGGGTAAGATGAGGTTTTAACTGGCTTTTGATTTCTTCAGCTCTGTTCACATACTCTTTGGCCTTTTTTCTAAGTGCTTCTTTCTTGCTAGGATCTTTTTCATCTTATACAAAGAACATAAAATTCAGGTTAAAAATGATGAAAGCTTAATTTAAACCCTAGCTCAGCATGTGTTTAACATAACCTGTCATAACATAACAAAGTTTTCTGAATATGCAACATACTGGGCCTCTGAGCCCTAGTAAACAAGGGCACCGACTGTCAATCACAAGCCTCTCACCATTGTGGGTTTGAATCTACCAAAGTTAGAAACTGAGGCAGAAATCCAGAGTTTGGAAACACTACCCAACTTTAACTCTTTACTCCACATATAAAGGTTTAAAGCCAGCACATCTATGCTGTCTTACACTGTCCAATTCTTGGGCAGAAAAAAATCTAATAACATTATGAATTAAAAGGCAAAATGTGTAGATCCTGATCTGACATCACAAATGTGCCACTGATCTGGATCTACACTGTTTGCCCATGCAGAAGTGCCAGATCTCATGGAGTACAGTCGAATTGCGATAACTCGAAGTCCCAAGGGACCGACGATTTACTTCGAGTTATCGGGAACTTCGAGTTATCGCGACTTTGACTTTTCAAGAATACCATGCGAGTATTTAGAAAGTAACGACGTGCAATTATTACGACACCATACGGTACGTACATAACAAATGTTTGTCGTAAAGTTTGCTCAATAAAACAAGATAATTATGTTTTAAATTCTTTTATTACTCAGTTTTATTTTCATGATTATATACAAAAAGATCGACGAAGAAACAACATTTTAACAAATGTTAACAAATATCATTGTACCAACACGAGACATACATGTATACAGGGCATCATCATTCAAATACACACAATAGCGTTACGACCTACATGCAGATATATTCACAATAAATTATGAATAAAAACAACCAGTACACATTTATTTAAGAGCAACAACAGATCATGACATGCTACAATAGAAATAGAATGATTAGTTGTTTTCCGATCCAGGTATCCTCCCAGTTACCCGGGCCCTTCGCTGGATTACTCGGAAAAATGTATTAATAATTTTATTATTATTCATTATTATTTTAATGCTTGTGCAACCAGTGCAGATCCAGATCAGCCAGCACATCCATGCTGTCTAATCTGGATCTGCACTGGTCGAATTTTGGTCAGAAATAACCTAACAAATCAAAAAACGAACAGTTTAGATCCTGATCAGACGGCAAGGATCTGCCAGCTGATCTGGATCTAAACTGTTCGCCCTAGCAATAAAGGTGTATCTATACAGGAAAGGGTTAAGATGGTAATATATAATGCTGTATCTTACATTTGATGGCAGGGAGGAAGAACTCTACAGCTTCACAGTACAGCTGCACTGCACCTGGATAATCTCCTTTCTGGTCCAGCTCCACCGCTTCTTTCACTAACTGAGTCTAAATAATATATCTGTCCGTTAGTTCAAGATGACCTTGGAAGAGTCAAATGTTAAAGTATATCTAATAATATAGACTATTAAGCTCATGAAAATGTTATTTGCCAACAACGTGGTTAACATAAAACAACATAGTATGATGTAGTTATCACATCAATTCACATAGAATTGCAAAAATACACAATCTGAAAACCCCACTGTGGGATACGCATTTATTAATTTGACTCTTTGTGTCAATCTTGCGCATACACGCTGTACTATGCTAAAATCAATCATGAGTATATAATAAAAGGCTTATCATAAAACCCTGCATTGCGACCACCCTGATTACCAGACCACCACACTATTATAGGCACCTTTTGAACCAACGGATTATTTTTCTTTATAATTCAATGGTTGCTCTTCCTGATTATATGACAACCGCTTATTCCATAATGCGACCACTTTCTTCAGTCCCAAATGTCTTGACCCCAAAATTACAACCACAAGGCATTTGTCCCATAAATTCACAGTCCAGTTCAAAAGTCTTAATGGTTTTGCAATTCAGGAGTTCACAGTTTTACAATTTTTAGCTGTAAACAAAAGATCACATGCAAAATCAGATATAAATGTTTTGAAAATTGATTTAATTATTGTTTCTTGACGGACATGATGCGATAATTGACATTAAGGCAGATAATTTTCAAACAGTGTGTCACTGATCAAATTAGTTGAGTTAATCGAAGTAAAGTAGTGTTGTTGGCATTATAATTATGTTCGTCAATCTTTTACTGACTGCTGCTGATTTCATAAAAGTTTCACAAAATAATTGCAAATGGCAATATGTCATTGGAAAGATGGAAGTACAGTTAATTAAGGAAAGCACTAGTGAGAGCCAGTGAAACTTAGAACAGAAATTTGGAATTGGAAAACTTTGGATGAAATTAATAATGTATCATTCACTAACGCAATTATTGTAATTTTATTTTTACTTAGTTGCAGCTGTGGAAACTGATGGTCACATGAATTATTGTAAAACCAATTATGAACTGAAGAGTAACTCAAATGGTCTAACCCCTAAATAAAGACCACATTTATGCAGACCCAAAAGTGGTCTTAATAGCGGGGTTGTACTGTATATTTGGAGTTAGCGTTACACAGAGTTAACATTTCCAACTATACAAGAGAGAACTTACTGCCTTAGTGAGACTGTGCACAGTTGGCATATGACTGAGATCTAGGAATGGATGTTCAAAGAATTCTTCAAATGAGATCCGATCGTCTGGGTTACGTTTCAAAAGACGTAACAACAGATCTCTACAGTGGTCTGACACCTCCACTCCATATGGCAACTGAAAAAATACAAAATACTTAAAAAAATTTATTTGCATCTTCCATCCTTTTTTTAAAGTGAAGCATTCAACTAGATTTTAAGTAAGATTTTACCAGTATGTAGTTATTTGTGCAAGGATGTATCATGAGGAGTCACACTGATACCCCCACTGCTGCAACAACATTTGTAACAAAATTGTGTATCAGGTATTAACTACATGTGGTGATCATGACTAGTAATTGAGGAGTAAATGCCACAAAATTTTATAACTTACATAAACAAAGAGCCATAACTCTGGTAAAAATGGTTGATCATCTGTGCTAGTTTGAAAGAAATCAGCCAAATGAAAATGTGGAGTTGATGCCACAAAATTTTATAAGTGAAATTATCAAAGGGCCATAACTCTGATAAAAATGGCTGCAGGAAAAAATATTTCCTTTAAGATCATCTACACATCCTGCTTGATCATCTGTGCAAGTTTGAAAGACAGCCCTCTGATAGTGAATGAGGAGTTGATGCCACAAGATTTAATTACTGAAATTAAGAAAGGGCAACATCTCTGGTAAAAATGGTCTTAAGAAAAAAGTTTTCTTTACGATCATCAACACATCCTGCTTGATAATCTGTGAAAGTTTGAAAGAAATCCACCCGATAGTTTATTAGGAGCTGATGCCACAACATTTGGGGACATACGAACTGACATACATACGTACTGATGTATGGACGAGTCCAACTCTATATAATTTTAGGGGTATAAAAACAAAAAAAACACAAGGCAGTCGGAACGACAGCAATATCCCCCGCCGCAGATGTGAATGTGGGAAAGGTTATGGATGGTTAAGAGCAAATTAAACAATAGCAGGTGGAAGCCGATTCAAGTGCAAGGGTATGTCGTGTTCAGATAAGTTTCAGAGTATTGGCCTCCTCAAACACCAGAGGCATCCTTGACCTTAAGCCAGCCAAGTTGGAACATGGGTTCTGCACATCAGGTTCATGAACTGAACATTTCACTTAAGTTTCATGATATTCATTCAAGGGGTTCAGAAGATATGAACTGGACACGAAATGCATGGTTCAAATCTTCAAACACCACTGGTGACCTTGACATTGAGCCGGCCATGTTGGAACATGGGTTCTGCATGTCGACTTGATGGGGAGAACATTTCACTAAAGTTTCATGAAATTCCTTTTAAGGGTTGAAAAGTTATGGACCGGACACAAATATGCTCAAACACCACAGGTTGCCTTGACCTTGAGCCAGCCAGGTTGGAACATGGGTTCAGCACATCATGTTCATGAACTGAACATTTCACTTAAGTTTCATGATATTCATTCCAGGGGTTCAGAGACCTCCAATTAACTTGCCAGTTTGTGTACATACACTGTATACAGCTGAGACCTCTCTTAAATTTAGTCTTAACATTTTGAGAATGTGCTACAAATTTGTTGTTGTTGTTTTACATACAAACAGTGAATAGAATATTCAGAAAAGCCTGATTTTCAAAGTGCTATAAAGTAAGAAAGTTTATTATATAAAGTAAGAAAGTTTATTTGGTCAGTATCCATAGAAAATGACAAAATTTACCCTTTACAATCTTCCAGAGCTAAGTTCTCAATATTGCATAACACAGATCTAAACAGCAAAGTTCATTAGGTCATTGACCAGCAACTAGAGAAATAACCTCTGGTAATGCATCCTAATATCATCTTAAGATTGAATCTAAATATAGCTGAAGACAGGTAGAAATATTTGAATTTTGATACTTGACATTTTCACTCTGCTACTAAAATTTTTGTTTCAAATTTTATCACTGAACATCCAGTGAATGAATTGTTCAGGAAAGATTGAATTTTAAGATGGTATAAAGTTTGTGTCAAAATCTGGTTGATAACTATAGAAAATCAAAGGTTAAAAACAGAATTTAAAAGAAATTTTTTTTAAAATCCCCAGGGCGGGGCCCCTGGGCAATTCAAGAACATGATTTTAATAATTTGAGTAGAGATCATCAATATCAATATTCATACCAAATTAGATGACAATTGGACAAAAAATGTGACCTCTATTGCGTAAACAAAATTTTTGCTTTAATCTGACCTAGTGACCTTGACATTGAGCTGGCCATGTTGGAACATGGGTTCTGCACGTCGTCTTGATGGGGAGAACATTTGCCTAAAGTTTCATGAAATTCCTTCTAGGGGTTGAAAAGTTATTGACAGGACACAAAATGTGTGCACACGGAAGGACGGACGGACGGACAGACGGACCGACGAAGACTATTCCTATATCCCCCAGCCGCTATGCGGCGGGGGATAATAAAAGTTGACAAATGCCAACAACAAATCTGGCTTTCAGTAACACTGAAACTCCAACCTGTAGTACATGCATTATTTTACTATGTCCCTATTATGCGGATATAATAAGAACTACAGATGTGTTCTAACTACTGTATGAATCAGTGTTTTTAAAATTTTTCAGCAGGCCGGTCATTGATCGATTTTCGGGAAGAATGTCCGATTGAAATTTCAAAATTGGTAAAAATAATCGGTCATGAATAGTGGCCCATAAATTGTTACAAAAAATAGCTACATGTACTTTTTTTCACAGCTTAATCAGTTATTAACCTGTCAATTATCGACTTCACAACTCTGCTTCCATGACTTCCAGGACGACACGTCCCGTGAATAGCCTGGGGCATAGATGAAACAGGATGTGGTAGGTCTCATTTTAACAACGGGCAGGTTTATTTAATTTGCAAAAATACAGCACTAGTCAAAGACTGTTTGATGTCAGAATTAAAAACAGCAATATCTGTGATTGTATTCATTTACATAAACAATAAAACAGTTTGCATTTATTGAAAGAAGTGTTAGTCTGATGTGCCTACTTCTTAATAGATTTCAAATTTACAAAAATCTACATACGCAACATTAATTTCTGACTCGGAAATGTTGCATACGCAGACTTGTGCAAGTTAGTGTTGATTCAAGAATTACTATATCGGGTAAAGAATAGAATCATATTTCAAACAACTATAATATCGTGTTACAATGCATGACATGATTGACGTATATTTACGTAAAGCGAATACTTGCCTCCCGAAATTTCGAGAGTTAATACATGTTCAATAAACTTAATAATTCACATCTCAATCGCTATGAACACCGATGTATATTACTATTTTGAACTATTACGTCACGTTTTAAATGCATGGGATGCTTGTGTATTACAACAAAGACGCCGATCGCCGTAAACCTCAAAAGTCGCAAGCCGCTCTAATAAGTCAATCAAAGAATTTTCCAGTCTACATTTTGAAAATCATTAAATAAATCTGTTTGGAGGTTGTACGATTTCGCCGACGAGAAAATATGCCGTAAGGGAGGAGTGGACTGGGGGTTGGGAGAGTTAAATGCGCTGAACGTGGGACCAGAAGTCGCAGTTCATGAGAACCAGAAGTCGGGAAATAGTCAATTTTGGCACCAATGTCCGATTGAGATTTTGAAATTTTAGAAACACTGGTATGAATTAATGTATAACTTACAGTAAAACTTAGAAAACTCGAACATCGAAAACTCGAGCACTCGGCAAAATTCGAAGTAGTTTTTCTGGTCCCGGCAATTTTCTTATATATTCTATATAAAAATACCATGGAAAACTCGAACTTCAAAAACTCGAAATCTCGAGGACAGGTGTCGGTCCCTTGAAGCATGTTTCTTCTTTGTTTACATCGGAAAACTCGAGTAATTAACGACTGATAAATTTTTCGCACCTCGCGGGAGTAATTGGTAAATGGTGACGCGTGGTTTTCACACGTTGTGACGGGTTATAATTGGCAGTTTATTGTCAATCGCCAGCGTCTATTGTGTTTTAATTGATCTGATTAAATGTGCTACTGTTTAGTTAGTTGTTTAAACTTGTATTTTATTTTTATATAAAAGTTTTAGCTCAAATAAAAGAATATGAAACGAGGTTGTTTTTTTTTTATGTTGACGGAACCTAGTAAATTTTACATGCGTATAAAAATAACGACGCACCGTTTGTAAAGTATACTAGTTCTCGGACAATGTCAACACGAAAGGTTTAAAAAGCAGTTTTCTTGAAAAATACCTCAAAAATGCTTTCAAACAGATATAAAGGTTTAAAGAAATACAATGTGAAATGAATCCTTTATTAATTTAGCTGATATTCAGATAATGTACTCAACAACAAGGTAACATACATGTGTTTTTACGACTTGACTTAAAAATCGGACCTCATAAAGTGAAGCTTCGAAAAACTCGAACATTTTCATAATCCCCTTGAGTATTCGAGTTTTCGAAGTTTTACTGTAATTCTAAGAGTGTGGGTACTAACTGACCATGTTACAAGCCATGCACAGCTTGGAATGTGATAAGGTAGACAACTCTGGTTACCAGATATTATTACAACATTGTAGTAGAAAATCTAACTAACCTCAACAGGTTTAGGATCCCAGATTTTCTCCTCCAGTTCTTTGAATGATTTTGATGCATATGGTGCTCTCCCAAACAAACACTCTACAAACATTAGATGAAGCTCAATGGTTAACCCTTTCCTTCATATTATCTCCTTTATGGTGTGGGTGAACAGTGTAGATCCAGATGGGGCCGACCTAATCAGGATCTACATTGTTTTTTTTGTTTTTGATTTATTATGTTATTTATGACCAAAATGCCAACAGTGCAGATCCTGATCAGAGAGCACAGATGTGCCAGCTGATCTGGATGAACACTGTTCACACAAGCAATAAAATGCACATTTATGAATTAAAGGGTTAATAAACCAAATTTTTCATCTATAAACTGCTAACACTTAAAATTATTTATTTTCTTGTGAAATAAAAATTACATGGATTTGCTGAATATGTTATACAGACAAGTAGTAAACTTACCATAAAGTATGACCCCGATAGACCACAGGTCAACCCTGGCATCATAGTGACCCTTACAGATGATCTCTGGGGCCATGTACAGAGGACTCCCTCTTAACGCATGCAGTTTATCTCCGCTATAGAGATGCTTTGCAAAACCAAAATCTGAAAGAGAAATAGCCCATGTCAAATATATTCAACCATTTCTAGGCGTGTCTATTCCATTTTTTTAGACTGCATGAACACAGTTTTTCACAACCTCTTTTGTGGTTAGAAGTTGTGGGAAAAAAATGTGTGCGTAAATTCAAAATAATGATAGAATGTGTCTTAGTGTGATTTTTAAATATTCAGTTTTGTTTTAAATTTTGGAAGGATACCATATTTATCTTTCATTAATGTAAGAAAGAGAAGTTGTTTTTTGGAAAAAAAAACTGAATGAAGTAAGCATGAACTTGTAAGCTCACCTGTCATTTTCAGTACACAGGACATTTCAGCTTAAATGCTATTTTAAGGACAGGATCACTGGATGAAGTGCACAGGATACCTTTCCTCCATATATACACATTTTAACGCATGTGCGACCAGTGTAGATCCAGATCCAGCCGGCACATCCCTGCCATCTGATCAGGATCTGCACTGGTCGCATTTTGGTCAGAAATTACCTAACAAATCAAAAAGCGAACAGTGCAGATCTTGATAAGACAGCAAAGATGTGCCAGATGATCTGGATCTACACTGTTCGCCCACGCAATAAAGGTGTATATATGGAGGAAAGGGTTAAGAACCGTATTACTGGATGAAGTACATACTTGAGGTTATTTTTAACTAAGCTACTTTAAGGATAGGTTTACTGGATAAAGTACACAGAATATTTTTGCTTATCTTATATAATTGGATGAAATACGAGGATATTTTAGCCTACTTGCTATTTTAAGAATATAGAAATATCGGATGAAGTAAACAAGATATTTTAGCTTACCTGCTATTTTAAGAATACAGGAATACAATGTACATGCTTTGGATAAAGTACACATGATATTTTAGCTTACTTGCTATTTTTAGTACAAGATTATTGGAAGAAGAATACTGGATACTTTTTAGCATATCTTCTATTTTCAGAAAAGGATTATTGGATGAAGTGCATAGGACACAATTTAGCTTACCTGCTATTCAAAGAACAGGATTATTGGACAAAATATGCAGGATACTTTTTGCTTACCTGCTATTTTAAGGACAGGATTATTGGATGAAGTGCACAGGTTACTTTATGGCTTACCTGCTATTTTAGGGACAGATTATTGGACAAAGTGCACAGGTTACTTTTAGCTTACCTGCTAATTTAAGGACAGGATTATTGAATTAAGTACAACAATACTTTTTATCTTACCTGCTATTTTAAGGACAGGATTATTGGATGAAGTGCACAGGATATTTTGAGGCTTAAGATCCATGTGAGCTACCTTGTGTTCTCGCAGAAACTTCATAGCAGATGCTGAAAATGAACACAGTTGACTATGTTTGACAAACTTTCCTCAAGTTGGATCTTGTTATATTGGTTACTTCCCCAGCAGTTACACTAATCACGGCCACCAGAAGCAAGTACAGCTCGAGAAGAGTGAAGTCAATTTGTTTACATAGTACATTTTATCATGTGTCTATCATACATTTGTGATATACTGACAGAGACTAAAACAAATGGCAGTATCAAACTCAAATAAATATTTCTTCTATTAAAATTCTACTCAACTTCAATGTTTAATCCTTAAACATTGAGGCACTATCATTTGAAATTCACAGTAGCGCTATTTGTGCAGTGTGGCGGCCGTAAAAAGTCTCCCCGTACATATAGTCAGTACTGTTATCAGTAAAATAACCCGTTACCAATGCAGTGATTGTTACGTATATCAGGGCTATCCGATCAACCTTTTTTTGGGGTTGTCCCGGTTAGCTCAATCGGTTGCGTCGCAGGAATTGCAGGGCTAGGTGCTGTCGCTGTGAAGGTGCGGGTTCGCTCCCAGCTAGAGGCACTATCATTTTAAACATAAGATCCATTGATGGATCCATCAGGCCATGGAGTTGCTCTGGTTTGTCTTAACATATCATCAATAAAGGATTGGATTGATCATTATAATAAATTTCACCCTTTAATCCATAAATGCACCTTTTATCAGACGGGAGGCCAGTGTAGATCCAGATCAGCTGTCACATCTGTGTCTCCTGATCTGATTTATTATGTTGCTTCTAGGTCAGAAATAAACTAGTGAATCTAATAGCAAACAGTATAGATCCAGATCAGAGAGCATGAATGTGCAAGCTGATTTGGATCTGCGCTGACTGTCCAAGCGATAAATGAGTAAAGAGTTTAAGATTTTGCAAAACAATAATTGTTCCTGTTGAGTGTCTGTATCACATTTCTCATAATTCAATGTTATATAATAACTTCTCAGTAATGTTATTAGTATAATAAGTGTTTGAATTTACCTATGTGCCTCAAAAACTTTCTGACAATATGTTCAGGTAGCATTCGTTTACTTCGTATAAACTGTGACAGATCCCCACCACTGCAATACTCCATAATGAGATAGATGTAGGTGTCATCCCACTGTAACAAACACAGTAACAGCATTCTAATACTCTTGTGTTAGAGCCAAATTTTCCATATAAACAAGAGGGCCATGGTGGCCCTAAATCGCTCACCTGAGTACAAAAGTACTCTTAGTTTTACCCCAGAGCCAACATTTAAATAATGCTGGTAAAGGGTCTCTTCACAATACTCAACACGAAATATCTAAGGATAGTCACATTAGTTTCAGAGAAAAATGATTATATATGTTTTCCTATATAAATCAATGTAAACTAAGAGAACCCTAGGGCATGGCCAATTTTGGCCCAGGGGACATCATTTGAACAAACTTGGTAGATATCCACTAGACAATGCTACATACCAAATATCTAAGCTTAAGGCATGAGGTTTCCAGTAGGAAGATTTTTAAAAATTGCCTTTTTTACATATTAAGGGCCCCTGGAGCGGGGCCAATATTGACCCCAGGGCCAACATTAAAACAATGTTGGTAAAGGGTCTCTTCACAATACTCAGCACCAAATATCTAAGACCTAGTCCTATAAGTTTCGGAGAAAAATGATTTTTCATGTTTTCCTATATAAATCAATGCAAACTAAGAGAACCCTGGGGCGTCTGGTCCAGGGGACATAATTTGAACAAACTTGGTAGATATCCACTAGACACTGCTACATACCAAATATCTTAGCTTAAGGCATTGAGGTTTCCAGTAGGAAGATTTTTAAAGTTTTCCTTTTCTACATATTAAGGGCCCCCAGGATGGGGCCAAAATTAACCCCAGGGCCAACATTTAAACAATGTTGGTAAAGGTCTCTTCATAATACTCAACACCAAATATCTAAGGTCTAGTCCTGTTAGTTTCGGAGAAAAATGATTTTTCATGTTTTCCTATAAAAAATCAATGTAAACTAAGAGAACCCTGGGGCATGGCCAATTTTGGCCCAGGGGACATAATTTGAACAGATTTGGTAGATATCCACTAGACAATGCTACATACCAAATATCTAAGCTTTAGGCATTGAGGTTTCCAGTAGAAAGATTTTTAAAGTTTGCCTTTTTCACATATAAAGGGCCCCCGGGGCGGGGACAATTTTGACCCCAGGGCCAACTTTTAAACACAGTTGATAAAGGTTCTCTACACAATACAAAGCACCAAATATCTATGATCTAGTCCTATTAGTTTTGGAGAAAAATGATTTTCATGTTTTTCCTATATAACTATAGTTAACCAAGAGAACCCTAGGTCGTGGCGGATTTTGGCCAAGGGAACATAATGTGAAAAAATTTAGTAGACATCCATTAGACAATGCTACTTACCAAATATCTAAGCTGTACGCATTGTGGTTTGTGAGAAGAAGATTTTTAAAGATTTCCTTTATAAGTCTATGTAAAATGAAGTGACCCCTGGGGCGGGGCCCATTTTGACCCCAGGGAAATAATTTGAACAATCTTTGTAGAGTTCCACTAGAGGGTGCTAAATGCCAAATATCTAAGCTCTAGGCCTTGTGGTTTCAGACGAGAAGATTTTTAAAGTTTTTCCTATATAAGTCTATGTAAAATGAAGTGACCCCTGGGGCGGGGCCAATTTTGACCCCAGGGAAATAATTTGAACAATATTTGTAGAGTTCCACTAGAGGGTGCTAAATGCCAAATATCTAAGCTCTAGGCCTTGTGGTTTCAGACATGAAGATTTTTAAAGTTTTTCCTGTATAAGTCTATGTAAAATGAAGTGACCCCTGGGGCGGGGCCAATTTTGACCCAAGGGAAATAATTTGAATAATCTTTGTAGAGTTCCACTAGAGGGTGCAAAATGCCAAATATCTAAGCTCTAGGCCTTGTGGTTTCAGACAAGAAGACTTTTAAAGTTTGTCCTATATGTCTATGTAAAATGAAGTGACCCCTGGGGTGGGGCCAATTTTGACCCCAGAGAAATAATTTGAACAATCTTTGTAGAGTTCCACTAGAGGGTGCTAAATGCCAAATATCTAAGCTCTAGGCCTTGTGGTTTCAGAGAAGAAGATTTTCAAAGTTTTTCCTTTAGGTTGCCATGGCAACCAGAGTTCTGCATGGAATTGATTTCTTTGAACAAATTTGGAAGAGCTTCATGCAAGAAACATCTGTGGCAAGTTTCATCAACTTTGGCCCAGGGGTTTAAGAGGAGATGTTGTTTTAAGTAAAAGTTTACGGACGGACGGCCGACGGACGGATGAAGGACGGACGCCGGACAAATTGCGATCACAAAAGCTCACCTTGTCACTATGTGACAGGTGAGCTAAAAACACACATATCTGGCTTAGATTCATAGAGGTAATCATGTTCAAAATTCAATTGATGTAGACCTGGAGCATTCTTGGGTAGTGCTTAGGGTCCAGGTCATATCTCTGTAACCTTAGAAGCATATGTTAAAGATGTGCACTGGCGGAGCATATCAGTTTGCTGTAAATAGATACTATAAATAGATCTGGGTCTATCATGTTCAGTTCTCAGTTTTTTCTTTGTCTGAAATCTATTAATTAACAAAATTTCATAAAATAATAACAGAATGGTAACAACATTTATGAAAATATTCTGATACTGCTATGTTTTGAAGCATACAAGTTGAAGGTCTAATTTTTGATGGGTATACAGCTATTTTTGTCTGGTTTGCTATTCACAATTTCTGTTACCTGAAAGTCCTTTAGTTCCACTATGTTGTCATGTTTGAGTTTCTTTAACAAAGCAATCTCTGTCAGCAAGTTCTCTGTGGATGCTTTGTTCAGGCTGCTCTTTAAAACACACTTTATTGCTGTCACCTCACGGGCACCAGTCTGAAAAGAAGTTTAGCTCTTGTTTTCCTACAGTCTCATTAAATACAAGTAACAAAAAAGATTAATTAAGATCAAAATATATCACTCAACAAATCGATCATCATTATCATCAATAGATTATCGGCTCCAAAGGCAAAAGTAAAATTAGCTTGACTTTTAAAATCTTTCTATTTCTATTTTAATCCACAGGTGCTTGGAAGACGGACCCCGTTTTCTCCAACTGGCCCCCCCCCCCCCCAACAAAAAATAGGGTCTGCACAGGGTCTATACTACATAAACTCATCTTTTTTTGTTTTGTTTTGATAGATTGGGATCGATATCAGTCTATCCATACCGAATTTACTATCAAATACCAAGTTCTCTGAAAATTCGAGTCCCGACTATATACGAATTGAAAAGGTAAATAACCCTGATCCTATTTTGTCAAGCCAAAATGTAAACACAGTTTTTTAAAAATCAGCATGGAAACAAATATTGCACTAACCTTATCAAATCGGGTATCGATGGAAAATTTAATTATTCCTCTGTTGAATTCCGCCAAGCACTGGCTAGGAAATTAAGAACATAACATCCATTTTTTCATTTTGCCGATGCCATACTAAAAATTATCGCCTCGGGACAAAGTTTGGTTACAAAGAATGATATGCGTGAATTCTGATTGGACGAGCGAGCCGCAGTCTATCGCGTCACATATTCTTGCAGCGGTTATATCAAATTTTTAAATACTCGTCCAATCAAAATTACTACTTCATAATCGCTTGTCCAATCAGAATTCACTCATATACCTGCATTGTAACCAAACTTTGTCCCGAGGCGATAATTTTTAGTATGGCATCGGCAAAATGAAAAAATGGAGTGCTCGGCGGAATTCAACAGAGGAATAAATAAATTTTCCATCGATACCCGATTTGATAACAGCGTTTTTTTTCACCAAACGCGAAAGGTTCCCCTTCCCCTACAATTGGGAAATTTTCGCGTCGTAAAATCTTGAAATTGGGAAAAAAATCAGTCGCAAATCAGCCAAATTGGGATTTTTTCTTTATTCATGTAAATAAACACTAGGGATTTTATTCAGCTTCACCAAGCATCATAAGCTCTGTTTTTTTAACAGGAAACCCTTCAGTGATGTAACTGTTAAGCCAGAACTAAGTTACAGCCAATCCAATGACTGCCTGTCTATGGAAAAATAATTTCCATTGGCAGGAAAAGTTTCATTGAGGTTGCAATTAATGTGAAATGAATCTGCATTTGAAATAATAATGGAAGGAGTGGGGGCTGGAGTCAGTGTCAGGTTGAGGCAATGTGTCTTTGAGCTACATCTAGCTCAAGGATAGCTTCTGAGTGGGACTCAGTTTGGTATCCAAATACGTCGGAAGGTTGGATTCAAGTTTAGTTTCAGTCCGATAAAATTTCGGGGGAAAGTACGGGAGGTTGCTCGATACCGGTACCTACAGTCATTGGTTCAAATCGCTCAGACTCGGGACTCGTCGCCAATGGCATGAGATCGGTCGATATATACCCAAAATCTTGCAACAAAAGAGTGCCAGTGTTCGTATTTAACGGCTTCCTTTGAATAATCGCTCATTCTAAACGTTGTTGTGAAGTTTGTTAACTACTTTCAGTTTCTGGAGACTGGTCATTGCGCTTCAATTTTATACATAAGAATCAGTCAACTTGCAATACACAGAGACACGTATTGACCTACTTCTGTTTGGCGAGTAAACAAACAGTGACCTCGCTGACTGCAATATATATGCGCGTTGAGCGGCAAAGGTTTAAATAGCCAAATTTCTTTAGTTTTTTATTGGAAATAAAATGTTTTTAACAAATTACAATCATACATTATCTAGATAGCTCTCTTTTCTTGGAATTTTCGTTTAATTAACTTTAAATCTGGCTTATTATTCTATAATAAACCGATCAGCTGATATATGTCAAATCACTTCTAAATGTAAACAGCACAGTATTTTACATTCCTGACGATTTTGTTTTTTGTTGCAAGCCGGTCAAAGTGTGACTTTTTATTTCAATATTGCAGACAATCAAGGGGAAAGGAGCTTAGTTTTGTCTGGTTTGAAATATTAGATAATAATATTTTAACCCAGGTTTTGTATATTAAGGTGATCTGATATGAAACCTAAAATGGTTCAAATACTGATTCAAATACTAAGTTTTGGAATGGATTACCAACAGAAAGGATTTCAACTGAACTCAATATTAATCATCTAAATAGAACACATCTTTTTTGTTTGTTGTTATCTTTATTCAAAGTAGAATAAATTATTTAGTGAAGTACAGACTTCATGTTGAACTTCCTCAAATCTGGGTTAGAATATTCTAATTTTCTAACCCAGCTCAAATCTAGTAGCTCTGGTGTAATCATTACTTTGGAGGCTGTCACTGTCTTCTTAAATGCTGGGGTCTTCTGATTGTAAGTATCCATTATAAGAAGATTTCCAATTTCATGTGACCAGCCTGGGGTTCATGCAAAATTGATTTATGCAGGTGGATCTTAACACTTATAATTAAAATGATATTAAGAATATAAACTTGATTGTTGGGATATAACTCTTCTCATCAAATCTAGAGTATAAAAATGCTGTCATTTGTAAAACATCAAATATGCAGACAAATTTAATATTTGAAAATAACCACAAAAATAGATGTTTCACTTGATTTAGACATAGGTTTTTAAGTAATAACTTGCAAGTATCTTATGGTATAATAGATTGTATCTATTAGTATAAAAAAGACAACTTTATTTGTGTTTGCACTTTTAACAATGCAAATTATCTTGGGCAAATTTGAAATCTTGATAGTTTTAGTCAAGGGGTTTACCATGACACAACATTACTAGTAAACATGTTAACCACCTATTACTCTAATGATGACTAAATATGCTTAATACTTGACACTTCCCTTATCAGACTTTGAAGCATGATTGTTCTGCTAATAATATAAAACATGCTGAAAGAAATCTCCTGAATGTAGATTTGTCAATATAAATTAAATAAATATAATCATGTAACAACAAAGTGAATTTCTCAATAATTTCTCAATAAAAAGAATAAATAAATAGATGGAAATAAAAACTGTGATGTGTTAATATATATTATCATGTAAACAATTCAAATGTATTTGGGTTATATATTTAATTATGTGATAATAGCAAAGCTGATAGAACAATATCACATCAATTTACAACAATATAAGTTTAATTAATAGTATTTCATAAGCTAAACCTTATATGCAGCTCATATGAATAATTCCACACCATGAAAAAACATAATAGCATAATTTTAGCAGGTAATCTTATGTGAACAGTCACTGTTAAAATCAAAGCGCTGAAAGCGTTGAAAGACTTTCGCGCCGGAGAATTACATTACGCAGCAGAATGTCAACTCTGGCTAACATCGTTTAATATGTGCACACGATAGAAACTGCATGTCAACTTGCTCACGGCCAGTATGAGAGAGTAGTCAAACATCTGCTATAAAATCCCCACAAAATACCCCAGAATGCGGGATTTGGCATATAGATTTTCAAATTTTCCCGGACCCCCCATGATAAGTTAGGCCTCTTACAAATTAATTTGGGCCTCATAAACGGACTGATTTTCTAGCTTAGTTAAAATTAACATTGTTAAAAAATAACTCGCTGAGTTGAACCCCCCTTGCTGAAATCCTGGATCCGCCCCTGTCTACTATTGTAAATGCAAATGTTATGTAGTGTATAAGTTGGCTAAACAATACTAAATCCTGTAGAGTATACTTCTAGTATCAATGAGACATAAGCTATTAATATTAATTAGTAGGCGGTGCTACTTACACTTTGTAGAGAATTTCATTCATAGTATCATGTTACATCTCCGATGAGTAATTGCCAGCATTTAACAAGCATTGGCCAATGTTAAGATAAGCACAACCGTTATTTCCTGGTTAGAGATAAAACGAATTCAATTAAGAGAGTAATAAGAGATTGCTAAACTGTTAATTGTCTAAAACAAAACAACATCCTGATAAAAAAAGACGTGTTTCTCGCTGACCTGAATACAGTTTAGTCACTGATCACGTGACTGATTTCTTTATAATTGGATTTTTAATATCCCTTAATTTTTGTTTGAACAACAACATAATATTGTTTTCTTCTTTTCTTTGTCGCACTGTCTGTACAAATGTTCGTCATCGTTCGTAATAAATTTACTTTCTTAATATGCACTACTTTCTGACGCCGCACAACTATGGAACTTGTTAGGCGTAACTAAACTACTCATGCATATTCAGCTGTTTGTTCACTAACGTAGCTGAAAGTGATTTCACTCAACATTTGTTTGATGGAGTTTTTGGCATGGACGCTACAAAATTACACGGACACGTACTATAGATCACTATTCTTTCGTGGAATTGTGTGCTTGAATGTGCTTAAAACGTCTGCATCTCATTTCGGCCTGCTCTCGCGGTGACCACAAAACCCCGCTTACTTGAATACGCTCGATGTCGCAGTGATACACCGGAAGTTAAAAACTGCGCGTCTCCGTGTTCTAGACTTCTTGCTTAAGACTTTCGCGCATGCGCGCGAAAGTCTAAAAATCATTTTAAAGATTGGTGCTTATGTCACCTTGTTACTTCAGTTTGTTTGTATTTACTACAGCTTTTATATATACTAAAATAACAGAATAAATGAAAATTTCATTCAAGGTAAGAAAAACTTAGTTGAGTATAATTCAGTGGTAATTTTATCCACAAAAGGTTTTGATGTATAATTAATGCAACCAACCGGTAACTTGCAAAATTTAAAATTATGTAAGTTTTGAAAAAGTCTACAATTTGAAGCAAGTGCTGCAATGTTTCCTGAAAAGTGTCAGAATTAAAACACTGCATTATATTTGAATCTCTTTCTGTGGCTTATTTTGACACATTATATTTTGATTTAACTAAATTGGACTGGTGTCAGTTTTCCAAATCGAGATCCTATCATCTGCAGCAAATGTTTCAACAGTCCTTACTTAATTGATTTCAAAGTGCAACTAAATTCAATGATAATTGATTTTTTTATTTTTATATATGATTGTTAATTAAATCCCTTTCACAGTACTTATATCCCAAAAAACCATTGCTTGAAAGTACTGGGTGCTCTTTTTCAGGCCATAGTTACATATATTGGATTTTAAAACTAACCATCTTCTGCATTTATTAAGTATGTAAAGATCTCATGTTTATGGCAAAAGATGAGAGAGAATATTGAAGATAAGGTCTTTTGGGTTCCTCATGACTAATATTTTGATTTCTCTTTTGGTTGTCGATTATTTTCATGTTGGAATGTTTAGTGTAAACAGTAAGGCCAGAGAATAATGACAAGTTCCGAGGTTTGATAAAGAAGGTCTTTCAGAAATTAAACATTTTTTTTTCAAATAATACCTGTAAAATAAAAAGGAATGTTCTGCTAAGCATACTGTGTATCTAATCAGCTTATGTAGGTATATACATAATCTAAATGGATTGATAGTGTATAGTTTGCCCATAAATTTACGTAGTTCCTGTTGTTATGTTTTAAATAGAGCCACCACTGCTGATGAAGTTGGAAATATAAAAAAACAAATGCTGTTGGCACAATTTTATCATAAGATTATGCACTGATCATGAATATCCGAATATATTCCCACCTGGAACTTATCAATAAAATTCTCTCCAAAAAAGCAATTGTTGAATGGTAAAAATGCTCAGAATGCAATATAAGGTTATGGGACAACTCTTGCCTAGCGAGATTTAAAAAGATTATTGTAATTAGTCACATAATTTGCAATGCAATTTTCATATACGGAAAAGCGAAAAATCTTTGTTTACTCGCAACCTCGCTTTGACGTGACCTTCACCTTCTCTATATGACAGTTGAAACCGTGTCTGCGTGTATTGTTTACCGTAAGCCAGTCTGAAAAAAGGACGTGTATAAAACGCGGACCGGATCAATGATGTCACATGTCTATTTTATTTAATAATAACAACTGTCAGAGTCTAACCGGAGCGTTGATAAAAGTTACTCCCCTTTTGAACGGTACGTTTTTTTTACGCGGAACGACATTTCTTGCAAAAAACTCTTTGGTCAATTGGGAAACGGCACTGTTTATTGTTGGAAATATAGCTTTGGGGATTGGGAATGTCCGGTACTTTAAATTGGGAAGACTCCGGTCAGCTTTGGGAATGGTACCGTTTTGCGGAGGTAGTTAAAGAAGGAAAAAAACACTGGATAAGGTTAGTGCAATATTTGTTTCGATGCTGATTTTTAAAAAACTGTGTTTACATTTTGGCTTGACAAAATAGGATTGGGGTTATTTACCTTTTCGATTTGTATATAGTCGGGACTCGAATTTTCAGAGAACTTGGTATTTGATAGTAAATTCGGTATGGATAGACTGATATTGATCCCAATCTATCAAAACAAAAAAAAAAGATGAGTTTATGTAGTATAGACCCTGTGCAGACCCTATTTTTTTTTGGAGGGGGGCGGCCAGTTGGAGAAAACGGGGTCCGTCTTCCAAGCACCTGTGTTTTAATCTTGATATCCCAATTGCACTTTCGTTTTTAGCAATTGTTTGAAATGTATTGTAATCTTTAGGATAAGGGTTTAGGCTAATATTTATGGTTCGGGCTAGGCTAAGTTGTTCCGGGAAAGTCCCGTTTTCTGGGCGAGTTACCACATAGAAAACGATTATTTTCACTTTACAAAGTGAAAGTTGACATCGCGAAAACATATAATAAAAGGATTTATGGACTAATATCAACTGTTCACCTTTCTGTAGGCCTTGTAAACAGTTGCATAAGTACCACTGCCTAGTTTTTCCGTTAAGACAAAATCTTTAGGTTTAGGCACAACAGGGAATGTATCCGATCTGCAAGCTGAGCTCGGCCGAGCGGATGACGGCCGCGCCATTTCCGCATTTCACATTTGCGTCTCTGAAGATCGAAGAGTTGCTGTGGACAACAAAACGATGTTTTGATGTTTAAAACAGAAACTTCTGCAGAGAAGTTATTACTTTTTTTAATAACCTAAAGATTAAGTAAACTTATCATCCTATTTGTTTCAAACGTTTTAAGACTTGCCGTAATGAGAAAATATGGTTGCTATGTTGGCGAAAAGTTGTTTAAAAATGGCTGCCTCCATAGACGTGATTATGATGTCAAACAATGCATGTTGGATTTATATGTTTTCACAATTTTAGCATTTAATCTTATATATATCGGACTTCATATTTTGTGCACTTATTTCATAAGCTGACGTTTATTAAGGAATTGATGCTGGGCATTTCGTTCTGGATTAAAACAGGTTTGCCAAGATGGAAAATTGATGATGTAATTTTATTAAGGTAATTTAAAGGGGAAACAATATAGAGGCCTCAGGACAGTCAAAGCTTAGATTTTCTGCTTACCATGCCTTCTGTTTTACCCAATGTTCTCCAGGAGCACTGACAGCCTTGTACTTTGTTATAGTGTCTCTCCCAAAAAATTAAAAATCCTCATTAAATTTATGGTAGCAAGACATTTAGACCCCTTGACATTTCAACCCCTCTGTCATTTTATAATCACAGACATTTAAACCCCTCTGTTAGTTCAACTACTCATTTACCTCAGCCATTTCAACCCCTTAAAAAACAAAGACTTTTCAACCCCTAATAAATAAAGATATTTCAACCCCTAGACATTTCAGCTCAGAATCAACCATGTCAATTTACATGCATGTTCTAAAATTGCTTTCTTTTTAAACAACAACAAGTTTCGTTTAGCTCAAATCAAATGAGTATTTTATGTATGACATTTATAATTTTTTATCATTGTCATTTTTGCGTAATTTTAGTCAACAATTTTTGCACCATTAAAATTAAAAATTTCAGAGAAGAAACCCTATCCTCACCCCTTCACCCTCTGCCTTGCATGGCGGCTCCAGGTGGCTGCATAAATTTTAAGCCTGCTACTTTCCATAACCGACTTAGTACAGGGCTATTTTTTTCGTTAGATTTTTTTATCCTGATTCCAATATTTGGTCATGTTCCCAATGGCAAAACATATACTTATTTCCCTGGTTGGAGAAAAAATCCCAATTGTTTCAATGCAAAAATGTGTGACGAAAAAACGGCATTACTTGTATCATTTCATTAATAAATTATTGTTGCTCATTGGTTAATATGGCATCATTTGTTTCTTTAATCCAGAAATTAATCATAATAAAGAATATAAGAAAAATTTTTATTCACAAGTGAGTGAAAATTCCCAATTTCTGTCAAAACAATGCGAAATATTTTCCAATTCCATGGGTATAGGTCTTATTCCCAAAATGGTTAAACAAAGCCCTGTCTAAGTACTTTTAAATTTCTGGAGAACGTTGAGCTAGTGAACCCACGTTATATGGGGCCTTCACCATTCCTGGTTTGCCACTAAAATAATTGTAAAATGTCAGGGCTTTTCTGAGTGTTTTGGGAAAAGAGTCCCTGGTAAGATAAGGAATATTTATGTTCTAGGTAGGACCACAGAATAGATCTAGCGAAAATAAGCAAGAGTACACTGTGCTTTATATATGCCACTTTTTGTCATGTAGAACAAAAAATGGTAGGTAACCTTTGTTTTCAAGGTTTGGATTGTGAAATTTTGTTTCAGAGTGGGAAAACAACACTTATTTTTCTTTGGGAATAGGGCCTTTATTTGGCCAAGAGAAATGGCAAAATTTATACAGTAAGACCATTAGATTAATAACTCAAATTTAACTGTAATTTATACTAACATTTCTGTTGCCTCCAAAGCAATGAGATGCTGACATATTTATAGCAGGGTTCTCAAAGACTTCGAGTTAAACATGCCACTTGTAAACTATAACAGGTCTTGTAGGATTGGCTAGAGCAAGATCAGTCTGAAAATTCTAAAACTGAGCATGCATTTGCTGCATTTTGACATTCTGAGCACTTTTTGGGCTAGTCATTCTGGGTATTTTATAGTACATATAGTTAATAACAACACAGTTAGTGCTAAAATTAAGTTTTGAAAGTTTGATAGCAGCTGCATACACAAGAAATATAAAATAGATAAATGGGGTTATATCTGGACTAACACAGCACTACACCACAGTACCAGTTGTAGGTGAAATAGGCAAGCATTATCTAAATGTGCGCTGTTGGCAATAAGAACTTAAACTTACCTCATCAGCATGTTTCATTGAAACAAAATACTGCCCCAAAACAGAATAGTTCTTGCACAAAAGCTTTTTGAATACTGCATATTCACAGTTTTGGGTGTTTATATTTTTCCCCGCAATTCTAAGGATCCTGGTCCCATTCACATAATGGTTAAAAAAAATCACTTATACTGGTATGTCATTTCAAACAATAAACAAAATCCCCCTCTAGATGCCTCTCTAGTAAAAAATGTTTACCTTTCTTCACAAAATAATAAATGCCCAGTGCACTGGCAGCTTACTCTGTGGAGTTTTATGCACAATATTGTACATGTTGTCTCCCTTGGATGGAAAAAATCTCACTATTTGATATCAATGAGTTTGTGAGCTTGGTTTTAATAAAACCATAAAAGTCTTGTGTTGGTGATAGTGTTAGTTTGTGAGTTTAGTGCTTACATAGATAGGAATACATCTGAATACAAACATTAACATTAAATATGATTCTGTAGAAAATGGGAAAAAGATAGCAAATTTTATGCATTCCTGTGACTTAAGGTTTTGCAAACATTGCAATTGGCGAAAACTGGATGCATTTCAAAAATTAATTTTGGGGAAAATACTCATTGCCACCTAGATTTTAGTAAAAAAAATGTATTTATTTAAGGATGTAGAAAATGATTTGCCCTTGAAACTGAAAGTAGACCAGGAAGTAAGTTTTTCTTGAATTTCTTGAAACCCTAACATTATTTTGACAAATTGGAGCTAATGATTGTAGACCAGCATATACTTATTTCAGGTGTGAGTTCTTTTTTAGTATATTATTGTCCATGAATTTCAGAGTTCTCATGCAAATGTTTTTTCTTTTGTTCTAGTGTGTGCTTGGTAATTAGAACATGAATTAGACTAAATTGAGCTCGCAAACATTAGTACATCCTTAGATTAATACATTTATACACAAAAATCTAGGTGGCAATGAGTATTTTCCCCAAAATTAATTTTTGAAATGTATCCAGTTTTCACCAGCTGCACTGAAATTGGTGCATGCAGTTTTTCACTATTTTTTTTGTATTTATCAAAATTTGTCATACTCGTATATTTGTAAGCACATGAGAACATTGTTGTGAAATATATCAAGACATATTTTTGCAGAATCGAATGTCAGTAATATTAGCAGAGTAAAAAATTTTTCTAATTAGTTGGCTCCTTTCATACTTAACAAATTTAAAATTTCTGAAGAAGGTGATAACTACTGTGTATTAAATATATTGATTTCAAACATCTAACTAATGCTCAACCCTTTCCTCCATAGACACACCTTTATTCCATGGGCCAACAGTGTAGATCCAGATCAGCCTGAACATCTGTGCTGTCTGATCAGAATCTGCACTGTTCACTTTTTGATTTGTTAGGTTATTTCTGCCAAAATCCTGATCAGACAGCACGGATGTTCCTGCTGATCTGGATCTACATTGGTGGCACATGCATAAACAAATTTATATATGGAGGAAAGGGTTAAGACATGTATGCACTTGTTTCCAAAGTTATAAAATGTATGCCTTTTTCATTCTTTGAAGCATATATGGGCATGTAATCAGAGCATTTTCTCTTATTTAATATGGGCAGTTTTCACCAAAATTTTACTTTACCTATTTTAAACCAAAATTATTCCCTTTTACATGAAATACATGTTATTTCCCCTAATTAGCCCTTTTTTAAAAATTTCTGTAATTTCTGGACTTGCCTAAATTGAAAAATGGTTAATCAATATTATCAGTTCAGCACTTGACCCATTACACCGATACACCTTTACCACGTAGGCAAACAGTGTAGATGCAGATTAGCCGGCACATCATTTCTTAGTTCTGGCCCTACCACAAGCAGTGAAAAAAGCCCTGGCATTCCTCTTAACTAGGATACGTTTTTTTTTCAAAATGATGTTTTTTGTTTTAGAACATCATATTTATTATCCCCCCGCCAAAGGCGAGGGGGATATTAGAAATGCCCTTCGTCCATCCGTCCGTGCGTCCGTCCGTCCGTCCGTCCGAAACAATTTTGTCCGGAGCATAAGTCCAAAAGTACTGGAGGGATTTTATTCAAACTTCATACACTGACAGAGCACATTAGTAGGTAGTGCATTGTGCAAGAACAATAACTCTATCTTGCCTATTTTAAGAGTTATTCCCCTTTATCATATTTACTTGATAAATTTTGTCCGGAGCATAAGTCCAAAACAACTGGAGGGATTTTATTTAAACTTCATACACTGACAGAGCTCATTAGTAGATAGTGCAGTGTGCAAGAACAATAACTCGACCTTGCCTTTTTTTAAGAGTTATTCCCCTTTATCATATTTACTTGATATATTCTTTCCGGAGCACAACTTCAAAACTATTTGAGGGCTTTTATTCAAACTTCATACACTGACAGAGCACATTGGTATGTAGTGCAGTGTGCAAGTGCAATAACTCTACCTTGCCTTTTATAGAGTTATTCCCCTTTATCACATTTACTTGATACATTTTTTCCAGAGCATAACTCCAAAACTACTTGAGGGATTTTATTCAAACTTCATACACTGACAGAGCACATTGTAGGTAGTGCAGTGTGCAAGTCCAATAACTCTACCTTGCCTTTTTTAGAGTTATTCCTCTTTATCAGAATTACTTAATAAATTTTGTCCGGAGTATAACTCAAAAACTACTTGAGGGATTTTTTTCAAATTTCATATACTGACAGAGCACAGTAGGTAGTGCAGTGTGCAAGTCCAATAACTCTACCTTGCCTATTTTTAGCTCGCCTGAGCACGAAGTGCTCATGGTGAGCTTTTGTGATCACCTGATGTCCGTCGTCCGTCCGTGTGTGGTCAACTTTTTCTTCAAACGACTTCTTCTCCTGAACTCCTGGGCCAATCTTGCTGAAACTTGCCACGGATGTTCCTTGCATGAAGCTCTTCCAAAGTTGTTCAAAGAAATCAATTCCATGCAGAACTCTGGTTGCCATGGCAACCGAAAGGAAAAACTTTAAAAATCTTCCTGTCTGAAACCACAAGGCCTAGAGCTTAGATATTTGGCATTTAGCATCCTCTAGTGGAACTCTACAAAGTTTGTTCAAATTATTTCCCTGGGGTCAAAATTGGCCCCGCCCCAGGGGTCACTTCATTTTACATAGACTTATATAGGAAAAACTTTAAAAATCTTCTTGTCTGAAACCACAAGGCCTAGAGCTTAGATATTTGGCATTTAGCATCCTCTAGTGGAACTCTATAAAGATTGTTCAAATTATTTCCCTGGGGTCAAAATTGGCCCCCCCCCCCCCCAGGGGTCACTTCATTTTGCATAGACTTATATAGGAAAAACTTTAAAAATCTTCTTGTCTGAAACCACAAGGCCTAGAGCTTAGATATTTGGCATTTAGCACCCTCTGGTGGAACTCTACAAAGATTGTTCAAATTATTTCCCTGGGGTCAAAATTGGGCCCGCCCCAGGGGTCACTTTATTTTACATAGACTTATATAGGAAAAACTTTAAAAATCTTCTTGTCTGAAACCACAAGGCCTAGAGCTTAGATATTTGGCATTTAGCATCCTCTAGTAGAACTCTACAAAGATTGTTCAAATTATTTCCCAGGGGTCTAAATTGGCCCCGCCCCAGGGGTCACTTCATTTTATATAGACTTGTATAGGAAAAACTTTAAAAATCTTCTTGTCTGAAACCACAAGGCCTAGAGCTTAGATATTTGGCATTTAGCATCCTCTAGTAGAACTCTATAAAGATTGTTCAAATTATTTCCCTGGGGTCAAAATTGGCCCCACCCCAGGGGTCACTTCATTTTGCATAGACTTATATAGGAAAAACTTTAAAAATCTTCTTGTCTGAAACCACAAGGCCTAGAGCTTAGATATTTGGCATTTAGCACCCTCTAGTGGAACTCTACAAAGATTGTTCAAATGATTTCCCTGGGGTCAAAATTGGTCCAGCCCCAGGGGTCACTTCATTTTATATAGACTTATATAGGAAAAACTTTAAAAATCTCCTTGTTTGAAAACACAAGGCCTAGAGCTTAGATATTTGGCATTTAGCATCCTCTATTGGAACACTACAAAGATTGTTCAAATTATTTTCCTGGGGTCAAAATTGGCCCCGCCCCAGGGGTCACTTCATTTTACATAGACTTGTATCTAGGAAAAACTTTAAAAATCTTCTTGTCTGAAACCACAAGCTGAGAGTACTTCTGTACTCAGGTGAGCGATATAGGGCCATCATGGCCCTCTTGTTTAGAGTTTTTCCCCTTTATCAGATTTACTTGATAAATTTTGTTTAAAAATTTTAACTCCAAATTTAAAAGGATTTCCTCTCCAGATAAATTATATGAAAGTACAACCTTCAGGTTACTTTTTCCGGCGGGGGGATTTAACCATGTGTAACATGGCTCTTGTTTAATTTAAAATGCACCTTCATCAGATTTTAACCTTTTTCAGTGTTAGAGAGTCATCAGAAACATGCCCCCAGCTGTAGGAAGGAAAAAGACAGTAGTTTGCTACATCTGTGGCAGGGAGTTTGGCACCTCTTCATTATCCATACATGAACCACAATGTCTCAAGAAATGGCATGCTGAAAATGACAAACTTCCTAAAGAGCAAAGAAGGAGAACTCCTGTGCGACCTGAGATTTTACCATCAATAAGCAATGGTGACAGTTCTGATATTGAGAGATTTAATGAGGCAGCATGGAAGAGTGCTCAGGGTCAGTTACTGCCATGTGAGAACTGTGGTCGGACGTTTAATCCAGACAGACTGCCGGTACATCAACGTTCTTGTAAACCAGGTCAGTTTAATAATGCATAGGTCTTCTCAGTTGTTTTTCCGTTCAGAAACAATTTTACATAATGATTTACTTGTTTTATTTGACAAAAACAGTTTTTATCTTTAAATAAATTTCAATGCTCTCTAATAAAAAAAATTAGTAAAATGACTGAAGGAACAAGAGTGAAGTCATAAGTAAACCCTAACAATATTTGCAGAATTAGAAAGCTCAAAGTGGAACTGGAGACATTATACAATTAGATGATTTGATTAAAAACATTACTTGTCTACCTTTTAGTTCATGTGGTTTGTAGGCAATCAAGCTGTCTTAATCAAATATTGACTTTTAAAGTTCACTCAGTTATTATTAAGAATGATATATTGCAACAGTTAGGCAGGCACCTGCTGTAATCAGCCACTTTTCACACTACCCTCTGCAGATTGCTTTAGGCAAGTTGTACTAAGATCTGTCTCCTACATGTTACTGTCGATTTCAGAAAATGTATAAAGCAAATCTTCAAGTAATTATGGTTGTGAATAAAACAGATGTTGTATGCTGTGCATATATTTTCATTAACCTGGATAATTCACACTGGTGGGAGCAGATTCCTTGCTTATCTGTAGAAGGCTGTCGTTTATGGAAGATGAACCCTGATCACAGTCTTCAGTTACCATGGTTACCATAGCAACATCAAACATAAAAAACTACCACATTTCTCTTATGATTTCTTAATGACTTCTTTTCCTTATGATTTCTTAATGACTTCAGACTTTCTTTAAATGAAACTGATTTGCAAGTAGTCATAAAACTTATTTACAAGTACATATAATAAAATGCACAATTGTTTATTAAACATTTCAAGATTGGTCCTGCAGCTGTTAAAATGTATTAATGTATTCTGATTTTGGTGATTAATTGAATTATAAATCACAATAATTTACAGAGCTAATTGTAATCATGTTAAGCAGTAAAAAATAAGAAACTCAAAATGTAATAACTTGTAATTGAAAAGTTGTCATTTTGAGAAATCAATGTGCTATTAGATACCAGGTATTAATTAGACATGTCACTGCTTGTTATTGCTTATTGAAATTATTTACAAACAAAACCTTTAAAGATAGTACATCAAAATTGTGATACTTTAAATGGTATAAACCACTTGTAAGTAGTTAGACATATATATGCCAGATCAACATTATTTGCATAATATATCTACTGATATTGATTTTTAAGGTTACTGAGAGATCAATAAAGACTCAATGGATTGGAAATACCCCATAATATTTACCTTTATGTTTGGTCGCTATCCGTCAGTTGGTTGATTTGACATTTTGCTTTCACAGCTTGATTAAGAATTTATGCATTCAATCAAAACATTGATCTGGCTTGAATATAAATAAGTTGTTATTGGATTTCTTTGGGAATAAATATTTAGTCAACAAAGTCTGAGATGCTTGGATTGAATGAATTAGGTAAGATCTTTACTGTTTTATTATGTTAAAAAAGAAGTATGTTAAAGATTTTGTATGCATTATGAACAGGTAAACAGAACCAGTCTGCTATGAAATCCAAGAATGAAGCAGGAGGCAGTGATTCAGAAATACGTCCCAAAACAGCAGTGGTTAACAATCCGAAGATAGTCAATAAAGGCAATAGTGTAGCTCTTGAGCAACAAACAACTAGAAAGAGTCCAAATTCATCTAGTGTAAATAGTGATTCTCCAAATGAAAGGAACCAGTCTGAGTCTGAAGAGACTCCTAGAAACCAGTCAAAGAAAGTGTCTAAAACAGAGAAAGAGTCAAAGAACCAGTCAGCCATGAAAACACCACCTGGACCTAAATTTGTTTTATGCTACATATGTGGACGTAAATTTGGAGAAGCCTCTGTTAGTATTCATGAGCCTCAGTGTTTAGAAAAATGGAAATTGGAAAATGACAAACTGCCAAAAGGTCAAAGAAGACCTTTGCCCAAGAAACCAGAAGTTCTTCAGTCTGGAGGAAAGTATGATATAGATGCTATGAATGAGGCCGCCTGGCGAAGTGCTCAAGCCCAGCTTATACCTTGTGATGGTTGTGGACGGACATTTGCACCAGATCGCCTGCCAGTCCACCAAAGGGCGTGTAAGGGAGCCGGAAAAGGTGCTACTAAGGGAAACGCCAAGACTGAGCAAGATACCAGCAAGAAACAAGCGGTTGGTCCAGGGATTAAGCGTGAAGGCACTTACACATCAGATAACCCTTTTCCTCCTAAGGCAATAGTTCCTCCAGGTCCAAAGTTTGCACTTTGTTACATATGTGGAAGAAAATTTGGAACAAAATCAATAGACATACATACACCTCAATGCCTTGAAAAGTGGAGAATCGAAAATGATAGGCTACCTAAGTCACAGAGGAGACCAGAGCCGAAGAAACCAGAGGTGGTTGGAGGTAGTGGCCAGTATGATGTTGATGCTATGAATGAAGCAGCATGGAAGAGTTCCCAGGCTCAGCTGATACCATGTGGGAACTGTGGGAGAACATTTGCACCAGACCGGCTGCCCATTCATCAGAGGGCATGTAAACCAAAGGATGGATCAGCACCCAAACAAGGTCCCTCTGCTGAGACTACCAATTATCTAGGTATAGGTCATTAAAGTAAGAATATGATGTTGATATTTTAGAACAAACATGTATAGTTTTTGGTTCTCAGGTAATACCTGTCATGTACAAAGCAAAGGAGATTAATTCAAATCACATTTGATACTTAAATTTAATTTAGAACAAACAAAAATTGCCTTGGTATCGTCAATTGTGTATCATGTTTACCATATGTATGTTTCTACAGAACATGTGTCCGCCAGAGTTAACCTCGTGTTAAAAAGAATGAAAATATGATTCATATTTTAATGGAATTTTCATGATATTTGCTAATTTAGGTTTTTATTTTGTATTTTGCTATTATATCATAGATGAATATGATTTGTTTTTGAAGTGAATGAGCTTGTTTAATATTTATAAGTTGTAACAACCTGATTCACAGTCAATGTGATGCAAAAGTTTTGCAAAGGACTGCTTCTACTAGTATCCATGCTGGAAATCCTCAATAGATATTGAATGTGAATTTATAATCAATTTATGATTTTCTGTAATATTCCACACACATTCTTTGCAGGTGGGCCAAAGGCAAGGAAGGAAGGGACTACCAAGCCGCCGCCAACGGCTGTTTGTTACATCTGTGGGCGAGAGTTTGGGTCCAAGTCCATTGGGATACACGAACCACAGTGCCTAGAGAAGTGGAAAGTAGAAAATGATAAACTTCCGAAAGGACAGAGAAGACCCTTACCTAAAAAACCAACTGAAGGAGTGACCAGGTATACGGCATGCATTTCATCCAAAAACACTAATGCATGAAATTTTGAGAATGTATTTCACATTTTTAAACAATTAATCAAGTTCTGCATCAGTGTAATGCAATAACACCTTAATTGACAATCATTCAACAAGAAGTAATGATAAATTTGCCCCAGACAAAAATATATCAGGCCAAAGTGTGTGAGCCAATCACAAATTATAACAGTCTTGAGGACAAAGATTAAAAAAATGAGAAAAAGATTCTTTTCCTAAAATTGTTTAACATAAAACAGATACTAATAGTTTTCATTGAAGGCAGTGTTTGATGCATGCTATTGCATATATTCAGAGTATTTCAATTAGTCAATTGACAAAAAAAGATTGAATGTTTGATTATTGCATGTTGTGATTCGTGTTTTACAGAGAGCAGATGAATGAGCTGGCCTGGGAGAATGCTAAAGCTCAGCTGATACCATGTGAGAACTGTGCACGTACGTTTGCTCCAGATAGACTAGCTGTCCACCAGAGATCTTGTAAACCAAAGGGTGGGTCCTCAGGAGGGGCTGCTAAGGGAGCACCTGCCAAAGAGGCCAAGGTAAAAATAGTTTATTCTTACCCAGCTAGATAAGATATTATCAGTAATGAAAAATAAGCTTACTTAGGATAGTCTTAACAACATCTAAGCCCAAGATTATAAAACTGAGAATGGAGACCAGTCTCAAAATCTCAAGCATCTGAGTGACTGAAGTGGAGACTCGTCTCCAATGAAAGTTTTATCATCTTAAGCACAAGTCTCCATTCACTACATGTATTCATTTGTTAAATTTCAGCAAAACTTGGATCTTTAACTTTGAATGAAATCCCCAGAATGAAGAAAACTTTAATCATAACTGTTATCTGCCACATTTAATTAGATATCACAAGTCAGCAAAGAATGCCATCAAGGCAATTGTATTTGCATAAGTGCTGAGGTTGTGTTGAATATTTTTTTCAGGTCTAAAAGGTGTCAGAGCAGATAGATCTTTACTGGTACATGTTATATTGCAGTCTTACTAGTAACAGCTCTATCTATAAAAGTTTCTTTAGGTTGATGTGACTTGGGAGGCCTTTACTTATTAACAACATTTATGTAGTATGCATTTAACCTGTTTAGAGATTTTATCTTAATATGGTGTTGTATGGTAACATACTTTATGATTGCTGATTTTTTATTAGCAATTAACAGTAGTTTGAGTTTTACTTTGCTTCTGCATAATGAATGAAAACTTGATCATAAAATATAAATGATTAAAAATTTCATAACAAAGGAAGTGTTTAAAAATTTCTTCTCAAAGAAAGTGTAATATTATATACATGTATAACCAAATTTCTTATCAAAGAAAGTGTAATATTATATATAACCAAACTACTAAAATGATGCTGTTGTATAATTAAAAATCTCATGTATTGCATGTTGTTATACAACAAGTGAAAACACTCAATATTACTAGAATGTACTGGAAGTATATATATGAAAACCGTTTTTCAGGCTCCAGTAATCCGCAAGCCTCCAACCATGATCTGTTATATCTGTGGTAGAGAGTTTGGCACCAAGTCGATAGACATTCATGAACCACAGTGCCTGGAGAAATGGAGAATTCAAAACGCAAAACTGCCAAAGGAACAGCGTCGGCCTGAACCAAAGAAGCCGGAAGTTAGAGCCATTGGAGGTAGGTTACATTTACCTTCTGGTAGCAACATGCTAATTAGTTTGCAAGCAAGGAATTACGAGATAACCCTCAATGGGGGAAATATCCCTGTAAAATGGAGGAACCAGACAAGTGTACAAGCATACGGTTGATTTTAAACAATTCTGTGCCATGAGAAAACTTGTAGAACAATTGATTATATAACTTTTTGTTCTAACTTTGCCTTTAAGAGGTAAATATTAGTCATAATAGTAACAAATGCCAACAGTCATTGTTTTAAGAGCACTAAGTGAAGCAGCCTTACAGCAAAAGAAAGAATGTTCGAACCTCACCTAGTCACCAGGGCCTAGGTTGAGGATGAGCTGTTGTGGCGGGTTAATTGTTTTGTCCATCCATCTGTTTGATTCACACAATTCACCTTGTTATTACACAAGAGCCTCTTGTAAATTTTAGGAAATCTCAAGTCAGGTTTGAAATTGGGTCACTATGTCACCATGTCAAATCATAGTAATACCTTATTACCACATTAGATAACAAATGCAGCACCTAGTCTGATTACGAGGTTTTCTTTAGTTTGACATAGTTGCCTAATTCATGAAATGATCTTGATATCATAAAATACATATTTATTGTCAAACTTACCAGTAGTCAGATTTTTGTCTTTATGACTTGGTCTTATCAAAAGAAACCTTATTCCCACAGTATAGGATTCATGTTTCATTTAAGTGTCATCAAACTTGGTCTGGATGACAAATATCACAAGTTTGAAGGTAAAATAGGGTTAATATGAATGAAAATATACTTACCAAGCCAGAGGTTACATTTTTTATACACTTATCGTTAAACATGGTCAGGATGTTTGTCTTGATGATATTAAGGTTAAGTTTAAAACTGGGTCATCTGGCTGAAAATCTAGTGAAATTGAAAATCTTGTAAAACTGGGTCTTTTGAGGTTAAAAACCAGGTCAAAAGCTGAAGTGAAAGTAAAATTGTGTTAACATGATGGAGATGGTTATTATTGTAACTTGATATGAAAATGATTAAACTAACGTGTCTTTTTTGATGGCTGGATCCAAGTGTGATGTAGGGTCATTTGGTCCTCTTGATTCATTAAATGTACTTTGTGCTTTTATTTTCATACTTTTGATGCAATAAATTAAACTGGGACTGTTCTTTTAGCGGTAATATTGTTATTTGACTATTTAAATCAGTTTACATTTATTGCAAGGTGTTTTAAGTCTTCGAATTCTTAATCAAATATTTGCAATGTTGTTGAATATAAGTATGTTTTATTTCAAGCTGGAGGTAAATATGATGTAGATGCTTTGAACGAGGCGGCGTACCAGAGTGCGATGTCAAACCTTGTACCGTGCCCTAACTGTGGACGTACATTTAACCCTGACAGGCTGCCAGTGCATCAACGAAGCTGTAAACCCAAGCCCCCAAAAGAATAGTGCTTGAAACTTAATTTTCTAAACAAGGGTGTCAAATATTCTGTTGTCAAGAAAAAAAAAAATCATAATATTGATTAAAAAAAGATGCCTTTTAATGCCTTGTTTACATAAATTATTATATAGAGTTGTTATGTTTAAGTGTCATATTTTTATGAGTAAAGTAAAGTTTATAAAAATCTAATTTATTTTGTAATTGATTTTGAAGTAAAACCTATCAGCTTGTATTTATTGCATAGGGAATCCTGTATTGCTGATTCTCTTCAGTATAAGCACACTATTTTTTGCATTTCTATGGTTTATGCACAGTATTTTTTGACTGCTGAAAACACTTATTAGTACATCTCATCATTCATTATTCTATAAACTACATATGTTGTGAAATAGATCTGAAATGTGCTGTATTTCAGACTTATATGTATCTATTAACCCTTTCCTCCATATTTACGCATTTTTACACATGTGTGACCAGTGTAGATCCAGATCAGCCGGCACATCCGTGCCTTCTGATCAGGATCTGCACTGGTCGCATTTTGGTCAGAAATAACCTAACAAATCATAAAGCGAACAGTTTAGATCCTGATCGGACGGCACGGATGTGCCGCCTGATCTGGGTCTAAACTGTTCGCCCTCGTAATAAAGGTGTTTCTATGGAGGAAAAGTTTAAGCTATCAAGTTCTTCAATAGTGTTCCAGATAGACTTGTTTAGACATGCATCACATTATGTTTTTTCTAGGCTTTATTATACATGTAAGTTACTTTTATAGATAAATTTCTTTTAGGAAAATCTTACATGTACATGTAAGTGTAATATAAACACTTATTCCTGCATATTTGAAATTATTATACTGCAAAGAAATTTCTTTGAATTAGATCGGATAATTTGCCGTTGATGACAGTTCATATTTACAGATCGGTCTTCAGTACAAAATGCACTACCCATTATTTTCCCTTCTGGCCTCCCATCTTTTATTGTGGGCTGCCATTTTGTTTTGAATTTCAGGGAAAATGCACATAGTTAAAAGCTGATTTCCTAATTTGTCTAGTAGTATCCTTAGAGATTACTTAAATTGTTACAGAGAACGATTGTGTGAAGTTCTTAAAGGTGGAAATAATAAAATTATAATGAATTTTTCAAAATAATTAGTGAATTGACTGTCCATAGAACCTCTTTAGTATTGACGTCACGCAGGTGAAATAATGATGATGTTATTTATAGGGCTCTAGTTGGGGAAATAAGCTATTTGAAATAAAATAAGAATAAATAATTAAAACCTTTTTTTTGTCTTGAAAAGGCTTTGCAGTGTAATAAAAAAATTATTTCATGAAAGGATATGTGAGGATATATTGCCTTTATAATATCCCTGGCATGTGGCAATTGGCATTATATCCTCACTTACCCAGTCAAGAAACTATTAAGTAACTATATATTATTGCCTAATGACAAAAAGAATTTCTTGCCATGTTTTCATTAGTCTGTAGCAAATAAACATACAACGGTTACAACCATTGATGTACATCCTTAATTTGCTCACAAAAGGTCATACTTAGGCATAAACAGTGCCCTCTATATATAGAAGATATACTTTTTTACTTAAATTACCTGAAATGTGTGATATTTTAAAAGAAAATATGTATATATATTTACATGATCTGTCCAAATATGTGATATTTTAAGTTAAAAGAAACCCATATGTATATCTATTTACTTGAATTACCTAAACATGCGATATTTTTCTTGTGATATCATGATTATAGGATGCCAAAATGTGGTTCAGTCTAGTTTAGGATTACATAATTATTATAACAGTGTCATGTTATTTAAAAGAATTTATTCAACAAATAAGAAATTTACAATGTTCTTAGGCAATTCTTTGCATGGTGCCAGACAACTGAGTGTGTTATTGATAGCTAGATTGTCATGTGACAAGTCAATTTTATACTGGTATAATTGTCATCAGCAGTTTTACATTTCTGATTTAACCCTACTCCATAGATACACCTTTATTGCATGGGCAAAGAGTGTAGATCCATGTCATCTGTCACATCTGATCGGGATCTGCATTATTTGATATGATAAAATACAGAGTAAAGTAAATGATCTCTTCTCTGAAAATCATCTACTGTTAGATGAAATTAAAAATCACTAAGCTGTCATTCATATCTAATCCTATATGGGTTTTTTTTCAATAAATTGAAAATCACATGACAGTCTAGTATCTGTAACCAGACTGTGCTATATTTTGGCGTATTGTACATTCCATGTATGACCGAATACTTTTTTACAATAATCCGAGCCACATTCCATGTTTTACATCTTCTATTCAATTGTTTGCTGTAATGCGATTTTAGAAATTTACCTCTTTGTTACTTGTATCCTATAAAAGCTTAATAAATTGTTAGATTTCTAATTAGTGTTGTTTTGTTGTGTAAGCTTGTGACACAAATACCTAACTCACACTTGTTTGTAGCCTGGTAAATGAAGATGGTATTAATTTCCTGTTAGAGCCAAATGATAATCCACGAGTCAGTTTCCCATGAACAACACTTTCTTCTTTGGTTTTGTTGAAAATGTCAGTCATGTTTGTTTTTTTTAAAGGAAATCATATTTATTTTTAATTTCTTTACACTAGTAAAAATATAGAGGATATTTGTTTTTACCAGTGTAAGATAGAAATATATTTCACCGAGTGAGCTCTGGAATTAGTATTTTGACGAGTGGCTTCGTGAACATACATACATTAAATTCCAGAGTTCAGGCGTGAAATATATTTCTATCTTTCACTGGTAAAAACAAATTATCTTTTTATTTTATGCTTTCAATGCACAGTTTGTGAGAATTTGACAGAAAAATTCCATGAAATGGCACCAAAAACATGTGTTTATGACACAACGTCATATACCCAAACTAGAGCCCTTTTTCTTAACGTTCTCGTTCGTAATGTGTATGTTTGGTTACCAACGTGAAAAAACATTGAAAATAAAAATATTTCTCTGTTTAAAACCAGTGAAATACCACTTTTATTTCACTGGGAAAAATTCTATAATTGACTGGAAAGCATAAAATAAAGTGACCACCTCGTCAGTTATCTGTAATAAGCCTGGTTTGGTGGGCTGGGAGGTGCCGTCCACAAGAGCCCTCTGCTGCCCAATTTAAGCATTACCTATCCAGTCTTTTCTCACTTACTAGACAAAAAAATCTCTATTTTTAGCTGTGTGAGATTTTCCTTATCCTTAATGGCCTTATCTTAAACTATGCATGCTCGCGTACTTTCATATTATTGCGCACCATATTAATTGAGCACTTTCATTATTGATTTAGACTACGTCATGATGCTAACTACTATGTCATTTAAATTTATGTGACATTATTAAATGAACTTTTTCAAACAGAGCTGTTTGTTTTGTTTTATCAGGATTTTGTAAAAAAAATTATTTGGAATGGATGCACTCGGAGGTTGCTAAATTCTGAACGCTGATACTTGGAAGGGTTTATCGTGGTACGAATCTGAAAATGCTACTTTTTTTTAGAGTGTTTCATTCTTATACCGCTGTTGCCAGCTTCGTTAAACATCTGGCTCTAAAGAGAAAATGAATGGAAAATAAAATAGGAATTGCACTGCTTTTGAATCAGTATATTTTGACTGGTATGTACAATTCAATCTATTTGAATTATGAATTATGACGAAATCACGGATAACCCTAAAATTAAGCAGATCCGTTAGAAACGGATGAACCCGCTGCCGATTTTCATGCCATGAAATAATGATGTTTTCCTTTCTTAAATTTGTAACAATATTTTTGTTCATGTTAGAGGTGTTCAACTTTGATAGGACTGTGTATTCATGGCTGATTTACCGTTCCTACTTGAAGTTACGCGAAAGAAATGATTCTCTAAAATTGTTGTCTTTTTTTTGTTTTTTTTTAAAGAATTTTGTTTGAATCTTGAAGAAGTGAGAAAAATAATCAATCATTGATATTCGGCGAAGATCATGGTATCCCAACCCTTGGGCTCGGCACAGCCTTGTTTCCATCTGGAAAGCATTACCCTCAGGTTGAGATACCTTGATCGTCGCCAAATACCAATGATAGATTCACTTTATCTAATATTGGCTTTTTACTAAAATTGGTGTTTATGGGGAAAAGATAAGCAGGTAATCAACTAAATTGCCTAAGCCTTTAATTGCCTTCACTAAAACAAATAGCAATATCCACTAAAAGCATAATTTGTGGCAGTTTGGCATCGTTTATTTTTTTAAAGGAGTCTGAAAGTAAAATTAAATGAAGAAGACTTTGGGATCCCCAATTTTTATAGCAAAGGGAGAGGTTAAGGACATTTAGGAGACTATTTTTCCGATGTTTTTCGGGAGTTGAAAGTAAAGGGAGTTCTTTTTCTCCCATGTTGTCCTGGAGTTGAAAGTAAAGGAAGTTAAGTCAATTGTAAGTTTTTTTATTAATGTTTCTTCAAAATGTTTTAAAGGAAATATATTTAGATATTTTTAATTTAACAATTGTTTAATTTTTCATGTGTTCCGATAACTTTCTTGACAAGCAGTTTCATAAGTCTCATTAGGAGAATGACTTGACATATGTTTTAATCAACAATCTAGAACCAGCCTCCCGACATGGTTTGTTTGATATCCAGCTGGGTATCGCGTCTCAGTTTAGTCTGCAGTGACGCCTCACCACTCTTCCGGATCCTCAATGCCTTCATCTTCTCCTGCTTCTTTCTCTGCTGTGACTTCACTTTCGCTCGGATCACCTCGGGTGTGATGCTCGATGTTGTACTGGCTGCGGAACACATACTGTCTGACGTACGTCTTCTACCTCCTTCAAGATGTGTGTTAACATGCTCTCTACTTTCTTTATTTCGGAAAGGGCGATATTCTCTATTTTTTCCTCTTATATTTGACAAACTTTCAGTGTCAGAATTCCCACTATTACTTTCATTTTCATCATCACTAGCATTATTTTCCATGATGTTTTCTTCAGTTCTCTCATCAATTTCACAGTCTTTATCATCGGTTTCTGTTTTATTATCCTTATCCAATTTATCTGAGCTAGAATTTACACTTGCCTCTAACTTCTCATGATCCAATTCTTTATCAGTATCTACATCACAGATATCCTGGTTGTCCTTAACGTTGACTTCATTGTTAACTTCTGTTTTGAAGTGTTCATTATTTGAGTTAGAATTGTATTCAGCCACATGTTTCTTTTCCAGTTCCTGCTCAGCTGTGTCCTCTTCATCTACGTCATCTTCATCATCTTCTTCACTGTCACTGAGCAGATCTTCACCCTCCAGTTTAGGTTGATCTGGACCTCCCAGGATGTTGAACTCCTCAGCAGCCTCATCAAATTTGGCAGCCAGGTCTTTAGTGAAGCCACTTGCAGCAACTTCCACATCTAGGTCACCAGTCCTCCTGATAGATCAATGAAAACATACCATCAGTCAACAGTCTGTTTAAATAATAACATCACTACAGTCAGGGATACATTTTTATTTTAATTTTTTTTAAATTGAAAATCTGATATTTATTGCTAGTATGAAATTATATATATTACAACTGACCTCAGATCAGAGAACTTTGGATACAGTTCACTCTCATAATGGAATCTTCTCGCAAAGAACTCTCGGATACAGTTCACATCTCTGTCAAAGTACCTGCAATACAATACAAGTACTGAATTGAAACTAAACAAATAGCTGTATTAAGAACATGTAACTTAAATCAACTGTTAATGAAATGCCATTAATTTGTAAGCCCACTTATTGCATATGAGCTAGAAATTACTTAACCAATCAGTTTAGAACAGTCAGAATACAAGTAAACATGTATACAAAGTTGATTTCACCTTGCTGGTAATCAAATAGTAAAATGCTATCTACAGAAAATCACAGAATTCGCATTACAAAATTGGATAACCAGCAAATCTTCCAAAGCATTAGGGCAGTAACCATAAGTGTGGCTCTGCAGTATTATTAAATTCTGCTGCAGATTAAAATTTATCAATGTGTGCAGTATCTGTAATCTGTATGAATAACAAATATTTACTGTGGCTTTAAATTTATTCATTATTTTCTGAAAAAAAAAATCACAATTGAAAATCCGCCTTATAGTTTAAGAGGAGTTGATGCCACAAGATATGGGGACGTACGTACGTATGGACGGACATACAGACGTACATACAAGTGACACTCTATATGCCTCCCACTTTGTGGGGGCATAACAATGCAATATAAAGTGATTCTACATGACCAGATATTTTCTATATGAGCATTGGAAACACTACCATTACCATTCAGCGTTTTCATGTGAAGTGGAGATCATCTGGGGGAAGTCAATCATTGTGATCCTTTCCTGATCATCCAATATCAGGTTAAACTCATTAAAATCTCCATGTATGAGCCCACAGTTGCCCAGCTTCACCAGCAGCTCCATACAGTCATTGTATATCCCTGCCGCATTGCCCACCTCACGCACATTACACCTGAAAACAAGAAACCAGAAGTTATTTACAACTTAATGGTAGGTAAGAAAGTTATGTGGTTCCTTTGTTAAACAAATCTTTAGGATAAAACTTTACTGTGTCCTAGGGACACATTTGCAACAAAGGGCCATAACTCTGGTAACTAGAACTCCACAAGTCGGATGTGTCGCCTGACGAAATTTTTGTTAGTCGACATAAAAAATGTTAATTAGTTTTTTGTTGTACAGTTATTAGCAATATATTAGCACATATTCACATATAAAATAACCTTTTAATTGTCTCAATGCAAGAAACATGCACAACAAGTTATGCCCTTGGCAATAAATGCACTAAAAATCAATCAAAGGGGAATAATTCACAAATAGAACAAGGAAGAGTTATGGTTCTTGTGCACTGCACTTTGTGTTATTGCCAGAAACATGCATACCAAGTTTTGAGTCATTTGAACCTATGGTGACAAAGTTTTGCTCCGGACAAGAAATTCTCTATTAAAATCAATCAAAGGGAATTACTAAAAAACCGAAGAAGGTAGAGTTACTGTTCTTGTGCACTGCACTTCGAGTCATTGTCAGGAACATGCATACCAAGTTTGGAGTCATTTGAACCTATGGTAACAAAGTTATGCTCCGGACAAGAAATGCTCTATAAAAATCAATCAAAGGTGATTAACTTAAAAATGGAAGAAGGTAGAGTAAAGGTTCTTGTGCACTGCACTTTGAGTCATTGCCAAAAACATGCATAGCAAGTTTGGAGTCATTTGAACCTATGGTGACAAAGTTATGCTCTGGACAAGAAATGCTCTATAAAAATCAATCAAATGGGAATAATTCAAGAACGTAACAAGGTAGAGTTACGGTTCTTGTGTACTGCATGTCAAGTCATTGCCAGAAACATGCATACCAAGTTTGAAGTCATTTGGATCTATGGTGACAAAGTGAGGCCTTGGACAAGGAAATCCGCACGCCGCAGACGAAGCCTCAGACACCACTGACGACAAAGTAATCCCTATATGTTGCATAGTCAGGCGACACAAAAATGGTCACAGGATAAAATATTTTTTTTTCCGATCATCTGTGCAAGTTTGAAAGAACTCTGCCTGATAGTTAATGAGTAGTTGATGCCACAAAATTTGGGGGACTTATGTACAGATGGATGGACAGACAATGGCAACTCTATATGCCTCCCACTTAATAAAACAATGTCAAGTCGTGTGTTACTTGACATATTTGTCCTGTGGTAACTAGACAGATACTAATATTCTACTGCAGGTTGTTAGTTTGCCATATAAAAGAACACTCCTGGTGAAGTAAATGTTTTATTATTTTTGGAAAATTTCAGTATAACATTCAAAGTATAGTATTTAGATCATATGTACTTTTTCCAGGCCTTTGTTACATAAAATTCCAAATAGTCCTAGCACCATAATTATAAATCAGAAACCAGTTACAGGTCTTGAGCATCTAATTATGAGGTTCCAAGAATGTTCTCAATCTGAACCGTTCGGACTGCTACGATACAGGACTCGTCTTCAGTCTCAGTTTTATAACCTTGGAGTCAGTTCCGGCTGAATAAATCAGACATAGTCATATCCTTTAATGTACACTTAATATGACACAGAAACTCTAACTACTGTGGTATCATTATATTTCTCGGGGATCAAATTTTGCAAAAAATTACATAAGTGACATTTTCGCGAGGGCTTAAATTCGCGCACTTGTATTATTTCTCATAAGACTAGATATTCAATGGTTTGATTTCGCTAGGGTTTGATTTCACGCACATACCCTATCGCAAAATACATGAAAATTAAACCACTGCTAATTTATAATGATACCACAGTAAGCCAGTTACTTACATAGGATAGCCACTTAGCAGTTCCATGATGACAGCATGCCTGTTGTAGTCCAGTGGTTGTGGTACTGGAAAGCCTCTATCATATAGTGCCTACAACAACATTCACACCAACATCAAAAATAACTACCATGACTTTTTCAATTTTTTTTTTTAAAATCTGTATGTGGATAAATGCACAATTCTATGTTCACATAATCTGACTTCAATGCCAAAAAGAAATCCACTATAAATGTCATTGGTTTTTAAGCATTCTAAATGCAAATGAGCTATAAATTACTGAACCAATCAGAAAAAGTTTATCAAAGACCAGTATCCTAACTCTAGCTTCAGAATGGCCAGTTCAGCACATCTGTGCCATTTGATCAGGATCTGCACTGCTTGCCTCTTGGTCATAAAAAGCTAATCTAAAAGCGAACAGTGTAATCTTGATAAGATGGCACAGGTGTGCTGGCTGATCTGTATCTACACTGTTCACCCATGCCATAAAGGAAGTATATATGGAGGAAAGTGCTAAACACTGCTGCAGCAGATTTGTTGTAGTGTTATTGGTAAAAATGGCCCACAGAATTCTAAACAATTCCCCAGAATAGCCAATCATAAAAGCTTTTTCTGAAATTTGTTACATGCATTTTAATTACCAAGTTCTTGTTCTCTATTCAAATATGAAAGAATGAATACCTTCATGAAGGCAAACTCTTTCATAGCAGCAAGTCTCGACAGATACAGCCAGGAGGCTTTATTTCGGTGCTTGTGATAGTCACGCTTGTTTTTCAACTGTCGGAATGATGTTCTACCTAACCTGTAATTTGATAGTTACAAGGAAATAATGTAAATCAAAAGACATTTTAAATCTGGCTGCTAAATTAATTAATACTGTTCAATACAGTATTCTTTATTCCAAGAACATACCTGTGCAGAACATGGCTGCACAAGTGTTTACTCCATTCAAATATGAAATAAAAAATATCCGGATAGCTCATCTGGAACTGTGGCTCAAATTTTATTGCAATGTGATAATTATTTGTACATGTATGTTTACTTTAAATCACTGTTCTTTTATCATTAGCACTAGTTAACTTTTCCTGTGACAGACAACAAACCTTGTGTGACATGTTTACTTTCCACAAAGTGGAACATAAATACTTTAGTTTAACTTTCTCCCTTAACCCTTTCCTCCATATATATGCATTTTTACGCATGTGCGACCTGTGTAGATCCAGATCAGCCGGCACATCCGTGACATCTGATCAGGATCTGCACTGGTCGCATTTTGGTCAGAAATAACCTAACAAATCAAAAGGCGTACAATGCAGATCCTGATCAAACAGCACGGATGTGCCGGTCGATCTGGATCTACACTGTTCGCCCATGAAATAAAGAGTGTCTATGGAGGAAAGGGTTAAACTGGTATCACTTATCACTGTTCTTACAACCAAAAGCTATCCCAATCTGCTTATCTCCTGAATGTAAAACAAAAAAAAAGTGTAGCCAGAATGCTGCAGAACCTGCCTGCGAAGTACCAGAGCCTAGCCAGTACATTGCAGTCACCACAATCTAGCCAATGTGGTCCAGAACTTACTTGTAGAGTTACCAAACTTGCCAAGTCTAGCAAGTACATTGCAGTCACCACAATCTAGCCAATATGGTCCAAAACTTACTTGTAGAGTTACCAAACTTGCCAAGTCTAGCCAGTACATTGCAGTCACCACAATCTAGCCAATTTGGTCCAAAACTTACTTGTAGAGTTACCAAACTTGCCAAGTCTAGCCAGTACATTGCAGTCACCACAATCTAGCCAATGTGGTCCAGAACTTACTTGTAGAGTTACCAAACTTGCCAAGTCTAGCCAGTACATTGCAGTCACCACAATCTAGCCAATATGGTCCTGAACTTACTTGTTAAGTTACCAAACTTGCCAAGTCTAGCCAGTACATTGCAGTCACCACAATCTAGCCAATATGGTCCTGAACTTACTTGTTAAGTTACCAAACTTGCCAAGTCTAGCCAGTATGGTGCAATACTCACCTATGAAGTTACTCATGCCTACCTAGTACAGTAAAGTATCCAAGCCCATCAAGTACAGAACAGTTACCCAAGTCTAGAAAATATGGTCCTGAACTTACATGTGAAGTTTCCTAAGTGTAATCAATACATTGCAGAACTTACCTGTGCAGTTTGAGTGCCCACTGTTTCTCTTCTTCATCAGCCACAATGTAGATATCTGTAAACATTATACATAACACTATTAGCACTAACCTGCCAATATTTGTAAAACATGTTTCTTTTCAGTTCAGGACAGTCCTTGTGCCAAGGTTATAAAACTGAGCATGGAAACCAGTCTCAAATCTCAAGCATCTGATTGGCTGAAATGGCGACCAGTCGCCATTTCAGCCAATCAGATGCTTGAGATTTGAGACTGGTTTCCATGCTCAGTTTTATAATCTTGGGAGCATATCTTGTTTATAGCTATGGTCTGCAGAACAGTATTGACTAAAGTAGTAAAACATGTTGACCCTGATGTTCATACTGATATATTTTTGCCAGATTTTAATGATAACTTGGAGTGAAAATGTGTTTTAAGAATTTCTTATTTGTGCTCAGAAATTGAAAGTGGCTTTGTAGCTGCTGTTAAATTTCATCATATCAAAGAATCAATTCAACAAAAGTTACAATTTCATGGACATTATCATATAAGATGCTCAAATTTCATGCAGAACTGATTGTTTGTCAGTGTTCAGTTAGTGAGTGTACGCTAAAGTAATTTCACTGTTCTGATTTTTAACAGTGTGAGTGCATGAAGAGACTACATTAATAAAGTCACAATATTTAACAGGTTATAAATTGAAAATATAGAACACTTGTTATTACACTCCTACATGATAAAAAGGGAGAAGGTCAAATGCTTTCGATCAATTCTGGTAAGAAGAGTCAATTGACCGCCTCCAAGGTAGCAATGTAATGAAGTTTCCACAATTCTCATAGCTAAAAAACCTACTTATTGTACAATTCTTTTTGATCCAGCATTTAAAACTCCATTAGTTGGAACATAACATGCAATAATCTTACCTGACTCTTTCCCAACACCAATCTGGTTGCCTACAAACTGTATGACACCCCTGGATGTGAGAGTTTTCAATGCCAAGTAATCATATCCAGAATTTGTTAGACGATATCCTGGAACTAAAATATAACATCACATGTACTACTTTACTACCACACATAAGAAAACTTTCCTCCATATACACATTTGATCACGTATGACCAGTGTAAAACCAGATCAGCTGGCACACACTTTCAAAGTTATAAGCAAAATTATGTTTCATATTAAAATCATTTAATTGAGAACAAGACCATGATGTCGGATGTTTGTAAAAAATTGTTTTCTTCTTTATAAAGCTTCTTTAACAGACTGGCATTAAATGGATTTGGCCAGCGAGATAACTCCTATTATTCACATTAAATATACTGTTAACAAATAAAATACCATTGTATTGTGATAAATAAAATGGATACACCAACATTTTTAAGATCAAGCCCTTAGCCATAAATAAAATTTTAAAAAGAAAGAAAATAATTTTATATTAAAAACTAGATGCTGTTCAGTTGTCCCCCTCTGGTGCTATTTAGGAATTAAAATTGCAAGTAGTAAAAGGGGCATAACTCCATCAAATGTGTCTTTGACCTAAAGAATTTTGAATCATCACAAGCGTGTTGTCATAAGCAATATAATTTGAAAGATTCATGAAGAAATATTAGGAAATTGCAAAGTTTAGCCAATGTTAACTTTTCGTGACAGACAGATGAAATACAAAAACTGTTCTGAGACATGGATCAGACTGAAATAAGAGCTTCAGTTATAGAAGCTCAGCCACCATTGATTTACTTTCTTGATGTAATATTATAATTTGTTTGATATGCTTAAATATGGAAATATGTCTGTACCCCTATTTTCTTGCATGCAATTAATTTGGCTGATCATTGATAAAATGGATATTCCAAGGCCAGTGGTAAATTTGAGTGATACCTTTCTTTCCACCATGCTCATAGCAAACAAGCCTGTGTTTGCTGAGTTCTTTCAACACCTTGTGACAGCCACCAGAGTGCAGGTGAGCTATAGAGGCTATCAGCGGTGATGGGACAATCTCATGATTCTTCATTCCCATTTCCACCTACAGAAAAATTTAAACCACTTTATGATAAATATTCAATAGAAACAACTCATTAAATATAGACAGCCTTATTTTTTTCTAACAAAATTTTACAGATATTTTCATAAAACAGAATCTTCAATGATAATTATGATTATGTTTGATAAATTAAAATTTGAAGTTTGAGGCGCAGAATGATGAAAACCCCTCCCAAGTTCAGGGTTCCTGCTGTTGATCACCAAATACGACAAAAAAAGATAGTTTGGCGACAATTTTTTGCCATTGGCAAATTTACTGGCGACAAAAAATATATGCATCGCAATAACGTAAGCTCCATTTTCTTATTGTAAATGATATAAGTTTGATAATGATGTAAGCAATCCGTCAGATGTTGAAAATAACAGCTTGTTAATTTGACAGTTTTTTATGACACTTTGAGAACATATGAGAGGTGATAATTGGATTAAGATGATTATCTATGATCATGACCGACTGTCAGTAATTAATGGTGTGATGCTCCTCAGGTGTGTGCTCACTCGATTAAATGAAGACAGCCCTAGATGATGTCGGCTAGTAAAATAATTACAGTAAGGTGAGGATTGATTTTTTCAAGAAAATATTGAAAAATAATCACACAAAAGTAGTTTTTATTGAACCAACTTTGAAATTCCACTATTGCAACAAGATATTTTAAAGAATAACGGCAGTCTGAACTTCCATTTGTGAATTATATGATGGGGAAAAAATCAATGTTCTGTAATTTGTGTCTGAAAAGTAAGGCCTCCACTATACTTACACCTGTTTTTTTATATAATTTTTTAGAACACCAGTATGCTGTTGGTGATGCCAAGTTCCAGCAACTGATGAAGACTGCAAGACAAGTTTTGGTGGACAGAGTTGGGAGTGCCAAGGCAAATTCAAATTTTCTGGCACAGGACGACCTTGCCATATTTGATTATTGTCATTTTTTCAAGAATTAAATAGATTTAATAATCTTTATTTTTGTTTGTAATATGTATGGGGGTATTAGTGAAGAAATAGACTTATTAGATTGGCTCCAAAATTTGGCCCAAGTGGAGGCCTAATTGGCTCCAACTTTCTCCAATTGGCGAAAGTGTTGGCGAGAACTCTAAAAAACCCAGCGGGAACCCTGCATGGTGAACTTGAAATAAACACTAAACATGCATTTCTTTGTCTTTGAGGAGGAATAAGTACTTTGAGTCTCTTTTAGTCTTTATCATGTTTCGAGATAGAATTCATTTACAGTACTTTTGTCGATTTACAAGGACATAACTTCAGTTTGATGTGGTTAATGAAAGAACAGGGGTGACAATGATTTTTGCTGAAATATCGAAATGTAATAAACACAAGGATTTCTAAAGCAGGTGAAATACTTCTATCCGAAATCGTATCATCCGAAAATAAAGCACTTGACGTGTATCATAAGCTTACATCCAGCACTTGACAAAAATGTGATTTACTTACCGATGTAAGAACCCTGAAATCTTCTTTACCTAAATATCTAAGCATTGTCACGTTCAATTTTCCCATATTGTGATATTTTTGTGAAGATGTAAATAACGTGTTTTCCTTTTTTGCCGGTGAACTATGAAAGTTTTCAATCGTGAAAATCGACTAATACCCATCGGGTGTCAGAGTATTCTCCCACTTGACAGTTCCTCGCCAGACGTTTCCTCCCTGACTGTTCTCCCTCTATTTTGGGGGAGAACAGTCTGCATATATAAAAAGTATAAAAATTATAATTTAAAGAAAGAACTTTATGGTCTGCATATATAAAAAGTGTAAATATGATATTTTAATAGAAGTACTTATTAAGAAGATAATTAAAAGAATAATTCTTATCATTTAAATGAAATTTCTTAGATTCATTTAATTTAATTCAAGAAAAATCATTTCTTTGATGTATTGCCTTAAATAGTCTTTGTTTAAATTTTTACTCGGAGATAATAATTATTGTTTGGTTTCTTTGATCCTGCATAGAAAACTGTTATCTTTGTTCTTTTTAATAGGGGTTAAGCAATCCATTTTACTAAAAATAATTTAAATATATTAATAGATTGTTTTTGCACATCTTTATTTTGATCCAAAATACACCATATAGATCTTAATGTAAAAATGATATTTGCATTTACTTTTATTAATCAGACTTATTTTTAAATTCATGACATTGAATGGAAATTTAATAACTGAATCTCAAGTAAATGATCACTGCTTCCAATGTTACTAATTACTAAAATAAAGGATGGTTTCACAAAATTATTTAACAGAAAAAAATAATTAGTTAGGAACTTGTGTTTATGTCTAAGATTGATTTTAATTGATATTTATTGCATTTGTTTCTTAATAATATCTGGCCAGTCAGATGATACAAATTTTATTTAAGGTTTATGTTCAACCCCTTAATTGCTGAGCACGGTATTTGTCACATTTATATACACAGCACCTGCAGTGTCATACCAATAAACTGATAAGGTGTCATGGTAACACTTAGAAGGATCTGTGATAATGTTGTTTTATGACGGGAAGCCCCTAGTCGAAGAACCAGATTCCTGCTGTTAGGTAACTGTGTAGTAATGTTTTCTTTTGAGCCACAAGTAAAAAAAAAATAAAACAATAACAACAACAAAGTTTTCAATAAGAGTTTGTAATTTGGTGTAATAGAAACTTGAGGTTTATATAAAATCATATTATTTGAATTAGTATTTTATAGAAATGTTTTATCTCTTTAATTTTGTTAGATGTATGTTTAGTCTTATATATGATTTAGTGTAGACTCAGATTAGCATTGATACATCTTCAAAGTAAGATTATTGTCCTGCTGCTGACCAATCATTATATAAAATCTACAAACAACACTTTGAAGAAGCAATGTATCAGCATGTTACTGATCATCACTTGTAAATAGACACCCAAATCTGCTGTCAACAATAACATTTGTAAAATATATTTCCATTTATTTATTTTTTTGAATTTTGACTTTTAAAGTGTGAAGTCATAGAAATCATGAAATACTGATTACATTTCAAATGTTGATATCTGTAAGGCTATGTTGATATCCTATATTCAAATATTTGTTAAGTTATTTAATAATTTAATAAAACAATAAGACAGCTGTTCTAAACTAAAATTCTAAATGCTGAAATATAATTAAACAAATCAACGAGTAGATTAATAAAAATTGGTTGTGAGTGTATTTAAATGCAAATGGCAGAGTTTGTGTATCATTTTAAGAAAGAATTAAATAGACTCAGTTGATCTAGTGTTTTAAACTGCTTGGAAAATTGTGTTGTTGTGTTTTATTAATTTAAATAAAAAAACTCAACGAAATATTAAAATATAAAGAAATACAATGAAATATGTGATGAGTTGTTCATTAATAGTTTTTTAATTAGACTAATACAAGATTTAATCACTCATACATATAAATCAGTTAAAATCAACACCAATACAGTCAATTATTGAATTAAAAGAGCCAAGACTGTTGATTAACTTACTCCCTACAACTGGATTTATCACATACAAGGTGTTGATGAGATTAAAATACCTGTGAAAATGATATACAAAATATTGGGGGAGAACGTCTGCGTAAGTTCATTTTGGGGGGAACTGTCAGGAGAGGAAACGGATTGGGGGAGAACAGTCATGATGAGGAAACGGTTTGGGGGAGAATAGTCTGGCATTCCTACTGATCTATGCTGTATCTTAATGAAGGTAAAATTACTTATCAAATGCCTATTTGTGTAGAAGACAATGGATGTAAAGGAAGACTGCAATATATGTTGGTACCTGTTTAGCACTGATCAGAAGGTCAATAGCAAATCTATGAAAGACTTTTCCAGTAATTATGATATGAAATTAGCAGATGGCATTCACCAGAGAATGCTCAAGTCATGTTTTACTTACCTCATACTTTCTTTTCAACTAACTCATTTACTCCAAGACCAGCAAGGATTCTGTTACAGGCCTAATAAACAAGCTCATCCCATTATTTCTCAACACAACAAACATTGTAGATTAACCAATATCTCTTTAGCACTTAATTTCTAGTTCATGGCCAATGTCACCAGAACTATTTTGGAACATACTGAATACTGTGCATTCATTATATTTTCTGTTGGTTAAATTTTCTCTTTACGTGCTGGAAATAGTGTGCAAATTCAAACCCCAGCAATTTTAAATCACACAATAATATATCTAATGAGAATAATACAAATGCTCAATTAATGCATGAGCAAAATTGTCATTGGCCGATTCTGCCATAGTTGTGATATCCAGACTGGAATTTTAGAAGCTCATTCCAGCAGGAATTTCAAGGATCCCTGTATTCAGTGCTAAAATTGATATAAAATTAATTTTTAAGATTCTCTTCAAAATTTATAATAAATATTATAATTTTGAATTCCTCAACTGTTATAATTTCTTAGGCTAGAATATAACACAAAAAGGTAAATTCATATTAATTAGTATCTGTGAAATTTCGGGTTTTAAATGTAGATTTCCAGTTTTGGAGAAGCAAAATTCCAGTTTTGTTATATGCAGGTAATCACATGTATGTTCTGCTTGAAAATTCATATTAATTATTATCTGTGAAATTTCGGGTTTTAAATGTAGATTTCCAGTTTTGGAGAAGCAAAATTCCAGTTTTTGTTATATGCAGGTAATCACATGTATGTTCTGCTTGAAAATTTATCACCGCAAAATTACAAGATACTTCAGTACTTAAAAAATACTTAAAGCATATAACAATAATAAAATTCAATAAAAACAAGAAAGAGCAAATAAACTGAGACTTCTTCTTTTTTACTCATATTACATAGAAAACAATCATAGACATTTTTACATTATAACAAATACATGACAGGCGAATACATGTAATAAGCATTTAAAGTTATTTTATATAGTCAAAAACATCTATACTGACTGCCAATAAAAACACAACACTTACTTTTTGGAAAAGTTTTGATGTGTGTAAAAGTTTAATAAATTAGCAAAGGTAGATTTGTTTTGAATCAATAAGTAACCAATCAATACAATAATGATTCACTGATTTTTTTAACTTTCTCTCCTACAGATACCCCATACAAACGCACACAATTTTTTGTTTTGGCATGTAGACATGCATGACCTCAAAACAAGTCCATTTGTCAACCTTTACTTACGGCTACACAAATCCCATCTTCAGATTTCAAGTTTTACTCTATACAAATATGATAATGCAAAGGCTTTCAGACAACGAGCAACATGCGGTTTTAGGCATGATCCAAGGATGGATGTCTTGATGTGAAATCGCTTATCAGATGCATTGTTCACCGTCGACAATTACTCCCTTGGCCCAACAACGTCCTACTGATTTTAAAACACATCTACTTTTGCCAATTTATTAAACTTTTACACACATCAAAAATATTCCAAAAATAAAGTGTTGTGTTTTCATTGGCAGTCAGTATACATTCTTCATGTATGCATTCTATTTTGCTCAGACTACAGATTTCAGAAAATGCCTAAAGCATTGCATGTTTGAAGCAAAATTAGATTTAAAGGTGGATAACTCTTGTTTTGTTCTCATATATATGACTAGATACAATTATTGTGCCTCTAAAAGTATTAAATAACAAGAGGGCCATGATGGCCCTGAATCGCTCACCTGAGTATGAAACTCAAGTTATTAACCAGAAACTGAATTTTTATTTTTAGCAACAGTGACCTTGACCTAGATCACAGACACGTGGGTAGCAATCCCTATTTGTCTCTTGTTATAAGCTACCCATATACCAAGTTTGGAGTCAATATGCCAAAGCAAACTCAAGTTATTAAGTGGAAACTGAATTTCTATTATTAGCAACAGTGACCTTAACCTTGATCACAGACACCTGGGTAGCAAGCCCAAGCTGCCTCTTGATATAAGCTACTCATACACCAAGTGTGGAATAAAAAACCAAAGCAAACTCAAGTTATTAAGTGGAAACTGAATTTCTATTTTTAGCAACAGTGACCTTGACCTTGATCACAGACACGTAGGTAGCTTTCCCAAGTTGCCTCTTAATTTAGGCTACCCATACACCATGTTTGGAGTCAATTTGCCAAAGCAAACTCAAGCAATTAAGTAAAAACTGAATTTCTATTTTTAGCAACGGTGACCTTGATCTCGATCACAGACACCTTGGTAGCAATCCAGAGCTGCCTCTAGATATAAGCTATCCATATACCAAGTTTGGAGTCAATAGGCCAAAGCAATCTCAAGTAATTAAGTAAAAAATTAATTTCTATTTTTAGTAACAGTGACCTTGACCTTAATCACAGACACCTGGGTAGCAACCCCAAGCTGCCTTTTGATATAAGCTACCTATATATCAAGTTTGGAGTCAATATGCCAAAGCAAACTCAAGTCATTAAGCAGAAACTGAATTTCTATTTTTAGCAACAGTGACCTTGACCTGGATAACAGATACCTGGGTAGCAACCCCAAGCTGCCTTTTGATATAAGCTACCCATACACCAAGTTGAGAGTCAATAGGCCTAAGCAAACTCAAGTAATTGAGCAAAGACTGAATTTCTATTTTTAGCAACAGTGACCTTGACCTTGATCACAGACACCTGGGTAGCAACCCTAAGCTGCCTTTTGATATAAGCTACCCATATACCAAGTTTGGAGTCAATAACCTTAAGCAAACTCAAGTAATTGAGCAAAGACTGAATTTCTATTTTTAGCAGCAGTGACCTTGACCTTGACCCTGTGGTCATGATTTGAACAACTTTTGTAGACATCAGTGCCAGGATGCTTCAGGACAAATTTGGTTAAAATCCATCAAGTGGTTTCAGAGGAGATGTTGTTTAAAGGAAATTGTTGACGGACGACGGATGCCGGACGACGGACAAAGACGGGTCACAATAGCTCACCATGAGCCTATGGCTCAGGTGAGCTAAAAATAAATGTTTAAGTCTACAACTATTTTTCTTTAGTTTCCTAACTTGGTTGTGCAACCAGGTTAGCTTATTAAAAATTTTGGCATGCCAATTACCTTGCTTCATTGCTAAGTTTAATCTACTGTAACAATGAATTTAATCACATACACTAATGAATGATAGAGGCACACACAACCAAATTAGTTAAACTAAAACACAACATATACTATTAAGGATGTGTTCTAATATAAGGTCACATATTTTACAGATCCTATGTGTAAAACAGATTAAAAAATAAAAATTTTCATTAAATATAAGTAGTTTGGCAGAAAAACACTTTCCTCCATATATATGCCCTTATGGCATGGGCGAACAGTGTAGATCCAAGTCAGCTGGCAAAAAATATACAATCTTTTATTGCATAGGCGACCTGTATAGATCCATTTCAGCCAGCACATCTTTGCCGTCTGATCAGGATCTGCAATGCTCGCTTTTAGTTATTAGGTTATTTCTGGCCAGAAAGTGAACAATGCAGATAAGACGGCATGGATGTGCTGGCTAAAATGGAACCTTTACAGGTTGCCCATGCAATAAAAGATATATGAAGAACAGGGTTAACTACTGAATTCAGATTATCCACCTTTAAGCCCATGTGCTGCTGTAATGTTTAAGAACAACATTTCTATGAAAAACATAAATTATTAAAATAATGATAGTCCAATATCTTTAATTTACCAACTTACAAACTACTGTCACCTGACTTTGATAATATCTAAGTGTCAGCAATTATGCAAAAGAAAATACAACATGGAAGAAAAAATATCTTTCAAGAACAATGAAAATAATTATCGTAACTTACAAATATCTGACAACTCTGAACATAACAAAAGTGCATACAGCGCTTTAATGTTTATTGCTAAGGGTAAGGGGTATGTATGGTAACAAACAACAAGTTGACTATAAGCCTTAAATGCATTCTCTATAGATATCATATTTGCAAAAATTGTAGATCAAGATCAGCTGACACATCTGAGCTGTCTGACCAGGATCTGCAATGTTCACTTTCTGATTTATTAGGTTATTTCTAACCAAACAGCGAACAGTGCGCTTGTCAACAACTTTTATTTTACAAGAAGCTACCCCACCAGCTCCAATGAATTATATGTACTCCTAGACGTCTTCTTTTACATTTGCAGTATAATGTTGTCAAGGAAGCCTCAGCATAGATTTACATGACTTCAGTGTTTCTATATAGTGTAAAAAAACAAGGAACCAACAGCATATACAAGTAGCCATATACTAAGGGAAAGTGGATGGAACACATGGGAAAGTTATCATACCTCAAAATAACAAAATCCTAGTCTTCCCTGAATCTTCTTTAAGGAAGCTTATCTTGATGATATTGAAATCAAAAATTTCTCTCAATGTATTACCTATAATAAACATTTTTCTTAAATTTAGACCTTACACCTACAAAAATTCTTAATCGTGATGTTTAAACTGTTATTTTGATTCTGAAATTTGCTTTGCCGAGACTAAAGTTATATTTTCAAAACTGCTTACTGCTATCAGCCCATAACAGAGCAAAGAAATCTGATCTGGGCTGCTGCTGTTTGATATTAAATCAATAAAATTAATATCTGCACATACCTCCATGAACAATTAATGGACTATATCAAGTTTAAATAAAGCCCAGACCAGTACACACATTTAGAAGGTTAAGGGTTTAACAAGCAAAGTGCCAGCACATAAACCGATATCAAAACAAAATCTGAAAGATTCCAAGAAATAATATATCGTTCATGACTTGAACAAGATCTTTGACACAGCTATTTAACATGGTCTGTAGAATATGATACTGACCATTGAACAGACTGGAAAAGTCATGGTATAAACAAGAGACAACTGCTGTGATATCATGGAAGTGTGACCTTAACCTAAACTTGAATCTTTTCATCTGATTAAAGAAGCAAACTGAACTTGGGCTTTCTCAGGGGCTATAACAGTCAGTCACATTGTCTGACTTTTCAGATCAGAATATTCAGGTTTCTTACAATGTCAACAGCTTACAAGGTTTTCAATCTTCACCATGTTCACTCTGATAGAGATACCATTTTAAGACTTAACCCTTTACTCCATATATACAGGTTTTATCACTTGTGCAACCATTGTAAATCCAGATCAGCAAGAACATCTGTGCCATCTGATCTGGATCTGCATTGCTCGCTTCTTGGTCAGAAATAACTTAATGAAATAAAAGCAAATAGTGCTGGATGATCTGGATCTAAACTGTTCCCCAATGGGATAACAAAAATAGTTACTAATTCCTTGAAATAATTAGACAGACAATAGTGTTTAAAACTTGTGCAATAACGAAAGCCATTCATAAATACATACCTGTTCTATTAAAAGAGTTAATGTTTACTGAAATGTAACGTCAGCTGCCACATAAAACATTTTATACTTTATCTATCAGTCTACCAGATTAAACAAGAAAAATTGTTATCACCTTTTTTTTTCTGAAATTTATAAGCCATACATGGCCACAGGGCTTAAGCTTTTCATTTAATTCATAAAAGCATTGTCCAGTAGTGATTAAGTAGGTACATCATTACCAAGCCATTCAATATTCTGAAAATGTACCTTTAACCATTTACTCCATATATACACATTTTATGGCATGTACAAACAGTCCAGATCCAGATCTGCCAGCATATCAATGACATCTGATCTGGATCTGAACTGTTTTCTTTCTTGTCAGAAATACCCTAATAAATCAAAAAGCAAAGAGTTTAGATTCTGATCAGATATGCATGAATACCCGCTGACCTACAATGTTTGCCCATGCCATAACGGCATATATGTGAGTGACCGGGTTAATTAGCAACTGACTTTATATTCTATAGAAAGCCATTACATACAATGTAGGCACAGAACAAATAATATAAAAGTCACTCATCTGTGAATAACTTATATGAGACATTTTTGGATTAAACAATGAACAAAATATCCCTTTAAAAGAAAGAGAATAAAATTATAGTAAAATGATCAACATAAACCAATTTCCAGGAAATGAAATAAGAATTAACTGTCAAACCTAATTTTGACAAAAATGATGAATTTTTATCACTGATCTAGTGCACCATACTAGGACTGCATACCATAACAAAAAACAAGAACCATCCTATTTTTTATTTTAAACTCTTGAGTACTTGTACATGTATTAGCTTTGCACTCTTTATCTAGGTTATGGTTTTAAAAAAATATCTAGTTATTTGTTAAAAACAATATTTTATTATTTCACAGATTTTCTTCTCTCCTAAAATAATGCTGCAATCCAATTTTGTGTCAAAGAACTTCTTAATTTCATTATGATAAGTCTGTGGGGTGTGTTACAATAAAGCACTACATTTATATCCAATACTATAGAAACATCTAGTTGAAATCAATGTCTATTAATTAAGATGAGAACAAAATAGAACATTTCAGTTAACATAGTTTAATGTATCTCTTTAGAAACGATAAATACTGAAGTGTTATATAACTTCCAGTAGTTCTCCACATCAACTAATGTTAACACTTTACTCCACAGGATATTACCCCTCGAAACCGTGGCATAGGGCTGATTTACCATGGATGACCTGTGTAGATCCAGATCAGACTGTACATTAGTGACAGTAGTTTGTTTAGGGATTTCTTCAATTATCAGTAAGAAACAGGCATTAAAGTTGTCTGTTCACAGTTCAGGGTGAATACTTCAATGTCTCAGATGTGATTAATTTTCATTATTTTACTATACAATGCCTGTCAACAACTTAAAGGTAACAGGAGTAAAATTCCTAAACATTTTGGTCTAATCAATAAATTTTAGTTGTGAGTGAATAGCTTTAGTAGCTATATGACAACTGTTGCTTCAATTATATTCAATTGTATATTGACTGTGTAAGAATACTATATCACATTTACTTTGTTTTCAGGTCTTCGAAAGCTAATGTGATACATTTTGTATGAAAACACCTCATTTTTTGCTGATACATGACCAGGCTCCTTCAACTGTTCTGTCAGCACTTGAAGTTTGATTAAAATCCTATAAAAACCTGCAGTATTTTAAGATTCAGGCAAAACCCAATCACAAGCAAACCCCATGAGTCTGTAGCTCAGGTGAGCCAAAATAAAAAGAAAACACATATATATATATCAATTGTATCTATGTAAGTCCATTTTGGGAATCACTGTCTGTAGGGGACCCGTTATCCTGTATTGGAGTTATAGTGTCTTTTAAAGAGGTGTCTTCTCCGTTCAAATCTTTTCTACATACTGGACAAGTTCCATGCTGAAATATATACGTAACATACATTGAACATGTACTGTAAGCAAGATTCGTGTAAAACGAGTCTACTTGACACAAAGGTTAAAAAAACAACAACCAACCAGCAAATACATAACAAACAGCATTCATGCAACTGCTTTTAATAGCTGCAGTTACTATACATTATAATTTATTTATAAAGTAGAAACAATAGGTCTCAAATCAACTGATTTAAAGAACAGCCATGTCACAACAAGAACCACTTTGTTCTTTGTCAGTTACGTCCAGTTATTACAGAAGGTATCATAAATCATAAGTTTATATTTCAAACTAGTGGAACATAATCTTTGTGTCCGAGTTATATTAGAGTTCATAATTATTTATAATTAACTAGATTCAAACATAATGTATGATTCCTTAATCTTTTTCTCCATATACCGGTAAACATGCATTATTGCGTGGGCAAACAATACAGATCCAGATCAGCATGCACATTCATGCCATCTGATCTGAATCTGCAGTTTGCTTCTTGGTCAGAAATATCCTAATGAATCTAAAAGTGTATAGTGCAATACAAGTATCTATGGAGTAAAGGTTAAAATGGTTTCAGGAACATCCTCCAATCTTACCAATTTTAACCAAGGTATAATACAATCTGTGTGGTAATGATGATCACAGGGCAGCTTTTTAACTTCTTCATCCAGATTAAAGTCGTCCATGCATACTGAGCACTGAACTCCATTTTCTAAATTAAAAATCAATAATTCACATCACCAGTTTTTTATGTTGACAGGTTAAACAAGGGTAAAAGCCCTGCAAACTTTCTAATAAACTACATCTCATTAAATTCAGGAAAAAGCAACATTTTACTTGAAATATAATACTTCCTAATAAAAAATGGCTAACAATCATCTGGGCCCAAGATCATATAAAAAAAAACATCAATCTACATTAGAATGTGCAATGATAACAGGTTATGCAGGTCCTAGGTTACCAATGTCTGAAATAAGCCAGACCATTAAATAATTAAGCCCATTCAGATCAGATAACCTCAGCATTATACACATACCACACTGCTTCTGAGTTATTTTGACACTTGGAAGTGCATCGATCTTCTCTTTCTGAGCGGGTGGAGCACCGGAACCTTCCAACTGATTCAACAACTAGAAAAACAAACAACACATTCCGTTAGATATGATGGATTATAGTATAAAAATGAAGTTGAACCATCAAAAACTGGTATATAAAACATTATTCAATACTGCCTTGTGTATAATAAGAATTATATTAATCCCTACTATAAAATACATGTACTAAGAGTGTATTGACTGCTCACTTCTCATTGTTTTAGCCAAGTGATTCCGCAGTAAGTGACTCGGGGTCAGCGACTGGGGGGTGGGGGGGGGATGTTAGTCCAGTTTGTGGCTGGTCAACATCTGTTTGATAATTTTACTTCCAGGAACTTGGTCATTCAGTCTCTTTTGAAAGATTGTAAGTAAGTGGATTACTTTAAAAGTTTTCTATTCACAATATTAACAAAAAATTGAGGTAACTGCATAATAGTTTAAAAATCGGCCTGTGAAGTCAAATCCTAACTTAAAGTTGATTACGTGCAATTTTATTTCTCACAGATTATATATTACTAAATGGTTTGATATTGAGGGTATTTAATTCGCACATTTACCCTAGTTCGAAATATGAAAAATTTGAACCCATATAAAATATAACTAGAATTATCACTGAAAGTGATTAAAATCCCCCACATGTATGCTTGATAATTGAACTGGGAATGCTTCGAATCAATGGCATAATGTGCCCCACTTTCAATCCAAAGTGTCGTCTTCACAGTAGCCACATATTCAGCAAGTTTCATCACAATATCTCATTCCTTCTAAATTTATTGAGCAGAAATGGTTTAAATATGTTAGTAACAGTGGCCTTTATCTAACTTTTATCTAAGAACTGTGTGCCAAACATTGTTTATGAGGAATCATCAAGAAACCATTTTTTCTATTTTTAGTAACAGTGACCTTGACCCCATCAGGCCCAATTTCAATACCAAGTTTCGTCTTCACAGACACTACCTATATAGCAATTTTCATCACAATATCTCATTCTGAACCAAAGTTATTGAGCATACAGTTTATTTTCTATTTTTTAGTAACAGTGACCTTGACCCCACAGGCCTTGAATCCCAAAAGTCATCTTCACAAAAACCATCAATACACCAAATTTCATTTAAGAATCTCATTCCAAGCTATAGTTACTGAGTGGAAACGAAGTTTTGAAGTTTAAATAACAGTGACCTTGACCTTGAACCCACAGGCCCCAAAGTCAAACCTAATCTTTATCTTGTTATGTTACATCTGTGTCCCAAAAAATAATTAAATCTATGAAGTATTTCACGAGTTATAGTCCAGAAACAATTTTTCTTTTTTAAGTTACAGTGACCTTGACACTGACCCCTCAGGCCCCAAAGTCGAACTCGACCTGTATCTTCTGATATTACATTAAGTACCAAAAAAGGATTTAATCTGTGAAGTTTTTCATGAGTTATTATCTGGAAACCCTTTTTCTATTTTTAGTAATACTGACCTTGACATTGACCCCACCAGCCCCAAAGTCGAACTTGACCTGTATCTTGTGATGTTACATCTATTTACCAAACAAGGATTAAATCTGTGAAGTGTTTCATGAGTTATCATCCGGAAACCATTTTTCTATTTTTAGTAACAGTGACCTTGACACTGATCCCAACCGCCCCAAAATCGAACTTGACCTGTATCTTATGACGATATACCTGTGTACCAAAAATTATTTAATTCTGTCAAGCCTTTCATGAGTTATCATCTGGAAACGAAGAATCCGACCGACCGACAGACCGACCGACCGACCGACAAGCTCACTCCTATATACCCCCTCAAACTTCGTTTGTGGGGGTATAATGATCCTAAAGTAGTCCAAGTAATAAGCCAAATAGGACAAGTATTGAGTTGTATGCAACATAAATGTTCAGGTACAAGTCATAAGGGGCATAACTCAAAAATAGTCAATCAAGAGTTATCATTTTTGTTTTCACATGGCTTAGTTCATGAGGATGATTTATTTAAATTACCAAGACAAAAGGACAAGTCTTTTGAACATTGTAACATGTTAAATGTAGGACTACAGGTTGCCGCTGAATCAACATTATCCTACTTGCTATCTCAGGCGACAGAAAAGGCATAGCTTCCTACCTCTTAATCCGGTAAAAAATAATTTCCTGTTTGTCTGAAGCATGTTATGGACCCTTCATATGCTCCTTAATGAGTTATAAATGTTTATTATGAGTGATTTTAAAAACAGAAACTTACTTGGGTTATAATAGCATCTAAACCTCCAGCACCCCAGGCATAATCTTGTGGGTTACCATGAATATCATGTAATGGTAATATATTTCTGAAAATCCAAAGGAAACAGATTTTAAGCAAAGGTAATTATTACTGGTTCAGCAAATGTAAAAGAAATCTGCATTTATTTTCTATCTCTTATCCTTTCTTCAAAAAAAAATTTAAACTAGATGGGTGTTCAGTTGAGCACTTGTACTCTCTGGTACAATGTCGTAAAAAAAATGCAAGTTCAAAAAGGGGCATAACTCCATCTTGTCATCATCATGAGTGTATTGTTTCAAGCAATATAATTTGAAAGTTTCATGAAGAACTATTAAGAAATGGAGAAGTTATAACCAATATTAAGTTTTAGTGTAAAAATCAAAGGGGCATAGCTCCATCAAATGTGACATTGACCTAAAGAATATGGTATCATCATGAGCGTGTTATCATAAGCAATACAATTTGAACGTTTCGTGAAGAAATATTAAGAAATGGCAAAGTTATAGCCAAAGTTAAGTTTTCCTGACGGCCGGACCGATGGACGGACAAAGCGATCCCTTCGAAAAGGCAGCACAAAAATGTTATACTGTTAAACTGCAAATCAGTACAAGGAAATTTGTCCCTGGAAAGTTTTTTTCTTTGAGTAGAGTAGTCTTTCCATATCAAGTAGATGACAGTTAATGATTTGACTAATTGTTTTGAATGTCTGTGTATTTGGCAATATGTCAGATTTCCTTCTGTTGAACAAAAGAAAATACCTTCTTTTTATTGTTATTGTTAACATATTGCCTAGCAATAAAACGAATTTAAAAAATCGTATACTCGTACACTTCCATTAGACAGTGCCAGTTCTACCAGCAACTTTTGTATTAATATTAGAAATCAGGGAAATAAAAACTAACCAAGCTAATGGGGCAACATCATTTCTTGGATTTTTTAAAATATTTTCCATGATAAATGGCAAATGTGTTGCATATTTTACACCTTGAAACTGGGGTTGGCATATTTCATGACTTGTAAAACTTACATTGGTATACCCTGCATTGTAAATCGTGAACCTCCCGCTGCCCCTGGCTGATCTAGATGGTCTGTCACATACTGGAATAACCTGAAACAACACTATATAATTACCATGGATGTCTTTAAAAGCAGCCAATAAAGCTTAGTTTAAATTTATATCTATTACAAACATAATGCACTTTGGATACTCAGTATGGTTCTTGGATTGCAAATAACTGTTACATTTTCAGAGTACAGTCTCCAGATACCCAATAGATGTTACACTAATACATTTCGTGAATATTCAACAGCTGGTAAAAGCTAGTTAAATATTGAGCACCTGGTCATTAATTTGTTAAAATTCAGCTACAAATGAAATCACTTTTGCATACCTGAACTTTTTTTACAATCTATCAATCTGTTGGTACAAACAGCACAGGAAAATATGCAAGTCCAGTTTGATCGAGCTGAGATTACAATTAATGCTGTCATCAAAGGTAAACATTGTTATATATTCCTTAATCAGCTGCACTGTATCAGTTCATTCAAACACTTAGAATCTTAATTATGTATATTCTAAATGAACATGTCGGTACTAATAAAATTAATGATTTCTAAATGATGTTTCAGCTGTTGATATAAGCAATACTGGGGTCATATTTCTAAGCAACTCTCATGCATAACACAAACAAGTCTGGTTTACAATTTCTATTTTTTACCCTTGTAAGTAATGATTTCTTAAAGGTCTGTTCCTACGGAAGGAAACTCTAGAAGCTGGGAAAGCTCTGTGATTTCGCCGAGTTGACCCTTCTTGCTCTTCATCGGAGTCCCGGTCTCGCGCCCATGCCACACCTTCATCCCTTTCAGCTGAATGGTTCTGAAAACTTTCTAGAAATGCTCTTCCCCATAACTGAAATACAAAATTTACACTAAGAAGCTTTAAATCAGTGAAAATAAAACTGTTATTTCCTTGGGCAATTATTTATTTGTACTTGTACTTGAATTCATTGTTTGGTTTTCATGCAAGTTGCTCTATGGTTCCATTACTTGTTCTAAGAAAACAAGTTTGTAATTGTATGTGGCTACTGTAAACCATTTTAAATCAGCACCTTGATGCATGATAAAGCCAATAGACAGTCCCAAACAAAATACCTTTCATCATGTCAAACAGCAAATTATTATGAAGTTCAACAGGACATAGTGACATGAAAGTTTAGGTGTTATTCTAGCATGAGAATTATCTTGATAATTACCTACTTGGTCTGGGACTATATTGGTTGGGGCACAAAAATGTGAGCTCTAGTGTTGTAACAGTAAACTAAGTTTACTTTAATATGACCTAGTGATGATCTAGTTTTTGACCCCAGATGAACTTGTTTCACCTGTCCTAAATTTACACAACCTGATGATGATGATAACTGGATGTATTACATAGGTTCTAGTTTCCCAAGGTTTGACCTAGTGACCTAACTTTGACTTGCAAGTTCATATGACCAATTTGTAATTTAACTTGAATTTTATAGACACATGTTTTGACGAAGTTTGGCAATGTTTGACCACTAGAGTGGTTACACGACCGATGGATGGTCAGACAAACAGATAAAATAAACTAAGCACTTTAGCTCGCCCGAGCCAAAAAAAAAGATTCTTTGCTGAAAATGTAGATAGAATACATACCTCTGCAAACTGTGCAGCTGGGTCCCTTATGGGCTGCTGGCTATGAGTTTGCTGGCTTGAACTAGATTCTGGGATGGCTTCACTGTAGCAAAGAAAAAGTTAAAATTATGTCATATGGGTCACAATATTTGGCCAAACCAAAATTACATAAATGATTTTTTTTAAGGTAAGATCAACCCTTTTCCTCCATATATATATGCCTTTTGTCTTGTGGCTATGAGCAGTGTAGATCCAGATCAGCAGGTACAATCATGCTGCTGATCAAGATGCACTGTTTGATTTTTTGTCAAAAATAACCTGATAAATAAACAAAACAAATAGTGTAGATCCTTATCAGATGGCATAGATATTAATAGGCTGAAGATTACATGACCCAAAGTTGCTGAACTTCACACATAGGTACAAGAGAAAGAGTTTTCTCCAGATGGTCCTAATTCCACCTTTCTCCCCAAGCATTTGACCATCTTTTTACATGTATAACAACCAGCTTCTTTTTCTTATATTATTTAAGGCCGAAATTCTTCCAAACTGGAGCTTTTTCCTTAAGATTTTTTACAATTCGCCAGACGTGTCCTGTAGTTTGCGATGCTATGGTAAATTTGAAAGAAAGTTATAACTGGTATTACTGTATTATTCCGGGATTGAGTACATTTGCTGTTATAAAAATTGACATGTAAACATATGACAAGAGGGCCATGATGGCCCTTTATCGCTCACCTGAATACAACAAAGTTGTGTTGTACGTGACCCAACGTCTCGATATGGTGAACATTTACACCAAGTTACTTTAAAATCCAATAAGAAACAACAAATTTACAGCTTATAAAAGAAAATGCTATTTTTAGTAACAGTGACCTTGACCTTGGACCTACCGGCATGGGTATTGTATGTAACACACCCCCTTGTCATGGTGAACATTTATGTAAAGTTATTTTGAAATCACTCCATTCATTAGGAAGTTACAGCCCAGACAAGAAAATTTTATTTTTAGTAACAGTGACCTTTACCTTGGACAAACAGGCATGGGTATTGTACGTGAAACAACATCTTGTCATGGTAAATATGTGTGCCAAGTTATTTTTCAAATCCAATGAGAAATAAAAAATTTACAGCCTGGACAAGATTTTTCTATTTTAATAACAGTGACCTAGTTTTTGACACCAGATGACCCATATTCAAACTCCAATTAATAACTGGGATATATGTCCTGACCAAGTTTCTTTACAATCGGACAATCAGAGCAAAAAAGTGATCACTAGAGTGTTAACAAGAAAATTCTATTTTTAGTAACAGTGACCTTGACCTTGGACCAACAGGCATGGGTATTGTTCTAGACACAGACCCTTGTCATGGTGAACATTTGTGCCAAGTTATTTTGAAATCCAATGAGAAATAATAATTTTACAGCCAAGACAAGATTTTTCTGTATTTAGTAACACTGACCTGGTTTTTGACCCCAAATGACCCATATTCCAATTCATCCAAGTTATTACTGGGAGATACGTCCTGACCAAGTTTTGTGACAATCAGAGCAAAAATGTGACCACTACAGTGTTAAAAAGAAAATTCAATTTTTAGTAACAGTGACCTTGACCTTGGACCAACTGGCATGGGTATTATAATCAACACACCGCCTTGTCATGTTGAACATTTGTGCCAAGTTATTTTGAAATCCAATGAGAAATAACAAATTTACAGCCAAGACAAGATAATTCTATTTTTAGTAACAGTGACCTAGTTTTTGGACCCAGATGACCCATATTCAAACTTGTCCGAGAAATTACTGGGACAGACATCCTGACCAAGTTTCATGACAATCCGAGCAAAAATGTGACCGCTAGAGTGTTTACAAGAAAATTCTATTTTTAGTAACAGTGACCTAGTTTTTGGACCCTGATGACCCATATTCTAACTTGTCAGAGGAATCATTGGTACAAACATCCTGACCAAGTTTCATGACAATTGGAGCAAAAATGTGACCGCTAGAGTGTTTACAAGAAAATTCTATTTTTAGTAACAGTGACCTAGTTTTTGGACCAAGATGACCCATATTCGAATTTGTCTGAGAAATCATTGGGACAAGCATCCTGACCAAGTTTCATGACAATCGGAGCAAAAATGTGACCTCTAGAGTGTTAACAAAAGAATTCTATTTTTAGTAAAAGTGACCTAGTTTTTGGACCCAGATGACCCATATTTGAACTCGTCCGAGAAATCATTGGGACAAACATCCTGACCAAGTTTCAAAACAATCTAGGCAAAAATGAGCCTATGGCTCAGGTGAGCTAAAAAGCGAGAAAACGGTGCAATTTAATGTAAATAAAGTAATATCCAACACTTATTAATAATTTGGCTACAATTTACGGACTCTAATGAATTTTCCCGAGCATACCTGTATTTGGAGACTGTACCCATACAGTGTTTCGCCAATGACTAGAATCATGATATACCTGTATACAGGTAATAGTTAAATAATACTGCCCACCACTACACATTTTAGGCAACTTTGATGGCCCATTATCCTACTGCTGTAACCAAGGTCGATATAACACCATTAAATATCTAAAGAATGATCATTTAATATGTATTCTAACACATTCAAATGTGGGATAGGTATCAAAGCCCTCAAACGTTTAATGTTTTTTGACAAGCTTAGTTCTTACATAGAGAATCTGTCTTGTTGTTTATTTTTGAGACCAACTTTTTTCACAAATTTTCATTATTTTTGCGAAAAGTCGGATATCTGGCCTGCTGTAAACATTAGAATCCCTGCTAGCTGTGTTAACTGTCTTATTAAGTTAAAAGTATGTTTATTTTCATTTCATTATCTTTTCTACAAAACACATCCAGTTGCCCGATCATTTATAAATGCAAATTGATGTTCTTTACAAAACTCACAAAACCAATGTTTCATAAAAAAAATTAAGGTTTTAGAACTGTAATATGCACTTTTGCAGATTGGGATTTTGTTGTTTTCATTTCCAAGTACATCCATTTAGACATCTAAACACGAGTTTAAACAAACATTTACCGTGCGTAACTCGAGAAATATAGTATTTTAGAAGGGGACCCTCTTTTTCGGAAAATGAGCTGTAAAATCAAACATACTAGAAGCTAAATTCATCTCTATTTCTTTGAAACCTTGTAAAATTTTGTAAAATAAAGGCTAATTGTTTAAGAACATCATATCTGAACAGGAAAAAACAAGCATTATGTTTAGAATTTATTTCTAACACTTTATAAATTGACTTTTTAAAGTGTACCCCATCTTCGGAAATGCACATTTTTCAGATCTGCAAAAATTAAGCAAGTTTTTATCTGTAATTTTTGTGCATGTTTAATGCAGTAAAATAATTGTGTTATACATTAAAATTATCTGCAATGTGTATAGAATCAAATAATTTAATTAAAATAAAAGAGCACCTCACCGTCTTCGTTTTCATTTTATTGGCCTACAAAATAGGTACCTATGGCCCAGACAAAACGGTTAAAAAACACAAAAACCAAAGGGCTTGGTTTACGAACGGTGATTTTTTCATACCCCCTCAAATTTTTTGAAAAACAAGAAATACGCAAGCAATCAGCTATGCTGGTTAGAATTTAACCTCAAAAAAGTAATTTTGGCAACGGTGACCATAGCAACCAAAGCATTCTTTTAAAGGAAAAAAATCATCGTGCAAACACATAAAATTAGTTTTATAAGACAAGTATCACAAAATTACTGTTCAATTATAGAAACAATAAAATAGCAACATTTTCCTAAATGAAAGTACAGATTCCATAATCATTTTAGTTTCATATCGTGATTCTGTTGCTGTATTATAAACGAGTCAGTATTTTGTAATAATATTATTACAATATTTCAGTTTTCATGGCTACTAAATGAAGATGAAGAATAATAAAAATTATTTCCGAATTTTAAACCTATTGATTATACTATTTTCTCAAAAAATTTCCTCACAATAATTTTAAAAAAAAAAAGAACAAAAAGGGGAAAAAAAGGGTTCCTCTCCCGAGGATTGAACCGGGGCCGTCAAAATAAAGTGTCCTGAGCGTTACCACTACGCCACGGAGGATTGATCAAACAGTGGTTAATTTCATATAACCTCTATTCATTACTGAGTGTTGTTCGTCTTATAGACTTATTTTGAGTATTTGTTATGAAAATATTTGTTTACTTTACATCAATTTTATATCCGCACTTTGTTATTATTTGATTTAGTTATTAATGACGTCATAATCGCGTAAAACACCTAAAGAGTAGATTCCTTTTACGAAAAATAGTATCAACCGGAAACGTGCGAATCGGCATTCGGAAACAACGAATTAGTGGCGGCATAAGTCGATGTTTGGCGGAAATATTACAGTTCTAAAACCTTAAATTCTATTTAGCCACTCTAACTAGAACTGATACTTACTGTGTTATCTCTTCAATGAAACCATTATCACATTCTGGGCATGTAAAATCCTGCAATTAAGAAAAAAAAACTTTTTCAGGCCTTTTTTTTCCTTCTATAGCAGGGGCCATTTATGGGCACCTACCCCTCAAAAGATTTCTCTAAAATCATGCAGTTTTCCCCAAAAAGTAACTTTACATGAGGTTTTTCATTCCCCTTAAGGGGTGAAATGACACTATTTTCCCCCAAATTATAGGGCATGGGCACCTTCCCCAGGCAGTGAAAAAAGCCCTGTTTTTATACTTCTATCATAGCAAGTCATTTAAACAAGAAGGACCTAAAGGATGTGAAAAAACAAGGTTGTGGTAGCTGATTAAATAGTGTATGATTCAAATAAATTAAATCAAATTTTGTTGGCAATGTCATAATTATGCATGCATCTTGAACAAAAAATTCAATTCCAGTTCAAATCACCAAAACAAGCTGTTTAAATGACACAGCTGTTACCCAATAAATGTTTTTAGCCAATATATTTTAGAAAGAAAAATACAAGCACTCATTCCACAAATTTGAATGTCTGCAAAACATGTATGTCAGAAGATATTCTAATTCTTTATAAATATTTACACAAATCTTTATTGCAGTGAAGTATTATTGGACAGAGAACGATGTCTTTGCACTATAATGTTTTAAAGACGCCACATGATTTAGATATTTTACCATTTAAGAAAAACAAACCACCAGACCCAGCAGGTAATTATCAACTTCCTGATAAGTTAAAATCATAAAATGATCTGACTGCTTAATACATGTATCAGGGCACTAGACAACTTTGGGGACAGGTACATTTTGTACCCATAGTGATACCCTTCGGAAGGGGAATTGTGTGTCATGTTAAGACAAAAAGACAAAACAAGGGGAATTTTAAGTCATATATGCATGTTTCGACTTTGAAGTGTCACAATTACTCATAACACTGTTTTCCACCACTGATTATAATAGCTAGTATATTTTGTGACATAAAACTTACAAATAAATCAATTTATCAATTACATGCATTTTCAAGAGTCCAATGCATTTAAATTTTGCTTTAGATTTTCGAGGGGAATTTTTTCACGAGATAGGGGAAAAAAACATACTATTTTGAGAGGGGAATGCGACCCAAAGTCGGCCCCAAAAATGGCCAAACAAGTACCCTGTGTATGTATAACATTGATTGTGGTCTAGCTATCATACTTTATTGTTGTGATATATGTATATATGCCAACAGTGCCAACAACATTGCCATCAGCTTTGATAAACAGCATTACCATTTCAATATACACTACAGAGACAATGAAGTGATGCCATGTGATAATTATCTTGTTAAAACCATTAACTTCTTACTGAGCATTACTTTTCAGTGATATGGTCAAGTATGCATTGTGTAAGAAATGTTAAGACTGGAAATTTAAGTAGAATCTCTTTAACCAGGCCCAGTTTAAATGGTTATAATCATAAACATTACCTGGTGAATCTATCAGGGCTTTTTTTCATTGCTAGGGGAAGGGGCCCATGCCCTATAATTTGGGGGAAAATAGTGTGATTTTTCTCTTAAGGGGAATTGTTATGTTTCTATGTCTCTAACATGTGGAGATTATCCCACTTTTGACACCATGTTATGTTACTGTGCCTTTATGATGCGGAGATAATGATTAGAACTAAACATTGTTTTCTAACTACGATTCAATTTAAAACTTTATTCTAAGAGTGTGGATACTAACTGACCCTGTGATAAAGCATGCATAGCTTCTTATATGTGATAAAGTAGACAACTCTGCAGTGCTTTTTTTCTAAATTTGCTGTTTCTCTTAATTAGAATTACAGTTTCATAAATTAGCAAGATACAAATATCTTCAGCAATCTTGTCATCAAATCATAAAGCTTTAATCTTTAGCTGTGCCACATTTTACCTTTATTATAACCAATTCATGACAACCAATGAAAAATTGAAAATGTTTCTTTATATCCATCATTACACTATTGTCAGGTAAACTTTTAGCATTGAAACCAAAACTCATTGACACTGGTTTAAAAGTGTTCTGCATAAAAACAAACACATTACTTATAAAGAATCACATATATTGATTCTATTTGGAGTAAGCTTTTCAGGTATGTAATATTTTAAGATACATAGGGTTAAAATTTATTTGAAGCAGTCAAAGTTAACTGCACAGTCTCTCGTTGTAGGCATATAGACATAGAAGGAAAAATTTCCACATGGATTTGAATGTTATGGGAGTTGTGTGGGAAGGGCAACCACACTATACATAGATAAGCCCTTGTTGAGCACAATTAGTAATTTAGTTGGGCAAGTGACAAGTCTAAATTATAACTGAGGTGCCTATCTGTTTTGTAATCTGTCACTTCCCACTACAGTTTGTAACTATAAAAAGAGATTATTCAAGCACTAAATAGCTGTTACTTTTTCGCGTTAACATATATATTTTCCAACATATGAGCAACTAATCCTAGATGCTATGGAAACAAAACTGTCATAATGATTTTCTTAGAAGATTACACTGCTCGTTTCGTTTTTGACCCTTAAAGATATGTCAAATCAATTTCAGCTGAAGTAAAATATACAAAAATATGTTACTGGAAGTTTCGGCTGTATTTCTACAGAGCACTGATGGCAGTAAAATCTGTTATTCGCAGTTTCATCTCGACTTTCTAGTATAGCTTCCGCCATCTTGAATCGGGGTTGTGAATTACGTCATAGATATTCGAGTATAAAAATCTGTCAGAACGGACTTGAACTAAATCGGCTTCTAAGTCACATCGGACAAGATTCAACACCAAATAAAGACTCTTGCAACATTTAGGCCTATTTCTACAGCGAACAATCATTAACAGATTTTCTTTGAGAGTCACGCTTTTCAGATTTTAGTTTGAATGTTTCTTTTGTATAATGCTGGTTATAATTAACATTTATCTTTCAAAATATTATGATGATTGTTAAAATCGCACAGAGTTCTCTTCATGAGTTAACATCATGATTTAATACAGTGCTATTATATTGTTGATTCATATTCTTGAAGACATTGTTATGCCTAACACAATTTCATGACATACATGTGGTCTTTAATTATACAGAATAATACATATACATGGCATTTATGTACACTATTACTGTTTCAATATTAAGGCCCTTTTTATGTGGATGGTTTTTCTCCATTCACATTCAGTATCAAATACAGTAGCTTTTGGTAGGGGCATATTGTTGAATCACTCTATGGATATATATATTTTTTTTCTTTCGCATTTGTTGTCTACTGTCATGCACAGTAATGTTAATCTCAGATCCCGTCAAAATACTATCCTGATCAGTTGCACACATTTATTTTTTCTTGTTTATTGGAATCCCACTATTTTATATGGGAACCATACACAGCTGAAGAAGGAATGATATAATTAGACATGACAATGCAATTTTATGTTTGTGTACTTTTGCATGCAACATTGTTGACTTGATGGGTGGGTTAGAATTATTTCACGAAGACAACTTGTGCTTGTTTGTTTATAATGAGAACTTGTATGGGGAAGAGTGAGATTTGTGTACCCTAGAACCTGGTTTAAACACCCAGCAGCAAAATTTTTGGCCAGTTTTTGGCGTTAACCCATCAGGCTCTCATTTTATTTAATTGAAATTGATCATTTTATAAGCCGATGCTCTTTTTTTTTGTTGCTTTTTGGTTGTGTGTGTAGCCCGTATATTCTGGCTATTCCTGATATACAGTTTTCACATTTATTGTTTGAATTCACTTATGTGTATATTTGTGTTGTAAAAAATTCAAAGGATTCAGCTCACTTAATTGATAGCAAAGGTTTTGCCTGAATTATATAGACTTTACAAATCTCATATCAAGCATTGCAGATGGAGAACCCAGTGTCAGTAGACTTAGGCGATCTGCAGAGAATGGTACAGAGAGATGAGGGAGAGATGAGAAAGAGAGAACAAGAGAGAGGAGAGAGATAATAAGAGAGAGATGAGAGAGATAATGAGAGATGAGAGAAAGAGAACAAGAGAGAGTGAGAGAGAGACAGAGAGCGAGGGAGAGGGGTGGGGGAAGTTGATTTCTGCAAATCAGTGTCTGGCAAATATTAGTTACAATAGCTTTCCTCTGCACTGCAAGGTACCAACGTGTAACCTCCTGATCATGTGGCCACTCACTGCTTTCATCCACCAGTAACTGATCAGAGAGCTTCTTATCTTCCACAACACTTTGTTCATGCATGTACCATGCTGTTGTAGTGAAAGCTTTGTATTTTCTGATCTTCACATGTTCAATAAATTTCCAACAAAAGTTTAAAATATTACTTTTTAATCAAACAACAATATGGAGTATGCATGCTAGTAAACAAAATACATGTTTTCTACAGTGTTTTGAGATCTATCTTCACATGTTCATGGAAATGCATAAAAGAATCCCTGAACTCTTCTAATGTTAATTATATCACAGATTCATTGTGAACAGTTATTTTTACAAACATTAACTAGAATGTTGTGTTCCGCGGAACACATGTGTCGCCTGCATGGAAAAAGTTGAAATGTGGGCCTATGTTTAATCATATATAATATTTTTTTTTTATTTAAGTTGATTTCAATACTACACCACTGAATACATCTGTCATCTAAAATGCATTTAAAAGGGGAATAACTGAAACCTGAGTTATCATCTTCAAAAATTGGTTTGTAAATGCAGATGAATTATTCAAAGTATTAAGTGAATTGAACAAGTACTTTCCATTTTACAGGCAACACTAAGTTTCATGTTTAAGTTGCATTTGAAAGGGGCATAACTCAAAATATTGAAACTGGAGTTATCACTCTTGTTGTCACAGATGGCATTGTTCATGCTGATGATATATTCTAAGTATGAAGTGAATAGGACAAGTACTTTCAAAGTTATAGGCAACATTAAGTTTCAGGTTAAAGTTGCATTGAAAGGGGCATAACTCAAAAATATTGAAACTGGAGTTATCATTCTTGTTGTCATAGATGGCATTGTTCATGCTGATGATATATTCCAAGTATGAAGTGAATAGGACAAGTACTTTCAAAGTTATAGGCAACATTAAGTTTCAGGTTAAAGTTGCATTGGAAAGGGGCATAACTAAAAAAATATTGAAACTGAAGTTATCATTCTTGTCGTCACAGATGGTTTAAGTGAAAGGGATAAGTTCTTTCAAAGTTATAGGCAACATTAAATTTCATGTTAAAGTGGTACTTGAAAGGGGCGTAACTCAAAACATATTGGAACTGGAGTTATCATTCTTGTTGACACAGATGGGGTTGTTTATGCTGATGATATATTTAAAGTATGAAGTGAATAGGACAAGTACTTTCAAAGTTATAGGTCACATTAAGTTTCATGTTAAAATTACATTTGAAAGGGGCATAACTCATAAAATAGTGAGAGGAGTTATCGTTCTTGTTGTCACTGATTGCTTTGTTCATGCTGATGATATATTCCAAGTATGAAGTGAATAGGACAAGTACTTTCAAAGTTATAGGCCACATTAAGTTTCATGTTAAAGTTGCATTTGAAAGGGGCATAACTCATATAATAGTGAAAGAGGAGTTATCGTTCTTGTTGGAACGGATCGCTGTGTTCATGCTGATGATATATTCCAAGTATGAAGCGAATAGGACAAGTACTTTTAAAGTTATAGGCCACATTAAGTTTCATGTTAAAGTTGCATTTGAAAGGGGCATAACTCATAAAATAGTGAAACTGGAGTTATCGTCCTTGTTGTCACGGATCGCTGTGTTCATGCTGATGATATATTTCAAGTATGAAGTGAATAGGATAAGTACTTTCAAAGTTATAGGCAACATTAAGTTTCATGTTAAAGTTGCATTTGAAACGGGCACAACTCATAAAATAGTGAAAGAGGAGTTATCGTTCTTGTTGGCACAGATCACTGTGTTCATGCTGATGATATATTCCAAGTATGAAGTGAATAGGACAAGTACTTTCAAAGTTATAGGCCACATTAAGTTTCATGTTAAAGTTGCATTTGAAAGGGGCATAACTCATAAAATAGTGACAGAAGAGTTATCGTTCTTGTTGTCACAGATCGCTGTGTTCATGCCGATGATATATTCCAAGTATGAAGTGAATAGGACAAGTACTTTCAAAGTAATAGGCCACATTAAGTTTCATGTTAAAGTTGCATTTGAAAGGGGCATTACTCATAAAATAGCGAAAGAGGAGTTATCGTTCTTGTTGGAACGGATCGCTGTGTTCATGCTGATGATATATTCCAAGTATGAAGTGAATAGGACAAGTACTTTCAAAGTTATAGGCCACATTAAGTTTCATGTTAAAGCTTGGGGACTACCGGACGACGCCGACGGACAATAGGATCCCTATGTGTCTACCTGCTATCGCAGGCGACACAAAAATCACTTGTGCATCAACATGAAACCTCACATCATTCAAGAGAAAAACATTACCACTTTTAGTCCATATATACAGATATACTGGTTTTTATTGCATGTGCAATCAGTGAAGATTCAGATCGACAGGCACATTCACTGTTCACTTCTTGGTTAGGAATAACCCAATAAATCTAAAATCAAGCAGTGCAGATCCTGATCAGACTAGTGCCAGATGTGCCAGATGATTTGGATCTACACTGTTCGCCCATGCAATTAGTCTCATCTATGGAGAACAGGGTTAATTCTAGTACAGTCATATCTAGGTGAAATTGATTTTAATAGTCTTCATTTTAACAAAGTCCTTCGAATTTATTTAATTTGTGTTTTATTTGGCTGAGTTTACATAACCAATAATGCACATTAATATAATATCATTAAACACAACAACAAAAATTTAAAACAATGCCTACAAGGCAACATTTGGAATTAACTGGAATGTTGCGTGGTATGCAAATTTGAAAATGATATAACATGTGTTTCACATATTTTATGATGTTTTCTATGAAAAGCATGCTTCCAAAAAATTTTAAAAATACCAGATACACTGTCAGAGCATGACATGTATAAGGCAACTGGTAGAATACTTTACTTAAAACTCCTTACACGGACAGCTGTATAAACAATAAAGATTGGAATGTAGGCTTTAATTAATCACCTCAGTCAGTGTTATTATCATTTTTAAAAGTTTTTAATTTACTGAGAGCACTATATGCTATCTAAATGCCGGTTTACCTTTTGCAAAATTCTTATTCCTAGACTTTTCAAATTTCTGACCTAAATGTTGAATTTCTTCGTTTGAGACTGGTTCATCTTGATTTTCTGAGGTATGATTATGAATGATTTCATCTTTAGCTGCCAGTCTTGTTAAACTTCCTGACCTCCTAAGCTGAAGAGTTCTATTAGGAACAAACGTATTTGGCACATAATTCAGTTTCTTTTTGGTTTTAGCTTTTTGGGTCTGCACTATTATGCTTGGAGAATCATTTAATCTGGAAATAGCATGATCACCAGCACTTGCATTCTCTGCTAGAACAGCATGCTGGCTATCAGCCTTGGAATGGAAATGGTATAATTCTGCATCGGACATGTCTTCTACATTCTTTTCTTCTGGTTCCAAGCTTAGATGAGTCAATTCCTTCTCAACATCCTTCATATCTACAATATCTACCCAATCTTTTGTATGCAGAGTTTTTTTTTTCATTGACAATTTTGACTCCCTTAATGTTTGTTTAAAATTTTCATTTGCAGCACATTGAATAGATGATTCTTTTTTATCGGATGTGATATCTAAAATAACATCAGGTCGAGTGCTCCTACTTCTAACACTTGGAGTATCATCATTCACTTTCTCTGTTGCTGTCACAGACACCTGCTGGTTTGTAATTTCCTGTTCAGGTGATGTCATTTCTGACATCATAGATACTTGGTGTATTCTAGCTTCATGTTCTTGAAGTAAGTCTCGGAGCTCATTGTCAAGTCTTGCCTGTTCAGCCTGGATATCGTGAATCCTTCCAGCCTCCATATCTCGTCTTGACTGCTCGCTACGTACCATCTTCTCCAGGGATTGGAAAAACTCCTCCCCATACTGTGACAGGACCTTGGACCCTGGGAAAAATCAGTTCACATATTTCAACTAATATTGACCACAAATGCGATAACAAAAAATAAAGGCCAGGCTATTGTAGAACAATAGCATGTTAAATTCATTTGTTGAGATTTTCATCAGCTTTTATAAGACATTCATAACAAGGACATTCATTCATATATTTGCAAGTGTTTAATATATATTTTAGTTTATTATATTTGAAAGGCATCTGACACAATATTTATCTGTTTTCTTGCAAACTTTGACTAATTTTCCTGTATTTCTCATGCATCAAAAGGTCAAGACTTAATAAGGACTATAGTTGAAAATTTTAAAATTTCTTGCATCATAATGCAATTATCTGTATCAACTTAATGCCTATTAAGATCATATTACAGGATTTTGGAGAACTGTTTCTTTACCAAGGGATGAAACCCACTGTTCCCTACTGAGCGCTGCAACAGAGGATTGCCATGTTCAGAGAATGATCAACTTACCTTCTGATTCCTCTGGATCTTTGACTTCAATAGTTTCCACAATGTTGCTGAGCTGTAACAGAAGAAATAATCCCTCAGCATTACATCATGGATGCATGTCAGCTGTTTAAATCAATCATTTTAATGGACTATGAAAACTAGTTTGTAAAGTGTATCCACAAATCTTATAAAACAATAATGCAATAATGATAAACAATTCCAACTAATCTTTCATGCTAACTTGAGCATAAACAAAGAGGCAAGGTAATTTATAATTAAATTAAACATTTACTTTACATATACAGGTTTTATTGCATGTGTGACCAGTTTAGATCCAGATCAACCCTCTCCTTACTCAGTTATATACAGGTCATATATTATGTGCGACCAGTGTAGATTGATACACTGGTCACTTTTTGGTAAAAAAAATTGCATAAATTTAAAGAAGAGTGTAGATACTGATCAGATGAATGACTTCAACCTACACTGTTCACTCATGGAAATCAGCCATATGCCATGGAGTAAAGGATTAATTTCAATTTCATGTTAGGTATAAGAACAAGACTGTTTTACCAAAAGTTATTCTATGAAATGTGGGAAAATTTCGATTTTGATTCCATGTGATACCCTGACTACTGAATCGATGCTTGTGTATGGATTGTGTATGGAATATACTAGATCTGGATCATGCCCAGATTTGACTAATGATCACACAAGCTGTATGTTTATAAGGTAGATAATAAATGAGTAGACTTACATGAGGGACTTGGTCCTTGAATGCCTGGATAAATTTCTTTAAGGAAACTTCAGAAGCTGATGCACTCAGTTCTAGGTATGCCTCCAGAACCACTGCAAGGATAACAATATATAAATGTAATATTTAATAACAGTGATAATCACTAGCAGAACTCAGCACATGCTGATAGTCCAGAGTATTAAGAGAACCAAAGAGAGCCTATTTCTCTCACACCAGTATTTAACCCTTTACTCCATAAATTCTTGTTTTTTCACATGAGCAAACAGTGTAGATCCAGATAAGCAAGCACAAATGTAAACATTTTAAACCTTCATTGTAAAATCAATGTTCTTGAACACAACAATCCACATTATTAAGGTGAACATTTGTGAAGAGTGTGGTTGATTTCCCTTAACCCCTTACATCATAGATATGTCTATATGGCATGATGGAATAGTGTAGATCCGGATCAGCTGGCACATCTGTGCTGTCTGTTTAGGATCTACACTGTTTGCTTTTGATTTATTAGGTTATTTCTGACCAAAAGATAACAGTGCAGATCCTGATCAGATGGCACAGATGTGCTGGCTGATCTAGTTCTACACCGTTTGCTCATATGATACAAACTGTGTATATATGGTATAAAGGGTTAAGGGATTGCAAAGTTATGCTTCAGACAAGACATTTGTGAAAAGCAGATGGAAAGATAGAACGCCTGAGATTAAATCACATTTATCCGGAACATAAATGAGGTCACCAGAAGCTCTCAAACTTCCAATAACATCTTCATTTGTAATGTTTGGGAACTAACCATCCAAGCTTTCACTGTTTGTAAAATAAAAAGGTAAGCTAGTAATTATTTTTTTAAATTAGAAGCAAATAAGGAAACAAAACAACAACAAAACACACCAAAAAAAACCTGTTAGTTTTATTTGAAAGGAAATGTTAATGCCGTTATCACTTCCAAAGGAGAAAATTTCTTTAATAAATAATACTTCTGAATCATTTTATATCGGTTTCGAATCAAAGATAGTCATGCAAATGTTGCACACATTAGAATAACCTTGTGAGATAGGAAACTACTGCAATAATTTTAAACTATTTTAACCCTTTACTCCATATATACACATTTTATTTCATGTGCAAACAGTGTAGATCCAGATCAGCCCGCATATCTGTGTCTTATCAGGATATGCACTGTTCACTTTTTTTGTCAGAAATCATCTTTGAAATGAAAAAGCCAATAGTGTGATCCTTATCAGAGAGCACTGAAGTGCCAGCTGATCTGGGTCTACACTGTTCTACCATGCCATATAGATGTATATATGGAGCATAGGGTAAAAGATTAATGAAAATTCTGCAACTAAGCATTAACATGACATACCATTAAGAGGTTTGACTATCAGCTCATTACTTGACACTTGAAAACCGGTGTATGCTTCCCTGAAATGTCAATTGTAAAATTCAATAACTTACTTAACCCTTTACCCCATATAAAAACATCTTATAGCATGTGCATCCAGTGTAGATCCAGATCAGCTGGCACATCCATGGATCTAATTGTTCATATTAAGATTCACCAGGTTATTTATGACCAAGGTGAGGACAGTGTGGTGGCTGATCTGAATATACACTAGTCTCTCAGGTGATAAAAGGTGTACATATGGAGGAAATGATTAAAATGTGGCAGATAAACTGGTTTAAAACATGATAGACATAACATCTAAATTATTTTATGTTTTTTATACAAATTACAATTAGGAGTAAATTACAGTACATGCCCATGCACACTGATCCCTTAAGTTACCAAATAATACCTAAAATTTCTTACTCTTTGCAGACAATGGATTGTTTTAAAGATGATATTTTTAACATATTATGACTGTTGTATAGTAGCTTCATGTTTCATGTAGATTAGCAGCCAGAACATCAGCAGATGCTAAGCTTATTACTTCTTAGGCCCATTTGGAATACCAGCTTTACATAATGGAGGAAGACCCCAGGTGCCCCTCCGGGCAGTTTTCAGGCCGGAGCAGGCACCTGGGTAGAACCACCGACATTCCGCAAACTAGCTGGCGAGCTTCCCCACATGAAAGATCTTGACCCTGGTAGGTCTCCAACTCGCAGCGGTGAAGGGCAAGTGGTTCTCCATCGGAAACCTTAACCACTCGGCTATGGACGCCCCTGTTAATACTTATTATATACAAAAACAAATTTGAAAGGGCCTGTGCAGTTACTAATAATAATTCATCCTAATAAATACCTCAATAGCCAATCTGCTTTATATCAGGTGGAAGGTGCTAGAATTAACCACAGAAAATTAGGTCCAATATCAAGACAACAGTTTTACAACTGTTTTTTTCATACTGGTATTTTGATGGGATTCTAATTGCACAATGATCAATGGACATGCAAGACCTGTTGATCATTGGGTCTAACACTTTCCAACATGTCAACTTTCTTTTTCAATAATTGAAAACACAAGATAAATGATTTGTGTTTGCTTGGGTATTAGCCATTCTGTTTTCAGAAATCAAAACGTGTATGGCTTAAATAAGCAATTCTGTTGATGACGTGATATTTGATTTTCTATGTGTGTTATTTTGCAGTTCTTTGCATGTTCAAATGTTATGGACAAACTGAACCAAAATAAAGCTACACCACAGTATGTAATGTACAGCACTGAAGTTTTCCCCTGCAGAAAATGTTTGCAAACAGTTATGTATACAGTAAAAGACAGATTAAAGTTTTTACATACCTGATTGCCTGGAAAAGAGATTCTGTATATTTGAGTTGTAAGTTGTATACTTTCTGATGGTATTTAACCTCCTCTCTTAAACATTTGTTCTGCAAATGAAAATGCATATAGATATGTCAGTTGTTCTAGTGGAATACTTAGTATCACTCACACTGGTGGCATTAACTGTAGTCTCAACTTAAGTTGCTTTCAAAGCTTTAATCTAAAGGACATGGCTGTTATCCTATGTGAAAACAGTGTAGATTTAGTTCAGCCCACACATCTTCACTGTTCCTTTTTTATTCATTAGTTTATTTCTGACCAAGAAGAGAACAATGTAGTTCCTGACCAGACGACACAGATTTACAAGCAACAAAACCCATATTAAGTGGAGTAAAGGGTCCTGACCAGTGAGACTCAGATCCACACAATAACATTCAGATATACTATAACACTTACATCTATTCAGCCTGAAGATGAAATGGTAAGATTACATGTATTTACAATTTATTTCCACTGAGGTCAGTAATTGTATAAAACAAGTGTATTTCAATCAACAAACCTGGTTTTGCATCATATAGATTTTGTAGTTATATGCTTTGACCAGAGCTTGTATGAGCTGATTCAAATCATCAGACCTTGATCTGACCTTGGAAGGAATACAGCCTAACACTCGCTCAGCTGTGATCTCTTTCAAGGCACATCTCTTCAAAGGTGGCTGTAATATAAGTTTTTTTCAACTTTAATAAAATAAAATGATAAAATGCCTAAAACAGTGTTTACAGTACACAGTTCCCAACTCTGTAATAACTGTAAAAACAGACCAATATCATATCAATATAAATGACAAAAACATGGTTTTTGTGTTCAATATTAAAAAAATGAACAAATTTTATATGTTTCTTTGTTTATAGCTTTCATAATGGTTTCATCTACATGTACAGTCTTGTATGTGGTGGCTAGCTGATCCAATAGTAAAATGGTAAAACAAGAAGCAAAGACTTCTGTATCCCGAGCCAAATAAAATATTGCATATAAAAATGATTGGGTACAAATATTCGCCATTGCAAAGATCATTGAATCGCGATCTTTTATTTACAAGAAATTATTTACGAAATAAAAACAAAAATGTTCTATAAAGTGTTTTTAAACAATGTTTTTAAAGGCTTGAACTGGAAGATAAATACGATTTAATGTCATTTTTGTTCATTTTATAAATAGCGGTCACGTCATCAAGCTGACAGAGAGACAATATTCATGTGACCAATGCCGAGTTAGCTTTAGTTTAGATTGGGACAATAGCTATCAAAACAATTTCTGTATAAATGTTCGAAATTAATTATGAAAATAAAAAAGTTTCAAATATTTAACAAAGTTGTCAAAATATTATTGTAGGTAACCCATGCCATTTAAAATATTCAGTCCTAGCTCCAGTTACCGACGTCACTGATTCGTCTGCGTAAAAACAGCAAAGTGTGTATGCTTTAAAATCTGCCATGTTTGGAAATTCTTTGGTTTTTAAATATAAAAAAATGAAGAAAATGGCATTGATGTGGCATATACTAGTGGGCAAACATGTCAAATCAAATGAAAAGACGCCATGAAATCAACAGTATGCCGAGTGAAAATTATGACCATATGCATAATCATTTTAACTAGGGATTCGTAAATCGATCTGTGAATTGTCAGGCCTGAATTGTGGATCAGATCGGATCGCCACTTGCCCAACGATCTACAGCCCTATCTCCCCCATCCCGCTTCCCCACCATCACTCCCCGTACCCTTATGACTTTGTTTGATAATGATCTTAAAATATTAGTGGTCATGTGACAGTGCTCCTAGTCAGTATATATTGAAAGTTTGACAAAAAATATGAAGATGTGCCAAAGTTAACCCAAGGCTCATTTCTCTATGTGCTGCATAGATAAAAATCTGTTGAGTGGTTTTTGTGAATTTTTAAAATTGCTGGGAACAGCCACAAAGCTTTATGATTTAAACAACTTTGAAAGAAGTTATGCAAATATACTTCAGGCCAAATCTGGTCAAAAATCTATCCAGTGGTTACATAGGAATGTTGTTTGAAGCAAGTTGTTGAAGGACAAATTCTGCTATTGAACATCAGACGATGAACACAGGAAGAAGCACAATTGCTCACATTGATACATTGCTTAGAGCTATCACTGATGGTGATTTATACCCTAGCATACTGCTTTGTTAGAGCATACATAAAAGTTGCATGATCATTATCTTCACTTGATTATATAATTCTTCTCTCATAAAAAAAATGCACTGATTGACCTGAAATTATTTCACACACAAACACACCTATACTTTATGATGAACAGATGTCAAAAGTTTGAAGTCGGTATCTTCAAAACAGTAGAAGTTTTGTAACACAAAATTTTGGGGGTATTATTCTAGGAGTTCTACAAAACTTTCAGTATACATGCATGTCACTGACACTGACTGATAACTTCTCAACAGGTTACATACCCAGGGTGCACTTGGAAACAACAGAGACAGGTCTAGCAAATCTGAGCTGCAGTCTTTCAACAAAGCACATGATTTTAAAATCTGAGTCATCAGCCTCTCTCTGACAGCAGTTGTCACATGACAGGAAGTCCATAAATATGCTGAATCATTGCTGGTTTCTGCTTCCATTGTTGCGTGGATTTGAATAAGATCTCTGTACAAGGTGCTCAATTTTGTTTCTAACTTTGTCTGTAATTATGAAGTAACAGATCATACTATGAATTTGCTATAACATTTCAATTTTCAAAGCCCTTAAATATTGTTTTTTAATTCAAATAATAGTCTAAAGTAAAATTTCTTAATAAATCAACTTGTATGAATGATTTAAGCATAGTACAGCATGTATCCGCATGTCAGATTTGTAAATCTGATTCATTATCTCCACATTTGTCTGTGAAGTCATAACAATGATGTGTATTCTGATAATAATTTTCCCGTACTTTTTAGCACAAAACAAACTCCAAAATAGGAAATTTCTGTTGCTGTTCTATAACAATTGTTCTATAACAACCGTGAAATTCTCATGCCATTCATAAATTTACTATTGCATTACTATTACTAGTATTATTTCTATTTTGTTATTTAGTGTATTTAAATTTGTTTTTAACGAGAAGGGTATATAATAAAAGGAACATAATGATAGCATGCATTCCAAAGGTTCATTTTATTTCTCGTTGGAGATATAATATCACACTCAACCTTTGATCTACCATGATATTGTTAACACACAAAACTCAAATGATATGAACCTACAAACTGTCAACTGTAACAATATTTCATAAATTTTGTATGCTCAAGTCCTTGATTTTATGAATTTCTAATGAATTTTGAAAAGGTAAAGACAGAAATGTCATAACAAATACTGTGAATTCACTAATATTCATGGGGTACTATTATCTACTGATAAATGAACAAAAATCCATCACAAAATACATAATTGTTCATAATTCTGGCTTTAGAAAATATTACACAGATGTGCCTGCTGATCTGGATCTACCCTTACTGCAAATATGACAAGTCGGGCTTAAAGCTTGAAATGTTAGTATGTGAGAATTTCATACCACATGTTTAAGATTAAGATGATCCAACTGTCCTAAAGCTACTTCCAACAATGTGACATCTTTGTCTTCGCTGGACTGTAGAAAGTCGCTGTAAAACTTCAGGGGTCTTGACAGACTCTCTGTTGTCTTGCTCTGAAATACACACAAATCTACACAGTTACTTTCCCCTGGCTCAGTGGCTCAGTGACTTTATAGTTTTCACAGATAATACATTGGAAATGCAAAAAGAAACATACCAAGTGCAAAATTTTGATGTCCAATTAAAATAAATGACCTAGAAACTGCAAACAACATGTTACAGACAGGGCAGTTTGGACAGATTTACTTACTTCTATCTGCTTATATAACTTGATTCTTGCTGACTCAGCAGTTTCAACCATTAGAGTAAGTTCCGACCTCTCTATCGGAACCCTGGGCCCTCCAACATCCTTTGTGATGAAAGATCTACAACAAACCAAGTTTGTTAATGTTATCCAAGTTTGTAAACTGTTGGGAGGAAAACTATGTTTAAATGTATTTTTAAAACAATATTCTTATTTATAAAAAAGTTAATGTTTCTTATTACAGAAAGAAGTAGGTCTAATAACGACCCACTGAAACTAGAGAGTAGAGACTAGTCCATTGTTTGTTCTAAGTCAGTTTGAAAATGCCAGGTCCAAGATCGTGAAACTAAGATTGGAGACTCGTCTCAAATTTCAAGCACCTGATTGGCTGAAATGGTGACCAGTTGCCATTTCAGCCAATCAGATACTTGAGATTTGAGACTGATCTCCAGTTTAAGTTTTATGATCTTTGACCCTAATCTCAACAATATCAACCAGTCAGCTGTTTCAGATTGCAGATTGGTCTTGAAGTTCTGTTTTATGACCTTGAGCTCTAAATTAATCCAACTGCCCTGTAAGCCTTTATTTAACCATTTACTGCATAAATACATGTTTATTACATGTGTGAAGAGTGTAGATCCAGATCATCCTGTACACCTGTGACGTCTGATCAAGAATAACCAGTGACGTCTGATCAAGAATAACCTGTGACGTCTGATCAAGAATAACCTGTGACGTCTGATCAAGAATAACCTGTGACGTCTGATCAAGAATAACCTGTGACGTCTGATCAAGAATAACCTGTGATGTCTGATCAAGAATAACCTGTGACGTCTGATCAAGAATAACCTAACAGAAGTAACATAATAAATCTAAAACCAAACAGTGCAGATCCTCATTCGAAAGGGACAGATGTGCTGGCTGATCTGGATCTACACAGTTCACCCATGGTTTAATGCCATATCCCTCTGAACTAAAGGGTGAAGCAATCATCTCATCAATCACTGAATTTTACACATATATTATGTGGTCAGTATCAATGTATTATTGCCCCCGCAAAGTGTGAGGCATACAGGGTTGCACTTGTCCATCCAGCCGTCCATATGTCCCTTTAATCTAGTGGCATCAACAACTCCTCATTAACAATCAGGCGGAGTTCTTTCAAACTTGCAAAGATGATCAAGCAAAATGATTATATAATTGTAATCATGAAATTCTTTCCAGACGTTTAAAAATTATGGAGCCGACATGAAATTCATTATCATGGCTTAAACATTTGACACACACATGGAAGGACCGATGGACAGATGACTGAACAGACACAAGAAGACCATTGTAATTCCCAATCTAAAACTTTATGACGCTGCCACTGGATTAAATAAATCTTCACTGCATTTCATACTTTGATGAATACTTTTATTTCCTTTAAAAAAGCTTACCTGCATTTGTCAGTCAACCATTGAAGATTGTTCTCCACTTCATACAATGTTTCACTCCTTGAGGACAATGCTTCACTGAACAGTAACACCTGAAAATGATGAACAATGTTACTTCAGAGAACAGTAACTCCTGAGATATTGAACACCATCTTTATAATGATAAAGCTATCTTTTCCTTCACATCTAGATGAATGAATTTATACTTAAGTACTATTATAGTATCTTTCACCTCATTACCTGTCTCTCTAGCTGAATTATTTGTGACTTGAGCACTGTTAACCGTCTCTCATCAAATTTCTCATGGCTGTTCTCTCGTATCAGCTGATTGTAGAGCGACCTGGAAACATAATGTGTAATGTAATCTTTAACTATGAGGACTGATATGTCTGTTGTTTATTAGATAATGATAGCACCACTATCTTCCCTTCTAAGAATTATCACTTAATCTGAATATGACAAGATTAAACAAAATCTCTTTTAAGAGTTTTAAGCTAGAAATGTGCCCACAGGACATGGACTTTACAACAGAAAAGACATGGACATTTTTCATGGCTGTTAATATTATCGGAAATTTATGAATAACCAGCATTAGCATGGAAGATATTTAACTTAATACTGAATTAGAAAATAAGTAATTAACAAAGTGTGTTATCACAAATTACTTCATTTTTGAAGGGAAGCCCTATTCTGTTCATAATTGTCCCAATGGTTATTGATTGAAAATAGTCTGACATGAAACAAATCTATTTTTATTGACAGTGACCTAAAAGCATGGTCCTTAGCAAAAGACATTGTATTAGTATGTGATCATATGAGCCAAGTTATTTTGAAATTCCTTCATTAACAATGAATGTATAGCACATGCAAGAAATGTCTTTTAATTCTTTTTTGCTGAGTATAGAACCTGTCCTAATAATAGCAGGCCTGAATTTATGCTCGTTTTTTTCCAAAGAAATATATACAAACAAGTATTTCTCACACATCAGCTTCATTGATGTGAAGAAGAGGTCCAGGACCCTGGATATTTAATCCTTGTTATTGACATTTATGATTTTACCAACATTTCCCATTATAAACACCAGCATATAAAACCATGCTAGCATTTATGGATCCATAACTATGAAAAAAGTTGATATTGATTGCCAACAGGCAATATGAGAGATTTTCCACAGGCCTCACTTATGGGTCTCATCTGATCTGAATCTAAATTGGTAGCTTAATAAAGATTAGGTAATTTCTGACAATGAATCTAGCAGGGTAGACCCTGATCAGATTGCAAAGATGTAAATCTTTATAAATGGAGTCGAGTCTTAAAGTAACTCAGTGAATTGTGAATTCTTTGTGAGGAATTTAATTCCTCAATCTGTCCAACCAGGAAACCAACAGAAGTCCCCTTGGGTTATTATGATTTTACAGTACTGTGAAACCCCTCTATTCAGACTAGAGTGAGCTTAATTCAGTGGTAAAAATAGAGCTAAAATATTTGTAAAGGACATTGAAATAGTGTTTTTGTTAAAGGGGTTTTCTTAATTTTGGGGTGTTCTACATGAGGCTTTTCATTGTATTTTATGTAAGAACAGGTTTAAATTACCTTGTGTCTGTGAGCTCCAGCCTCAGCTTCTGATTTTCTTGTTTTAGTTGCTGAAAAACAACAATCTGGTAAATAAAAACCAGATCTATCTATCTATCTATCTATCTATCTACAGGACTAAACACAATCTAACAATTTGCCAAAATAAGCTACCAAATCAATTACAATTACAAAACTGCTGTTTATCAATGAAAGGGTGAAAAATTATTTATGAACGGTTAAATGATGGTCAATAAGTCATCACACAATATACCTGGTATCACTGACGGACCTTATCTTCATGTATTAATATCTGATTTTCTATGGCTAGAGCTGTCAGTAAAAACAAACAACTACGTATATGTGGACATAAAGTGTTTCTACATGAGTTTCAGTGGGGTGGAAATTCTTTTAGCTTAGCTTTACATAGGTGACAAACATTCCAAGCTTTTTACTGCATAATTATCTTACTTTTCCTGAATAAATTAGTTCATGGATTTTGAAAGGAATACTGCTAGCTTCAGTGGAGGTAGGAATTTGTGGATCTAATCAAACATGAAATGCTGAAAAACTAATAACCTGTAAATAATAATAATTTTATAGTATTAAGTTTAAAGTAATAAATACAGAACTTATCAGAAAACATGAAAGTCCTTATATGTCAAACACAATTTCAGAACAATATTTTGAACATACATATTAGGGTAAAAGCATAATGGATCTATCTGCTTCTCTTTTTAATATCACTTACTACATTGTCACTTTCACCCCTCAATATAGATTTTGTCAGTATGTCTTATCAGTGATATCAGTGACTCAAGTTGTACAGCTTATTTCTGTCTCCATTGATAATGTGTACCTTTATTTCTCTTTCTGCCTTGGTGAGACTTGAACTCTTGGTATCAGCTGGCTCCAGAGGTTCTAGCTGTGACTGTCGGGTCATGACCCCAGACAATGTCAACCTTGCTCCAGTTCTTCTCATCTCTTCTATTCTCTAAAATGCGCAAACAAAAAAGTCTGATTACTGCTATGTGGATTTCCTAAAAAGCATCAACAAACAATTTTAAAAAAATAACATTTACTTTCAGTCATTTTAAATATAATCCAAATAGGTCTGCGAATAATAAAAAAGGAACAACAAACAAGACTTCCAGTAACACAAAAAGTTTGTATGCTCGATGGATACATCAAAATTTTTCAGCAATAAGATGGAATGGCAGAAAATAAGAAATAACTACACCCTTTGATTTTTTCACAAGTCTGACAGATTGAACTGAGCAGAATATACAAACAAGAAACCTGATTATGTATCAAGAGCTATTAGAGGAGACAGCATGCTTGACTATTTGTTTAAAATTTATGCAATTTTGAAAATAATTATTGTGTTAATGCAATTAACTTTATTAATTTGAAGAATACAAGTGTATGTACAAAAACTATTGCCAAATATTCACATGCCAACATGAATAATATTAACAAGTCAATGATGAAAGAGAAAATTGATTTCAAATGAAAGAGTTCATGCTTTGTTGTACCATAAACATTTGAAAAAGGGGATTAACTATAACATATTTTTCAAAGAGTTAGACAACTTCTAAGTGATTTATGACAATGAACTTTTACAAAACCTATGAAGTAAGTCCCCAGATTGTGTCAATTAGTCCCCAGATTTACATAAAAATACTTTTGAAATAGATATGGAACTTGTTGGAAATCATTCCGAAATGAAAAAGGACATTGTTTCATAAAGAGAAGAGGCATAACTGTGAAAAACTGAAAGAGTTACAGGGTTTGATAAAATGAATTAGGTCATGATGTTAGGCATCTACTTAAAGTTCCGTGGTGAGACATCTTTCATACATGTCAGACCAATTTTACTGCGCCAATGTTATTAGGAGGAGTGATATGTTTCTGTGTCTACACAGTATCACTGAATCTTCACTGGTATCTCAGGGTCTATTATCAATCCAATTAAGAAACCCTGGGTATCTTTACTGGTGTAGTAGAATCTAGGAGTCTAATGATGACTTGTCATCTACTACTAGGATGTTTCCATTTGGATTGCGTCACTTCCTGTGTTTAAATTAATGAACACTAGGCCCCTAATACTGTCTTGTAAGATGGTTAGTTAAGTTGTTTTTATTGGGGTTTTTTGTTACACAGAATATAAAGTGATTAATAAATTTCACTGTTATCAAATGAACAGATGAAGAATAAGTTGTTTCAGGGATGCAGGATCAGTGTGATTGATTAGCATTAAATAAATATCATTAAATCTAGGTATTGATTTGATGAAATACCTTAATACTATATATACTGACAGAAATTAGCTACTTAAGAGTATAAGATATATCGGAAGGGCAGATGTTTTGAAATGGACAGATCGCATAGATTTTTAGAAATTCATCAAGAATTGAAAAGATTAGTGACAACTTCAGTGAATTGATTTGTGGCAGATTTGGGTCTTGGAAAGAGTAGCCTTGACCACAGGGAATCTGCACATAACTTTTTTTTCTTATCCTTCGAATCTATGTTATAATAATAGGCAAGGGATTTTTGTTACTGATTTCAGCTATTTTGTGTTAAATAAAAAAAAATTGCTTAAACTGCAAACTACACAACATTCTGGAAAAGACCATTGGTGGTGAGAGAATCATTTTTGTTCACTCTTTCAAACTGAGTAACAAAAATCCCTTCCCTGTGGCCTCGACCAGGATTTCAGAACCATGAACCTCTGGCTTACCGTGCCGACGCTCTACCAATTGAGCTACCAAGGCTACTGGTACGAAATCTACTATACATTTCCTTCCCACGAGTCATTTCCAACTTACTTGAAACGCATGCAAGTTTCTGCCTAGGTTTGGGTCGAATACCCCAGCCACATGCTTCGCCCGAAAGAGCTCCAAGGGTAATCGCCCTGCCGACAACGCAAATGTGGCAGATATGGGTCTCGGAAAAAGTAGCCTCGACCAGGTTTTGAACCTTGTATACTCATCATCATTGGTGTCGCGTCATCGTTCGTCTCGCGGTATCTGCGTTGCGCCCTCTACCGATTGTTTACGTTGTCACGTTGCTGACCTATATTTGTGGTTTGACGAAAAAACGTTTTTTCAACAGTTATGAGGAGTTTCTTGGTGAGTATTTGTTCGTATACATCAAATATAGTGATTTTGTTAGAAATGAAGCAAAAAAACTCACCTTCAGCCCTTATTTTTGTCCTATTTTGCTTTGTTTACAAGTTCGTCTGCCCCGCCCATAGCCCTGGAAGTGTTTATATGTAGTTAGGTAACCGACCACTAAATTTTAAATCAGATAGGTAACCGACCACTAAATTTTAAATCAGATAGGTAACCAACCACTAAATATTATATATGGAATGAAAGTACTGTGACCATGAAACAAAATAATTTTTACAGTCAGTGTGATTATACTGGTCATCATTGGTGTCGCGTCATCATTTGTCTCGCGGTATTTGCGTTGCGCCCTCTACCGATTGTTTACGATGTCACGTTGCTGACCTATATTTGTGGTTTGACGAAAAAAACGTTTTTTCAACAGTTATGAGCAGTTTCTTGGTGAGTATTCGATCCTATACATCAAATATAGTGTTTTGGTAAGAAATGAAGCAAAAAAACTCACCTTCAGCCCTTATTTTTGTCCTATTTTGCTTTGTTTACAAGTTCGTCTGCACCTTCCATATCCCCGGAAGTGTTTATATGTAGTTAGGTAACCGACCACTAAATTTTAAATTGGATAGGTAACCGACCGCTAAATATTAAATATGGAATGAAAGTTCTTTCAATTGCAAGCACTGTCCAGAGGAGTAATTTTTTACAGTCAGTGTGATTAACAGTTGTTATTTGTTAAAATTAAGTTAACAGTTAAAGTTTTGACATGTTCACCTATCACACTTTAAATGACTTGTTATCTGATTAAACATTTAGTGTTCTAAACCTATGAGTGTTCGATTTATTCCAAGAATTTTCACATACCGCGAAACTAATGATGACGTCATCAAGACAACATGGCGGACACCAATGACAATCATATGGATGCATTCTATTGTTTTTGGATATTCCATGGTCATTTTAAGAATTAAATAACAGGAAAAGGTTGGAATAGGAGAAATAAATCAAAATTTAACAGGTTAGTTTCTTTTCGTCTTTACTTCATTGTGATAACTGTTAAGTAACGCGAACCAACAGATGACCAGTATAACAGTTATTATTTGTTAAAATTTAGTTAACAGTTAAAGTTTTGACATGTTCACCTATCACACTTTAAATGACTTGTTATCTGATTAAACATTTAGTGTTCTAAACCTACGAGTGTTCGATTTATTCCAAGAATTTTCACATACCGCGAAACGAATGATAACGTAATCAGGACAACATGGCGGACACCAATGGCAATGACAATCATATGGATGCATTCTATTGTTTTTTGATATTCCATGGCCATTTTAAGAATTAAATAACAGGAAATGGTTGGAATAGGAGAAATAAATCAAAATTTAACAGGTAAAATTCTTTTCGTCTTTACTTCATTGTGATAACTGTTAAGTAACGCGAACCCACAGATGACCAGTATACCTCCGGTTTACCGTAACGACGCTTTACCACACTACTGAAGCCGCTGGTGTGAAATCTACTTCATATTAAACCGACAGAGGACGAAAAACGCGATCCTGCCAGTGTGCTTCTGTGGGTAAAATGAGTGCTCACCTGAAGAGAATTTAAAAATGATATTTTACCTTGGATCCAAACAAACATTCATGGGGGCCGCCATATTGTGCCCAAATAGACCAAATTAAAATAAATCACCACAATGGTATAGGTATAAACACCAAAATGGAAATTCTACGGTGAAATGGGCGAAACGCTGCAAAAATATGAAAAGACACCACGTAGACAAAAATATGACATTTGTTTAAAATATTATTATATATTCATACAAGAATTAAATATTTATAATAATTGCCTTTTACGACTTTGTGGAACTAAATCGGTCCTACCTGGGTTTTTATTAACTGTAAAATGTTAAATAACAAGATATAGACATTTAAAGTATCTATCTATCTCTGTATACTGTCTACTCCTCTTTCGAGTGTTACTGACAGGACTTGGTGCACGTCGGAAGTGTTAGTAAAGTTGTGAAAGAATAAATTCAAGAATTGTGATCTTGGATGCCAAGACAAATGTTAAAATGTTAGTGAGTGCTAGATTTATTGGAGATAAAAAGTAAAAGAGATAAAAACAAAGATTACACAACAAGTACTGGATCCCAGCCACTGCCTGCTTGAAATGCTCAAGATCAGGCAGGGTTACAATATTAACAGGAAGTTTATTCCAAAGGGTAATACTATGAGGAAAAAAAGAGAACTTGTGATAATCTGATGTGACCTGAATTTGTCTTAAACAAAGGGGATGCATGTGCCTGGTTTGTCTGTTTGGTTTTTGTATATAAGAAGGAAGGTTTATTGCTACGATGTTATGGTATATTTTATAAAACATTATAAGTCTCGCATCAAGTCTTCGATGTTCCAAGGACCTCCAGCCCAGTTCCCCCTGCATAGCCGTGACACTGGAAAGAGGAGAGTAGTCCTGTTTAACCCACCTTATTGCTCGCCTTTGGACCATTTCCACCCTGTGGATGTTTGTCTTGGTATATGGGTTCCAGACAGTAGATGCATACTCTACCTGGGGCCGTACCAAGGTCTTGTATGCCAGTTCTTTGACTTTTTGGTTATTAGTTGTTATGTTTCTTTTAATAAAGCCTAGGGATTTATTAGCATTGGTTGTAATTCTTGCTATGTGTGTGTTAAAGTTAAGCTTAGAAGAAAGATCTAGCCCTAGGTATTTTGCATGTGTTACGGATTCAAGTGCTTGACCGTGGAGATAATATTTGTTTTTAATGACATGTTTATATTTAGTGATGTGTAATACTTGACACTTTGAGGGATTGAATTCCATCTCCCACGCCATCTCCCATGCCTGCATCTTGTCAAGATCTTGTTGTAGAGTTAAGGAGTCTGCCAAAGAGTTGATGGTGAGGTAAATGGCAGTGTCATCGGCAAATAGCCGGACTTGGGATTTAGAAACTGAAGAAGGAAGTTGGTTTATGTAAACGAGAAAGAATAGAGGACCAAGGACAGAGCCCTGGGCTACTCCGGAGGTGACAGGGACTTCTGTTGAGCATTCACCGTCTAGTATGACTGTTTGGCTTCTGCCGATGAGGAAAGAACGAGTCCATCTGAGTATCTGAGTAGAGACGCCATATTCTTGAAGGATATAGAGAAGTTTTAGATGGTTAACCTTATCGAATGCTTTGCTGAAGTCAAGTAAAATTAGGTCCGTTTGTTTGCCGGAGTAGCAAAATGCGTGGTTCCAATTGCAAATTCAATACTTACTTCGGCTATGTCCATGTACATGCGCTTTAAATTCGTTAATAAAATGATCACCCAGAAGACACATCCTCACCACACAGCCAGAAAGTAGAGAAAATGGAGAGTATGGGTAATACAATCATCAATTTCAAAATAGACGACACTGTAAACAATTAGCAAAAAAAATGAGAACCCGAGGTTGCCGTCTTGGAACGGTCAGTGGCAAAATAATCGACCAGTCGCCATTTCAGCCAATTAGATGCTTGAGTTTTGAGACTGGTTTCCAATCTCAGCGTTATAACCTTCAGCCTTGGTGAAGTGGCTCCAAACCACCCATCAATTCGACAATGTTACGAGCAAAAGCACACAAACATATAAAACTTAAGAAGCTTATAGCACTGTAAAGCAAAAAGGTAGGTACTCAATGACCTTGCAAGGATCAGAGCCCATGGAGTTAAGTCACAAGAACACGATGACACTGACAAAAAACAAACAGATATAGTCTAATTTTCAAAATTTCCGTTCATAAACTCTTAAACACCTTCCCACTGTCGTGCAAACAAAGAAGTAAGCATTACAATCAACTCAAGATGGGTTAATCATCAAGCATGCAGAGCTTTGTAAAATATCATGTAGGTAACATATCTTTTTGAATTTACTGATCTTTTTATTACGAAAATAAATGTGGAGAAATTCACATTGGTTTTTATTCACTTAGTTTATAAATCAAATCTCCATAAAATACTGAGAAATAATTTTTGTTGCAGTATTGACTTAAAACTGCACCTGCATTTTTGAATTAGATTTCTATACACTGTTTTTTATGTGTCTATAAATGCACCCAGTAGGAAAATCAAAAAATAAAGACAGGGTCAGATTTCGCGAGAAATGTTTATCTAGAGTTCTAGCGTTTTCCCAAATCGAAAGTTGATTTCCATTTAACCCTATCATAGACTTTTTAAGCAAATTTCGAAGTTTACACCGAATGATTGAGAAAACGATAGAAATGTGGAGGAAATCGATCAATGAGCAAAAAATACCTACCTGAAATTCTGGGATCCGGCGCGACTTTGCCGTTTTCACAAAGTGAACTGTTAGACACGGTGAATATATATTTACCTTTCGAACCGGAAGTAACATATCAATAGTATTTATGTTTAAACTGGATTATTTATAATATATGGATGTAAAATAACTTGTAAGTGCAGTATAATAATAATTACATAGGTTATGGCAGATATGTGTGTGGCCGAAAAAGTATTTTAAGTACTTTTGATCGATTTCTTAAAATGTTATACGATTTGAACAGCAAAGCTCGATCAGGGCATAGTATAAAGTTTGGAGTGGAGAATTGGAATGGAGTGTTGAAGTGGTGTATGGAGTCTGACATGGGAGCTGAATTTTTGAGCCGAATTTCTGATCGAGAATTTAGAGTTTGACCTTCAATAGTGTGTTTATTCAATTAAGTAGATGTTAAGTGGTCCCAGTAACCATATTAGATTAGCTACGTTCAAAGGATTTTACTGCATAAATGGTACCTGCTTCTGCAGAAAAAAGATGTTGTAAAGGAATTCACTCATCTGGTGTCATCAAAAAGTGACCTTTTAAAAAAGAAAGCATTGCTTTATCACACAGTGGAACTGGCAGGTCAGTAACTATAACTTGATTCATACTGGTTATAGAAATGACAATAATGTGCGGAAACATAATAATCGTTAGTTATAATAGACCAGGCAAATATTGCTCATAATTTGATTTTTTAAATATAGGTGCATGTTACACCATTTATACCACTTTCAAGACCAATCCAAAATCTCGATCCCAAATTTCAGCTCCACAATTTAGCTCCACTGTCCAACTCCAGACACCACTCCAAAACTCCTCTCCATACTTTATACTAGTCCTCGATCAGGCATCATCACCTGCCTGTAAAGGGACGCAGACATCGCAAAGGGCTTAAATTGACAAAAATTTAAGAACATTATTGCCGGAAAGATTTTAGTGAAGAAATATATCAAATTATGACTGTATCATCCATGCTTTTAGGCCTACTTAAACCAAAGGAAATACTGTTCAAATCAGATCTCGAAAATTCATGTACTAGATCTATGTCACCTTAGTGCAAAACCGGTATATGTATTATTGTAATAAGAACTAGTTACACAGTTTTCTGTATTAAGGTGGCGATTTATCTAAGTAATCAGTACTTTTATCAAGTAAACTACTGTAATCTTCATTATCTTCGGACCGATCACACTTTAACTAAACACGCACCTGCAGTCCCGTCGGTGCTACCGACAAAATGAGGTGCGCGTTTTCCGGTGAGTGAGGTGCGATTGAGAATTTTTGCGGAGATTCATTTATTTTAACAAACGTTGGCAAAGAAGTAACAACATAGTTCAATCCTTATTAGAATAACAGTATTGTGTGCAAGTTATTTTCCCTCCATTAATCAGATTGTCCGGATTTCCTCGTCCTATCTCACTAAAAGCTAAAGTGAAATTCGATAGGTTGACCAACAAATAGTCGTCAGTGACCATTTTTCTACATCTAATGATTTTTTCTACATCTAATGAAATAAAAAAGAAAACACAAAAATAATTTAATCCGGACAGGAATACACTTTGTAAGGGTTCTTCGTGTCAAAATTTGACTTGCCTCGAGGGAGGAGGAAACCTTGGCCAATCCAACGATGTCTGACTAATTTACACTTGCGAAGTTCATTTACTGTTATACACATATTTTACTGACAAACTGATGCTCTGCTCCAAAAAAAAAACGTGATGTGTAACGATGTATTGGATGCTTTATGCCAATTTTTCACAATGTCGTGGTCGCGAGCAATAGGTCGTGGTGCCAACGGTTTTTCTTTTGTTTTAGTATATGCATCGGTTAATTAGAACATGAATTACCGGTAGACCAAACTGAGTTTGCAAACATAAGTAAATCCTTAGATAAATACATTTCTTCACTAAAATCTAGGTGGCAATTAGTATTTTACCGAAAATTCATTTTTGAAATTTTAGCCAGTTTTCGCCATTTGCAATGTTAGTGCCTCCTAAACTACATACTACTACAACAAGCGCACCACGGTCAGGTCTCGGTTAGAGTTTTTGCTCAATCTCACTGAAATCTGTGCCCAAGGTTATAAAACTGAGCATGGAAACCAGTCGCCATTTCAGCTAATCAGATGCTTGAGATTTGAGACTGGATTCCATGCTCAGTTTTATAACCTTCAACCCAGATCTAACCAAATATCGTAGCGGATTTCAGATGATTTTAATCAGATAGAGCTTTTTTTCTATTATTTGACAAAAATATAATTACTAAAAGAATGTATTGCTCTTTAAACTGAGATCTTTACCACGAGGTCAATGTCATACGGAGTTATCGGGTGTGGAGAGATGGCATTTATCGCTTCATTGTGATGTGAATATTTTAGCTGTTATTTCGTCATTTGTTGTTTATTCTTAAATGCTGTTCATGTTTTGAAAGACAATTTTGCTGACCCGTACTTCTTTTATTCATTTATAGGATGGCTCTGTCTCTGTATGCTTCATCAGTGATTTCGAGAAATACCAGATGTTTAGGAACGGCCAGCGTATATCATTGGCACTACGACAGGCCGCAATGCTACCCTACTAAAATGCCTTATCAACAGATAGTGAGAACGAAAAGTGCAGTCGGAGCCTATACCAGCATAGTTGGGGATGGTACATCTGCAAGATCTCATGCAAGCATAGCCAAAGAAGAAAAATTACCGGACTTACCTTTCAGTCATTTTTGCAGTAGTAACTCTTTACATCTAGCGAAACCAGTTGTTCCGAGTGTAAACTTTACCGCATCATGGACAGACAACCAGAAAGGAAGTGCCCCGAAATACACAATTCGTAAAGCTACACAACATCAGATAGAAGGTCGACAATCAAGAACTCTCGTTGTCATCTTTGGATTTTATGGAGCAACAGAACGTGCCATCACCAATTACTGCTCCCTTTATCACAGATATGGATTTGATGCAGTGTATGTCAGAAGTTTTCTAAAGCACTTTGCATGGCCGAAAAATTCTCTAGAACTTGCAAGTGACGTTTTGTCCTTTATAGACAAGAGTTGTGGGAATTATGATAACATTGTTATCCATGCATTTTCAATGGGGGCCTATAACTTTACGGTATGTATGGATGAAATGTACTCGAAGCCAGAACGGTATGCAGACATTCAGAGAAGGATTAAGGCAGTGGTATATGACAGCCTTACAATAGGATCGTTAAAGAACATGGCAAGGGGTGTAGGATTAGGTATTTCTCGAAACAGAGTTATACAGACAATCATTCCACTATCGATGTCACTATATTTCAGGCTTACATATCCGTACACGATTAAACTGTATGATCATTACGTTGACTTGTTTAAGCAAAAACCTTTAGAGGTGCCAACGCTGATGTATTGCTGCCGAAATGATCCGTTGTCCGAGTATGATGTAATCGAGGTAATGCTGGCAGATTGGAAGAGACGCTTCAGATTTGATTTGGTGTGTAAGTCGTGGGATAAATCGAAACATTCAGCGCACTTGTTACAGCATAAGGAGGATTACACTGAGACCTTAGACGGCTTCATAAAGAGTGTTCCTGGTTTAGTGAAGATTGACTCGAAAGTATGAAGTATTTGCCTTTGGTAGACCACAGATACACTTTTAGCTTACTGGAGGGCGAAAGGGAGTATTTCACTGACAGGCATCTAATCGCTTATCTTCAAAAAGTGAAAATGTACTGTACAGGGTCACGGTGTTTACACTACTGCGACATCTAGTTAGGAGTATGTCATAACGGGGAATCCGTAGGACGTTCTGTTTTGCTTTTTCAGTGGAAACTGCAATCGCTTTGCATGAAAACGTGGATATAAATATGTGTGTTTAACGTTATATGTTATACTCGGCAAATGTGATTAATGATGTCGAATACATAACTGAAAACGGTTGGACCACAGTCTCACAACTTGATAAAGAGTTGTTGAAGACAAGTATAAATGTATGCTAATGGACAAAAGTCTTTTCCGGTAGGACGATTGGAAGTTTTTGCATGCCAATTTTCAACACATTGCTCTACCGGCAGTAGTTACTCAATTCTGAAATTCTTTTTTTCATTGAATGCATAAAAATGTCCTCTTTCCATTGATACCAAATTCATACCAGTAGAGCAATGTGGAATGTAGATTTCACGCTTTCAAAAGATATTATGAAAAACCATACCGGACAAGACTTTTGTCAATTACTAGTAGTATATGTAGTTAGATTTTGTTACAGTTGTGGCATAAACTCACATACTATTGAACATGCTGAAATCATGTTATATTTCTCCCATAGAAATTATGTCAAGTTTCATAAAGCTGTGTCGAACTCCCTAACATTATTGTTCGGAAATTTTTTAATAAAACTACTTTAGCGTATACAATATACATGTATATATATACAGGTATCGATATATCTTGGGTGGATATGAAATGAATTTTATTTGCTACTTTAAAACGTTAGGAATTTTACGTTCACAACATTCGTATAGTGTTTGAATTTTTTTGGAATTTTCATCAACCACGTGATATCTTTAAAAATGTTCCAAGTTTGAGCTGTAAATGAATTCGGAATTATGATTTTCTGACAACGCCTATTCAGAATATAATAATATTCTGGTGCATGCTGGTGGTCAAAGCGGCTTATAAACTATTTTGGTACCATCTCCCTGAAAATGAAATCTCAAAAATAAGGTTATGAATACGATGTAAAAAACCCAATTATGAAAAATGCTTTTTGGTATATTGAATGCGGCATTTAAAGGCAAAGTTAGCGTTCATTGATCTCATAACCACATTAAAATGCCGTTTAACCACATGTAAACATTTGATTTTCGAAGATTTAACCAAGCCATAATTTAATTTTGACAGAAATTGAAGCATACAACAATGCTGCCCTCTGTTGTACTTATTTAAGAACAAAGTCTGAACTATTTAGTCTTCAGTAAACTTCAAAAGGCTTGCAACATTTGATAAGGGATTAACTTACATGCTTTTTAAGCGAACATTTTATACTGTCCACAGTTTAGGTCATATATCAAGCAATATAGATTTACGTCGTAAAAGCTGTGCACTTTTTTTTCCCTTCTGTGTGATAATCGGAACTGTTCTACATATGCCGCCTTATAATCATTGCTCTTTATTTATTTCAATTTCATAAATTTGGTATCAGTGTATAATTAAAAGCCTGTTATTTACAAACATGCCACTTAATTGGGACCGATGTATTGTCAGCCATTGTCTAGACAGTATATGCATATACTATTATAGTGTAAACTTAATGCCTCTAAGATTTAGCGAAGGGGTAGGCTACAAGCGCTCACCACATAAGTAAGGCCTTCCGCAATTTGCAAATATTTCTAGGCATACATGTCAAACTCACTGGATATATAAGTCGTCCGTTAACAGTCGGTGGCTTAGGCAGCCACGGAACATTGGCTTATATTCCTCACCGGTACCCATATATACAGCTGGATGGAGAGAAGCAATGAAGGCTTAAATTCTTGCTTAAGGAAATTAGCGGCCGGAATGGGGCTCGAACCAGAGACCCCTCGATCCCTCAGCGAGCGCTTTGTCATTGGACTACCGCTGCCTTCCTAAGATCAACAAAACGTATACACACAGCATTATTTCTAACTAAGTATCCAAGAAAGAGTTATTGAACATATTTACATAAATGCATATATTTGTATGTACAGGAACGGACTATTACAGTAGGCCAGACGTATCAAATCTCCCAACATGTTCAATTAAAATACCGGTGTGATTAATTAAAGCCGACTTGCACTATCACGCATGAAAAATTGAAAACCCGCGTATTCGTGTACGGATAAGAAGTAGAGATATCAGTTCTTTAAAACTTAAGAGTTAAAATATTTGTCAGATTTCAAAAAAGTGCCTTTAATAGGCAAAACTCATAGAAGTTTGTATCAAGTCTTAAACACGGACACATATGTAATTTTCTCCTATATTTCAGTATTGTTAACTATTTTAGTCGTATCTTGCTTCTAGAATACCCATCTAATCAGTGTTCGGTAGGTTAATACTGAATGAATAATGTATGGATCTTATTTGTGAAATTTACGACCAACTGATATGTTTGAATGTTATCTTTTGAAATAAATATTTAAAGTTGTTCAAACATCTCCTTTGCGTATAAATACATTGGTAACTATCATTTGCAGAACTGAATGGTGCAAATGTTCTTGCAAGCGTGTTTATAGGATACTGAAATTTTGGTCAAAGCATCGAGGTGAGCGTTTTCATTTTCATCCATTAAAACGTATCTTCATTTATGGAATCTTAACATGGTTTTATGATAATAAACAGCACTGTCAATATTGTTATTAATGCCCTACACTTTGTTTGTGGTTTCTGTTTTAAATTTTGTCATTTTATAACATGATAAGCCATGCTCTCTCTTCCTCTCTTCTTCTTGTCTGTGTGGGAGGCTGAATGTGGCAATTCCTGATATTTTACTTTTTTAATCAATGTTCTAACTACACCGATCCTAAAAGTTTATTTTCTCCGCATGGAAGTACACTGGTCAAATTTAAAGCATGGTAAGCTACATCATTTTTTTACTTCTTTTTTTATGAAATTGCTACGAGTATTAACCAAGGACATACAATCGAGTTAGGGATAAAACCAAACGTCACACATTCGATTGTAGCTCTTGTGAATAGGGTCAAATCGGCTAAAACTGCCAGAGAATCGCTGTCAGGATCTTACAACTTCTGTGTAATGTTTTGCTAAGCAATCGCATTATCGAATAACTGCTTTGAATTGTTTAAAATTACTTTAGAACCGTATTTAAATGAATAGACAAGAATCTTTCTTTAACGACCTACTGACAATTTTGTGACTTGTTTTTGCCCCATATCTTGTTGTAATGGTTTGGTGTCTCTATGTAGACTACGTATGGGCCTCTGCCTAGGTAAACCGACTATTGTAACAGTGCTTAAAACAGTGTAAAACACTTGTTTATTCCAAATTATACTTAAACACGGTGATTTCAGTAAAGTAAGAAGTGATACAGACAGTAATGTTTATCCCTTTTTTTCGGCAACTGATCGGATATATGAGCGACTGTTTAAGGAAGTCTTCCCCTAATGAGCTTCGGTCGATATCGCCAATTCGGTCGCGGCCGTAGTTATCGTTTTTGCCGGTGAAAAATGTAATTTTACCAAATAACACTAAATAAATTGTTAATGTATGGAATGGAAAGAAAAAAGTAACGAGTTTCTTTAATCGTCTAAAACAATAATTATAAAATAGTGTTAATATGCATAAAGCAAATCAAAGTTAATGAAGCGGTAAAATTGCTAAGAAGATTAACTGTAACACGTTTTAATGACGAGCGCTTCAAGCTCTCTCGAGATATTTTAAAGTTGTCATTATCACTTCACTTTTATCAAGCGGTCAAAATATTATTAACTTTAAAGAATGATTTATGAGACAAGAATCGCTGTCAGGATAACGAGTCGCTAAAATTGTTTTCATCAACAACCTTCTGAATGTCGCCTTTAAAATCGCGAAAGTACATTATGATCGCCGCAATTGTCGAAACGTTCCGTACGTTATTATTGTATATCATGTATCCATGCATAGCCTATTCAGTGTTTTAAGCCACGGAAAGAGTAAACACCCCTTGTACGGCATATTTTACTGAAGATAAGTGTTTTTAGCTCGACTATTAAAGAATAGGGGAGCTATCCTACTCGCCCTGGTGTCGGTGTCTGCGTCGGCGTCTCCGTCCGTTAAACAAAATATTCACTTTGGTCCATAACTTGAAAACTACTTATTATATCAACTTGAAACTTGGAATATATACACCTTTCCAATAAACAGTTTCGCAGTCCTGTACGAGTTACTTCCCGCGACCGAAAATCAATCCAAAACGAGGCTCTGCAGGATTGCTGAACAATCGGGCTAATGGCTTAAGCACATAATAGCTAACCTTATCCGCTATATTGCAGGTCTGCGTTCGTCGCCGGCGGTAAAAAAAATAAGTTGCTGGTCTGTTATTCTAGCCAGACTTTTTATGTTGACTATTTGTTAGATATTTAGATTTTTAATGATTTAAGAACATGTACCATTCTTGTTGATAGTAGGCAGTATGAAACGCAATTTGGACAAACATAAGCATTAATTTTACCAATTATGTACAACAATTTCTTCTTAATATCTTTTCTGTTGAAAATATATTTTACTGGTGTAAATGTTGCATATTGCTAAGGCTAGTAATGCACTATTATCCTGAAATCGTGATATGTCAACATCTGGTTACATGATCTGAAGACAAAAAAATACAATCTGAATTTGTTGATACTTACACATACAGAATTGTCCTAAAAAATTAAGGCGTTTATGGTCAACGAATAAATAATTTGAATATTTAAAATGTTACGTATACTTCACACGCAAATATGATTGATTCTGTCTTGAAATAAAACAGGATCGGTAATCTGATTGTTTGTTGAAGAAGTGTCATTCGTAGAATAAAATCCGAGGATTTAGATGCCGGCTTCCAAAAAGATGGGAATATTTATATCACAATATGGTTGCATATCCAATTTAGATTTTTTAGGTTTGACAGATTGAAATTTTGGCATAAAAGCCCAAACTCTTAATTAAACATATATAAAATGTTTTGACAAGATTTGTTTCTTATTGACGGCTTTTGTTTTTAAAACGTGTCATAATGTTGATTAAGAATCCATTTAAGTGCTAAATCAAATACATTTGCTGGCACATCCAGTAGTTAAAGGACTCCGAAATACTTAAGAATTGGGAGGTGTAGATACATTGCAAACAGTAATTACACGATCTCTATTGGTCAATGATATCTGCCCCTTTAAGTAATTGACAGATGACCCCGTGTGCGAGACAGTTTGACATGTTTATGGCATGCCGCCTTCAAAATCAATCGCCGCCGACATTATCACAACATGATGTCAGTAGTTGAATAGACACGCTAATCCGGAAACGAGACCCAATTAAGCCGTGAAGAGAACACTGCGACTGTCTGTTAGTTCAAGTCGTTTAGTGTTTAATGCGAGGAATAATGAATTGACACTTTTAGTCAGAAATCTGATTGTTTCATAAATTATCTTCAAAAATATCATGACACTGATGTATTACATGTTGTATTACTAATTCAAAGAGAAAATATATTTTCCAAAAAAGAATTTTATTATAAAAAAGAAAGTTGTAGGTACATATTCCCTATTACGTTATTACAGCGAGCAATCATTTTTCCTGTAGAGCAGTCACGTGACTGGACAGGGGAGGTAACCAAATAAATTCATCGAATTATTGGAAAGGCGTATATTCACCATCAAATTCTACATCATTGCCAACAAGACCCATAACTCTGCTTCCAATATTTTTCAAGTTATGCCCCTTTTTCACTTAAATATTGTGTTAAGGAAAATATGCACTTTGGTCCATAACTTATAAACTACTTGAGACATCAACTTGAAACTTGGAATATATATTCACCATCAAATTCTACATCATTACCAACAACACCCATAACTCTGCTGTCAATATATTTCAAGTTATGCCCCTTTTTTCTTATATTTTGTGTTAAGCAAAATATGCATTTTGCCCATAACTTTAAACTACTTGAGATATTGCATTGAAACTTGAAATGTATTTTCACCATCAAAATTTACATCATAACCAACATGACCCAATAACCCTGCTTCCAACATTTTTCAAATTATGCCCCCTTTTCATTTAAATTTTGCCTTAAGGAAAATATGCACTTTGGTCCATAACTTATAAACTACTTGAGATATCAACTTGAAACTTGGAATATATATTCACCATCAAATTCTACATCATTACCAACAAGACCTATAACTCTATAACTCTACTACCATTATTTTTAAAGGTTATCCCCCTTTTTCACTTACATTTTGCTTGGCTCATAACTTTGGAATTACTTGAGATATTGTCTTGAAACTTGACATATATATTCAACATCAAAATCTACATCATAACCAACAAGACCCATAACCCTGCTTCCAATATTTTTCAAGTTATGCTCCTTTTTCACTTAAATTTTGTGTTAAGCAAAATATGCACTTGGCCTATAACTTTGAAACTACTTGAGATGTTACCTTGAAACTTAGAATTTATATTCACCATCAAAATCTATGTCATTATCAAATAGACCCCTTACACTGCTACCAATATTTCTCAAGTTATGCCCCTTTTCACTTATGCAATTCTCTCATAACTTTTAAACAACTAGTAGAGATATTACTTTGAAACTTGAAATATATGTTTGACACCAGTTTCTCAATCATTATCAACAAGACCCATAACTCTACCGGAAATATTTCTGTAAGTTATGCCCCTTTTGAACTTAGTTTTTGCATTATCCGAAATATGCGCTTGATCCATAACTTTGAAACAACATGAGATATTAACTTCAAACCTAATTAGAATATACATGTATAGTCACTATGATAATCTTAACAATAACCACCAAGAACGAAAACTCTGCTACAATTTTTTAAAATTTATATCCTTTTTAAAATAGATTTTGTTTTCAAGTTTGTATGCACTTGGCCCATATTAAGTAATGCTTTTTTTCATTTCAGTTCTTTTTCTGTAACATTACTGAAGTAATCGATATTGAACTTAAGTAAATTTCTCCAATCATAAATTACTAACAATTTTTTTTAACTCTTCAAAAAATATTTCATCGTTATTCCCCTTTTTAGTTCAATATTTATGGAACATTATGGAATTATTTCTGTTATTTAAAATTACTTTCTCCCATTCACTTGTTAATACTTTTCCTGATTGCACATGAATGTTTGGCCATAGTTGTTATTGTTTTAATCTTCAAATTGCATTTGTTTCAAATGATTCGAACAGTCGAGCGCGCTGTCTCCTCGGACAGCTCTTGTTTATGTGGTATTGCATTGATTTACTCTTTAATGACGTCTTCAAATCATTTTGCGAGCATTACAATCATGCTTCCTGTATTGACTGTTTCTAAAAATAGTTATAGGTGAAGCCGCTAAAGCTTATATACGATGTTTACGGGCCGCAATCAAATCTCTCATTCTGTTAGATCTAACTTACTAGTACATTAAACATATTAGACATTCCTATGTGTACTAATTATACACGTTTTATTGTGTCGCCCTTTCGAAGAAACGGCGATACATAGGGATCGCTTTGTCCGTCCGTCCTTCCTTCACGAAAACTTAACATTGGCTATAACTTTGCCATTTCTTAATATTTCTTTATGAAACTTTCAAATTGTATTGCTTATGACAACACGCTTATGATGATGTCAAATTCTTTAGGTCAAGGTCACATTTGATTGAGTTATGCCCCCATTTTGACATGAAAACTTAACGTTGACTATAATTTTGCAATTTTTCAATATTTCTTCATGAAATTTTCAAATTATATTGCTTATGACAACACACTGAAGATGATGCCAAATTCTTTAGGTCAGGATCACATTTGATGGAGATATGCCCCTTTTTGTACTTGGATTTTTACACGAAAACTTAACGTTATAACTTTGCCATTTCTTATTATTTCTTCATGAAACTTTCAAAATATATTGCTTATGACAACATGCTCATGATAATGACAAATTCTTTAGGTCAAGGTCACATTTGATGGAGGTTTGCCCTTTTTGTGCTTGGATTTTGACTCGAAAATTTAATGTGGGCTATAACTTTGCCATTTCTCAATACTTCTTCATGAAACTTTCAATTATATTGCTCATGACAACATGCTCAAGATGATACCAAATTCTTGAGGTCATTGTCACATTTGTTGGAGTTATGCCCCTTTTTGGATTTTTAAATGAAAACTTAATGTTTAAGCTATAACTTGGCCATTTCTCGATATCTCTTCATGAAACTTTCAAATTATCTTGGTGAAGACAACACACTTGTGTTTATGACAACTTATTGTGTCAAGGTGGACTTTTGCACCTTTTTGAAATTGCTTTTTTTTCTCCGACCTTCTACCAGAGGGCGACACAAGTGTTCAACTGAACACCCATCTAGTGGTTGATATATATTACTCTGATGCACAAAAAACTTATTCTTTTGAACATTTAGATCACACCACCTCCACTTTGAACAACATCTGCCGTTATTTCGACAGTTTATTAAATATAATGACTTTCTTTGTAGTATTTGTTAACAATGCTCTTTTAGTAAATGCACGACTTACTATTTTCGTGTTTGTATCTGTAGCTTCAAAAATGCAACGGTTAGCATTTTAATTTCAGTAAATAGACAATGCTATCGAACGCTACCAGTGCTTTCACTAACACCGGTGTCGGTACGGCCGACATTGTAGTTATCGTCATCTACCTTATATTCTGTCTGGGAGTCGGACTCTGGGTAAGCGAACACGTAAACACAGAACCATCTGGCACCTAAGTCATATACGTTTTATTAACACACTCTTTGGTGCGATACTACCAAACACTAGGAAAGTGATATAAACAACCTGAGCTTTCATGTTCAAGAATTAAGAACTTTTTAAAGTATATTATAACTGACAATAATTCTTATAGTTTTATTGCCTTTTATTCACGATTATCTGTTAAAAACTTGAATGTTTATTCAATGTTGATGCCGATTTGCATTAAGCAAAAGAACAATTAAGGTCCTGTTATATGAAAATGTCAAACATTTTAGGCAACATGGCGGACACAAAGGTCCAGTGTGAGTGGATATTTCTTGGCTGGGAGAGACATGCTTTGGTTTGCGGTATGTATAACATTGCCAAGATATTTATGCTAACATGATGTTCCTAACCCGCCCTTTTTTGTATTTTGACAATTTTGATTTCCTTTGCATGCACATCAGTTGTGTACACTACAACTCAAACGTTCTAAGTGCACACTCTATAAATGTGAATTTCCTAGCTATTTCATTGAATCATTCGAGTTTGAAGTTTTATTATGTCACCCCCTCTGACAATTTCTTGAATTTATCAATTTTTCAGATCGGAGCGTCCCTGTTCTCGAGCAATATCGGCAGTGGGAGTTTTGTTGGCTTAGCCGGCACTGGAGCAGCGTCTGGTATAGCTGTGGCAAGTTATGAGCTCAACGTAAGTATATTTAATACATTCTTATAAATACTCGAATATTTAGGACAATGGTTCAAGAATACAATTAAGAAAATTTAAAGATTAATAAATTCCAGATAATGGAGAAAAGGTTCACGGGCGACAAGACCCGACAAGTCGATCGTGTGCTAATTGATGCAAAAATTGGCGCCAGGACAAAGAGCACAACAGAAAATTGCATGAATGAGCAGAGAGCATCTTTTAATACAAACTTTAAGTATCTGTAACAAAATACGATATTTTAAAGAGTGAAACATTATTATATTCATGTAGTTAGTTTTAGGCGATTTATGATTATAATAATTTCATTGTTATCTTCAGGGCCTATTCTGTCTACTGTTACTTGCCTGGCTATTTGTTCCAGTATATATTGCTAGTGGGGTTAGTATATGCTTTATTCCTCGTGTAAAAACCTTCAAGTTAAGGTTTAATTTATCATCATACTGTAAATGATAAAGTATTTGAAACGTTTTAAATTAAAACCATAATAAACATTTTGACTTGTTGCCCAGACTTTCTCATTTAATAAATATATGCATGCTGCAAAATCAGATCGATGAAGCCAGATACTCTTTAGGTTTCAGAATCTCAATTTCTTTTAATCTAGATCATCATCATCGTCATTATCGTCGTCGTCATCATCATGATCATCATCATTATCAATCATAATCACCTCCAAAATTAAAAAAAGTCAAAACCTTTTAAAAAACATTTTAAGTCATCCTGAATATCTACAAAAGTGAATGTATGTATTATGTTGTCATTTGTTTGTAGGTGTACACACTTCCGGAATATTTAAAGAAGCGTTTTGGAGGTCAGAGGTTGCAGGTTTATATGTCGGTGCTTGCATTGCTCATCTATGTGTTCACAAAAATATCGGTAGGTTTGCAAAAATTCATTCAAAAGCCAAGGGTGCAAATTAAAATGGCATCTCTAGCAGTAATGACTTCTTTAGGCAAATTTGAAGATGTTTAAACAGCACACATATGAAATATGGCTATCACGAAATGCAACTTTCAGAAACAAATACATCTCGGGGTGCCAAACAATGGTGAGTAAATAGTAATACCTCATTAGAGCCTGACATAACCGCCAGAAACAGTCTAATCTTACCGGCTCAAAGCCTGACCATACCGTCATAGATCTAGAATGTCAAAATTTACCTTGTTACTGGCTATTTCTTTATTTTCTCTTTACGGTTCGTTCGCACAATATTGTACCTCTTCGACATCGCATTATGTGTAACAGTTGTGAATTTAACATGTTTTCAGCACCTAGATGCACTCAAAGAACTGTATAGCATTTTCTCTAGACAATGTACAGTTTATATTTTGTTTCTGTTACAAGTATAAAATGTAAAACTAAAAGCATTCATTTACTCTGTCTTTTTGTTCGTGCTATCGTATCTTTACTTTATTGATTTAATCCTGGTGCATTGACGTAGGATAGTTAAAACTTGCATTTTTGCTAGATAGAGAGTTACTGTAGTATACTTTTTGATAAATCTGTTTTTGCCTGAAAAGTTATTTTTAGGAAGTTATTTACCAAGGCAAACATAAGTCGTAAATTATGTTTAATAAATGTTCATGAATTTATCTTGTTATTGACATTGCGTTGGTTATATAATATGCCTTGCGATATTCAAATATTCATTTTCATAATAAGATAGCATCACATGGATTCTTTGCGCAATATATATCACCATAATAATGGTTTCAGCTCTTACCGCATAGAATGCTGTATTGTACATACCCATTTCTGCATCCATCTATTTCCAGGCTGACATCTACGCCGGGGCGATCTTTATACAACAGTCGCTGGGTTGGAACATGTATGTGAGCATCATCGGACTGCTCATTATCACCGCCATATACACAATCTCTGGTAGGCAATTTCTGCAATACAGATTGAAAACTTTCTCGACAAACCTAATCAATATATATATTTCACCGAGTAGGCATAAATTACAAATATCCATCCATCCATCCATCCATCCATCCATCCATTAATCAGAAATATTGGCTACACGTATCCCTTTTGTAAAGATACAGCTTGTTTCAAATGACAGTATTTTTATCAAGAAAATAAAGCAGATTTACAAAGAGTATGAAAAATAAAACATTCCAAATGTAAAAAACTTCTTTTTCCTCTTAAATGTTTTAATCAATGTCATCAAAGTTGTTCAGAGTTCCGTTTGCGTCTTTTCATTGTTCATTATTTTAATTGACTCTATACAACCTTAGACCTATATTCAACAGTGTATATAGACTACCGTTTGCAAGCTGGTAATTCTGACATTACAGGCGGCCTGAAAGCTGTTATTTACACGGACACACTTCAGACAGTTATTATGGTAGCAGGAGCCATTATTCTCATGATTATCAGTAAGTAATTGTATTCGGCGTTCTTTACCGAGACCATCGGACATTCGTGACAACATGCAGACAATACAAGTAAACATCAGATAATAGCTTGGTTTTTTTTCATAAAAATTCTATTTTGGGAACTGCTTCATGCAAAGTTGTACAACTTATTTTGCCACTGACCGTTCCAAGGCGGTAACTCAAATGGTTCTCTTTATCGTTAATTGGTTGTGATGTCTAATTAGTCGGGAGCCGCCGACTAATATTTGTGCTTACTTTGAGAATTTAATGTGGAAGGATACCAGCATAATATCAGAAATGTTTGTATTTTTGTTCAGATATATATTAATGAAAGATGTTTTGCAAAAAAAAGTATTCACAAATTGTTAACGATTTGCACCATTGGAACTGGTTGACATCGCTTTGTAGGATTTCAGTGATTTTTATAAAAATTTCAAATAAAAAGTTCGATCTCCTGAGCACGTGACTATTTTTGTGGGGATAATAACATCAGAAATGTTTATATTTTTGTTCGGATATATATATTAATGAGAGTTGTTGTGCAAAAAAACGTATTAACAAATGGTTAACGAATTGTATCATAGGAACTGATTGACATCGCTTTGTAGGATTTTTTTTTATTTTTCTTAAATTTTAAAATAATAAGTTCTCCTGAGCATGTGACTATTTTTTTAAAACAACGGTAGCCGGTCCTTCCGTATAATCGGTCAGGGATGTTGACTGTTGCACTGTCGATGTACCTGTTGGAAGTTGTGGAACATAATTCGTGAGAGTTTTGTTCGGAAACAAAGGTGTGAATAAATGTACAATTGCGATACTGGTCATCCATTGTTTTAATTGTACATTGCAAGACGTAGTTTCCGTATAATCGTTCAGGGATGTTGACCTTTGCACTGTGTTTATACCTATGTGTGATCTTGTGGAACATAATTGGTGAGATTGTTTTTCGGGACAAAACGTAATTATACTATACAATTATGGAACGTTGCTTTTTAAATCGTGCAATGGTCTGTTTGTTAATGTTTGTTATATACCGCGTCGATTGTTTTACGGGTTTGACATTGTTACGTAACACAGACGGAGTTTAGCCCAAACTACACACAACTCCGGTGATCTCCCCTTGATTGTGTTTCCCAAAAATATTGAACACTTTCGTTAGAACAAATTTCTAATGTTTTGTGCGAATTGAAATTGTGAAAGTTATAAAAATGATGCAAACTGAGTTTTTCGGAAGTGGAATTAACATGACAGATAGTACGTGAACTCCTGAAAGGATTACAAATAAACACAGACATGGACAAACAATTTATTACTGTGATTTCAAAAGGTCATGGCATAAGGGTTTTAATTGTTTAAAACTATCCAAAATAGTGTGCAGTCATTGTATGCATAAATGTGCAATCAACTTTACTAAAACAGTTTGGCATATTTTGCATATAATGATTTGCATAAAACCAGCTACATGGAAACACATCTGATTATTGTTTACATTTTCTGGTGAGGATGTAGTTTTTATATCTTTTACTTTTAATCTCCATTAAATCTAGCACTCACTAACATTTTAACACTTGTCTTGGCACCCAAGATCACAATTCTTGACTTTATTCTCTCACAACCTTACTAACACTTCCGACGTGCACCAAGTCCTGCCATTAACACTCGAAAGAGGAGTCGGCAGTATTCAGAGATAGATAGATAGATTACTAAAGATAGACACTTCAAGCTCTTTGGAAAACAAAGTTCTGTATCACACTGGCAGTTTAACTCCGTCCAGGTTTACAAGTCTTAACAAGGTAAATAGTTGTTTTTTTTTTACTAGAATAGCTTAAACTAGCTTCCTAAGTTTCAATGATATTTGTTTTTTCAATATGACCACTTCAAACATGGATTAAAGAAACTGGTGTTTTTAATTTTTAAATTATCTAGTTTTTGCCAGGTAATTATTGCAACAACAGGAAAAAATTATGACGATCAGTTTGGATTAAACCTGAAAATTAACCATGTCAGACTTAATTTTCCTGCCTCAGGGATTTCAATAGATGCAGATTCTTGCATTTTGATGCAAGCAAATTAGTTTTTTCTACATTTGACCCCTCCTGATTTTGAGCTTGGGTTCTTTTGATGAAGAAATAATGGTCGAATATTGCAAGAATAAAGATAAATATTGTGTCTATTGCATTTTAATTATAAAATCAATACTTATATTAGACCACTGAACATATATTTAAATGAAGTTAAAGCACTTTTATAAGTAGTTAAGTTCAAGTTGAACACAAGATATACATGTAACTTGCAACTATTTGATTATGACCCCTTAAAAACTTTCAACAGGGACAAACAACCCCTGGTTTTCAAAAGCTATTGAAATCCGAAATCCCTGCACCTCTGAAGAGACTTTTCACGAGCAAAGAACAGTCGCTGGCTCATTAGATGTGATAAATTTGTGAATAAAAAACATATTTAAAAGAACATATTAAACTTAGCCAGGGGGTCAAAAGTGAAAAAAATCAAATATGCTTGCATCAAAATGCAAGAATATGCATCTTTTGAAATCCCTAAATGATATCTTCTAATAAAATAATTTAACTAAATGGCATTGAAAGAACATAGATGTATTAATATTTCTGATGACAAACTAAGAATAATTATATATATTATAATTATGCATTAACTTAGTTATAGTAACTGTAATAGCTTTATGATGTACATGTAGAGTAATTTCTAAAATTTAGTTGAAGATGATAATATTCACTAAGAAAGATTGTTCATGTCATTAAGGGGCAAAACTAAAAATTGATCAAGTGCACCTTTCTGCTATATAAATGTGCCTTTCATTGCATGTGTTACTAGTGTAGATCCAGATCAGACTGAACATTTGTGCCATCTGATCAGATCTACATTGGTCATGTCTTGTTCAGAAATAACTTTATGAATCTGAAAGTGAATAGTGCAGATTCTGGCTAAACAGCAAAGAGATGCAGGGTGATCTAGATCTACACTGTTTGCCTATGCCATACAGGTGTATAAATAGAGTTAAGGGTTGAAGTTAGAAATGGATTTTCAGTACAAAACTCAAGTATTCCATGTTTTTATCTACTCTTTCCATGCAGCTTTTATTCCATGTGTGACAAGATTAGACCATATCAACATGCATATCAGTTTGGCTAATCAGAGTCTGTTAATGTTTAGATCTTTTAGGTACATGATTAAAATTCCATGTGTGACAAGATTAGACCATATCAACATGCATATCAGTTTGGCTAATCAGAGTCTGTTAATGTTTAGATCTTTTAGGTACATGTACTTCCTGGTCAAGATTCAAAGAATATATATATAAATCAGATAGATGTGGTGCATGCATTGAAAGGGTCTAAATAAAGTTGACAGATAACAGTGGGGAAAGGGTGTCTGTTAAAGGCTTTAGCTAATAAAATGAATTTAAAGAGCCCCTTTATCTGATTTATAAGGTTGGATACTTCCTTAAAATATGGTTACATTAACATAACTCTAGCTCCCTCTGACACATTGTTATACATGAAACCAAGATCAAACAGCCTTTCACGGGGTCCCTGTGTATTTACGTTGAAAGTGGAAATATTCAAGAGACATAGTACAAGGTAAAGAAATAAGCTATAACAATATATATGAAATAAATACAATTTTGCTAACCCAACAATTTCCATACTATATGGCTAACACAAAAAAATTTGTTGTGCCTCTTTCATTTACTAAATGACATTTATAAGGCTAATGGCATTGTTTTAAGTTGTGATGTGTTGCTATAAAGCATGAATATAAAATTATCATCACAATTGTTATTTGTGTAAATATTGAGTTGCATAAACCCAGGGCTAGGCATTCTGGGCAGTGATGTATTTTGATCCTGGTATTGCTCGATCAAACATACATGTATCCTGTAATGTTTTTGTATTTGTCCTGTTCAATTGCTTTTAATGTCCCCTTTCTCATTTATTTAAACAGTTCCCCAAAAATTACTTTGTCAATATTTTGACCAGTTTTATTTTGTTGAATATTCCCATTTCTAGCAACTATTGTATTGGATAATTTTCAATGATTGTTGTATCTGAGTTATTGGTATTTTTATGCAATCCCCCCTCAATTTCTACAAAGAGCATTAGCAAGAAACATAACTCTGTGTACCTTTTTTCTGGGATTATCTCCCCGTTTTGTACTTGGAGATAAATGGTTAACCTGTTTCGGCAAGTTGGATATTTCTCAATTTCTACTAAAAGCATTGGCATGAAAGTTCTCACACTCACTTAAGTTATCTCCTCATTTTATACTAAGAGATAAATGGTTAACCTGTTTCTTAAAGTTGGATATTTCTCATTGTCTGCAAAGAACAGTAAAATGAATTTAACACACTTACTTAACAGTGCACAGGTCATGACCCTGACAAGTTAAATAACTCCAGCTACCTTATTTCTGAGGTTATCTTCCCATTTTGTACTTAGAGAAATGGTTTATCTGTTTCAGCATGTTGGATATTTCTCAATTTCAATCATGTGCCTCTAATAAATGCCCACCCTCCAAATACTTGTATCATCAGTGTTTGTAATAATGCCTAAGCATTAATTACATAAAATTCTGTAACTTTCCCAATTTTGTCATGAATAATCTGTACATTATAATCTTAGATTATAAATATGTTACATTAATTGACTTTCATGTAAAATTCTTTTTATGCTCAGGTACTGGCACAAGAAAGTTCTTTTTTTCCATTATTTAGAACTAACTTGTGATTTCTTGCTGTTTTAAATTGTTTTATCATTTTAAATTTGTATCATGACAAACTTCGCTACCGGGGCATATGTGTTGTCCAAACACAGCTTCTTTTTTTTTTGTTTATTTACAGTGAAAATTTTACTGCAATTTAACTTATATCACATATCTATGTCATTCAACATAGGAAACCCACAATGTTGCAAGCACATAACATGTCTTCTATAGGAGTTTCTTCATTCTGTTTAGTTATTATAAATCTTCATAACTGGAATAAAACTGGAATTCCTGTTACATTGAACATTATGTGTTTGTTTTATTTTGATTATGTTAACGCTCCGATGACTTGCAGCCCTTTCAGTGCTTTGATTTTTTTCATGTGACGATTTTTGGAAAACGACAGAAGCCCGTACTATCGGGATGTTGACTGTTTCACTGCGTATGTTCTGATTTTTGTAGTAATAGAACGTAATAATCTCAGTCATTCAGATTTCGTCAGAGCAGTGTGATTACATTGTTGTAATTACATGAAAATCCTTCTCCCGCCGACTTTGATGCCTTGCATCAAAATTGTTCTTGTTAGATATTGATTCTCTTACAAACTCATGCTTTCTTTTCCTCTCTACTCTTGGCTGCGTAGGAAGGCTGTTTCTGGTTGTGGCAATTCCTGATATGCATATTTCATTTTATGTTTGAAATAATCCTAATCCTTTTCCAATACTCTATCAAAACCTGTAAATACTACCAGCATCTGCGTAGTTACATAATATTCTGAATAAAATGAAATACACAACATAATAGTAATTTCACTCATTTTATTAATATTGACTTTTCGTCCTATGGCCTTTATTCAAAATATTTATATCGGAAAACTTTTTTCATTCTTTTGTAAATGTTTCTGTAAAGTTGATAGAAAAATGTAAAACGTTTTCTGACATAAATTTGAAAAAGGCCATAGTAGTCAGCTCATCAGCCTCTGAATCTGCATGAATGGTAAATTTATATATGCAAAGATGACACAGTAAAGCTATAATTTTAAATAGTTCCTAGTTGTTAGCTCACCTGAGCACGAAGTGCTCATGGCGAGCTTTTGTGATCGTCTGATGTCCGTCGTCCGTCGTCCGTCCGTGCGTCGTCAACTTTTTCTTCAAACGACTTCTTCTCCTGAACTCCTGGGCCAATCTTGCTGAAACTTGGCAGGAATGTTACTTGCATGAAGCTTTACCAAAATTGGTCAAATGGTTCCAGTCCATTGCCTATCTAGGTCACAGAGGATAAAAATAGATTTTGAACATGAAATTTTTAAAAATCTTCTTCTCTGAAACCGTAAGGCCTAGAACTTTGATATTTGGTGTGTAGCATCACCTAGTGGTCCTCTACCAAGATTGTTCAAATTATAGCCCTGGGGTCAAAATTGGCCCCGCCCGGGTGGGGTCATGTGTTTTCCTTATAAATATATAGCAAAAACTTAAAAAATCTACTTCTCCAAAACCGCAATGGCTAGAAGTTAGATATTTGGCATGAAACATTGTCTAATGGACCTCTAACAAAGTTGTTCAAATTATGGCCCTGGGGTCAAAATTTGCCCCGCCCCGGAGGTCATGGGTTTTCCTTATATCAATATATAGCAAAAACTTAAAAAAATATTCTTCTCTGAAACTGTAAGGCCTAGAACTTTGATATTTGGTGTGTAGCATCACCTAGTGGTCCTCTACTAAGATTGTTAAAATTATAGCCCTGGGTTCAAAATTTGCCCCGCCCCAGAGGTCATGGGTTTTCCTTATATCAATATATAGCAAAAACTTAAAAAATCTTCTTCTCCGAAACCGCAATGGCCAGAGGTTAGATATTTGGCATGAAACATTGCCTAATGGACCTCTAACAAAGTTGTTCAAATTATGGCCCTGGGGTCAAAATTTGCCCCGCCCCAGAGGTCATGGGTTTTCCTTATATCAGTATATAGCAAAAACTTAAAACATCTTCTTTTCCGAAACCGCAATGGCCAGAGGTTAGATATTTGGCATGAAACATTGTCTTATAGACCTCTAACAAAGTTGTTCAAATTATGGCCCTGGGGTCAAAATTTGCCCCGCCCCAGAGGTCATGGGTTTTCCTTATATCAATATATTGCAAAAACTTAAAAAATCTTCTTCTCCGAAACCGCAATGGCCAGAGGTAAGATATTTAGCATGAAACATTGTCTAATGGACCTCTAACAAAGTTGTTCAAATTATGGCCCTGGGGTCAAAATTTGCCCCGCCCCAGAGGTCATGGGTTTTCCTTATATCAATATATAGCAAAAACTTAAAAAATCTTCTTCTCTGAAACCGCAATGGCCAGAGGTTAGATATTTGGCATGAAACATTGTGTCATAGACCTCTAACAAAGTTGTTCAAATTATGGCCCTGGGGTCAAAATTTGCCCCGCCCCAGAGGTCATGTGTTTTCCTTATATCAATATATAGCAAAAACTTAAAAAATCTTCTTCTCCAATACCGCAATGGCTAGAGGTTAGATATTTGGCATGAAACATTGTCTAATGGACCTCTAACAAAGTTGTTCAAATTATGGCCCTTGGGTGAAAATTTGCCCCGCCACAGGGGTCGCCCATTTTACATAGAATTATATAGGAAAAATCTTGTAAAAGTCTTCTTCTCTAGAACCATAACACATAGAGCTTAGAATTTTTACATGTAACATGACTTTGTGGACCTTTACCACGTTTATACATATCATGACCCCAGGCTCGAATTGGCCCCACACAGGGGCTTATCAATTTTTACATAGAGCTAAATAGTAAGAACTGAAGACATGTAGAATGTTTGCTAGTGTCAAACTACACCCCTTTTTCTCTGAAACTAATGCGACTAGACTTAGATATTTCGAGTTGAGTATTGTAAAGAGACCCTTTACCAGCATTATTTAAATGTTGGCCCTGGGGTAAAGCTGAAAGTACTTTTGTACTCAGGTGAGCGATACAGGGCCATCATGGCCCTCTTGTTTACAATTTCATCCTAGTTTTTCCTAGTTTTCTCCTAGTTTTTTGTGCTGTTGCTTCCTAGTTTTCTCCTTGTTTTTCATAACATACTGCTGGAGAGCCTGATTTTCTGCAGGTTTCATCAAAGTAGGTGGTATGAACAAACTGTACATGGAATATCCAAGGTCAGAACCGAAACCCTTGGTGAACAATTCTGACTGTGGTAAACCGACAGACGAAGCTTTCCATCTCCTTAGAGATCCGACATCCAGCGATCTTCCATGGCCAGGAAATGTTTTCGGGATAACCATTCTCAGTACATGGTACTTCTGTTCTGATCAGGTTAGTAATGAAACTAAATCTGGAGACCAGTCTCAAAACTAAAGAATGTGATCGGCTGAAATGGCGACCGATCTTAGTTTTGTGAGCTTGGGACCTTAAAGAGAGTCAGAATCAAGCCTTTTCAATTGTCTGACCATCTTTTTATCGTTGTCATTTCTTTCACCTAGAGTATTTAATTACCTAAACGAATAGAAGTAAACCTTCACATTATTGAAATTTAACATTTTGCAATAGTCCATGGGTTGCCATAACAAATGACACACTTGTAATGGGGAGCAGGCCAGAACAACCTTAACAATTTTTTCTTCAAAAATTACATCAGTTTTGTAATTTTAGCGACCATGAACCGTAATTGTATCACAAAGAACAATGTTATGATAATGATTTGCAAATAAAAAGACGTCCAAATTTTTAATAGTCTAAGCACAATGCCATCAATTTATAAAACGGTTGTAGTTTATGGGACGCAAATGGTAAAAATATGAGAAAAGTTCAAAAATGAAGTTAAAGGAAACACTGATTGCCGGCCACATTTTAGTGCAGAAACTTGTTTATTTGTGGCAGCCTTTACATCAAACGGATTGCTCACACTGAAACTAAAAGAAAAACTGTTCGCATCAGAACCCTAATTTCATATAAAACATAAAATAAATCAATACACATATCAAGTGAACATTAAAATTACAATATTTGTGGCGATTTGTTAAAATAATGTCTTTTGTCTTTGTGTTTGGAAATTCTTGTTCGCAGTAGGTTACCAGGTCGAAACGGTTTGTTGTAATGTGTAAAAAGCTATCATGTTTTGACAAATGACCCCGCGATATAGAGGATAAGTATTTTCGAGATATCAGTACATTAATTCTAAAGTCCTGATCAAGCAATGTTTGCTATGTAAATGTGCATTCATTAGCTTAACTTCAGATTTCAAAGATAAATACAGACTCCGGTGACTATATTTCATTAGTAAAATTTGGCTTGAGTTGAGTAATAATGTCAGGCTTTCAAGAAATACAATACAGCAGGGGGGGGGGGGGGGGGGGCGCTTATTGCAGTCAATGCGATTATTATTTTGTTAAATATTTAACACAGATAAGCCGAGAGTTGAGAGCGAGGATACGCTTTAATACACAGGGATCACATTTCTAGTATAACTAACTGTTCCAAAGCTTTAGCCTACTCTAAGACTAGATGAAAAATGTTGTCCAGAATTGTCTGTGATTTCTATATATTTTGGTTATCGATTTATAGTTTTTAATGTTTTCAATTACTCTTGCTTTTCTTAAGGCCTGTATTGGAAAAGATAACCTCGTGTATTTGGCTATTCTTATGTGAAACGATAACCATCACACTGATGCTTTACACCCTAGTTGATATTATGTTATTGATCTTAAGCAATGAGAGAGAGTTTTTTTTCGGAATGAAAATCTTCTCGAAACCCCACTTTTGCGACAGGGTATTTCTCAACCTGCGCAAATTTGAGCTCGTAAAGTAATAATGAGCTACGGACTCCAACCAATGTGAAAATCTTCCAGCCCGATCTTTAGTTAATACATTTTAAAATAAGTGAGGTGATATTCAAAAACAAATTTTGCCTAGTAGTCTTAATTATGGTCGTGACCGGATATTTAACAGTTCAGGACAGAAGGAACACATCTAGTTTAGCGGACCCTAACACTAAAGAGCATTGCGTGTGAGAAAATTCATTGGTATCCTAGTCGTGAGTCCAACAAACTTCAATTATAGTGAGTTTTTCTCACTCAAACGCCGTTAGGCTTTTGTGTTTTGAATATCTGGGGTCCGCTAAACTAGATTCTACCCGGACAGAATATAGAAATATTCATTTTAACCCAACAGGTTCTAGTTCAGAGGTCACTGGCGGCGAAGAACATGCACCACGTAAAAGGTGGTTCTATTCTGGCGGCTTACTTGAAAATTCTCCCCTTGTTTACGATTGTGTTTCCTGGAATGATAAGCAGAGTGCTATTCACAGGTTAGTCTTTACATTGTTGATGTTGTGCATTTGAAAATAAGCTTTTATCTAATTACATGTATATAATTCTTTGTTTGATTTTAAGTATATGTTTTATGTTACCATTTGAATTAGTTTGAGTTATCGCGCAAACAATAACGTCTTTGCTTATTTGTCAAATTTTACTATCATTAATACATAGTTTTTTCGTGTCTAATATTAATTTAGATCAAGTTGCCTGCGTGGATCCAGATGTTTGTAAAGCAGTATGCGACAATCCTGCTGGTTGCACCAACATCGCTTATCCTAAACTCGTAATAGAGTTGATGCCGCTTGGTATGTTAGTTTAGAATGTCTTTTAATAATATGTTAAAAATATAAGTTTTTGTCTTTTTAATGAGATTTCAAAGCAGTTTTTGTTTATTCTTAAACCCTCGACAATAATGGACGGCCAGAATAAAAGTACTGAATATATTCGATATTTCATGTTGCGTTCATAATAATCACCGTATTTTAACGATTTGGAAATCCTTCAGCGTTCTTCTTACAACTGGCCATTGCAATCAATTAATATATAGTAAGAAGTTAGTAGGAAAGGAATTTGATTACTAGAGAAGAAGCTTTTGTTTTCCTTGAATACTATCGTGCAGGTTCTAAATTTTATCTTACTGGCAATCAGTGTAAATGGGATCAGAATATGTGCAGTGGAAACAAGGGGATGTGGTGTGTAGCCTACAAGTCTCAACAGTAAAGTTAATATATTAGGTTGCCAAATTTTGTCGCCTTATGGTTGCGCTAACCCGTTAACGTGTCTAAACGGACTGATGCTAACAGGTCTGAAAGGGCTAGCGCTAGATAACATGATAAGTCTACAATTTGCTTTCTATATTTTATACATGTGTGTGCTTTTGCATGCAACATTGCCGAGTTTACAGGTAGGCTGGAATAAATTCACCATGACAACGGGTACTTATTTGTTCATATCAGAAAATTATTTTGAAGTGTGAGGTTGGTGCACCTTAGAACCTGATTTAAACCCCTTTGACTATTTGTGTTTATCACTGACTGTCTCAATGTGGTTACCTCTCAGGTCCTCTTTTTCGTTAATTGTTTGTAATTTGTTATTTGAAATTGATCATTTTTATAAACACAAGCTCTCATTCTCTGCTTTCCGGCTGTGTGTGGAGGCTGTATTTCCTGAGTGCAGCTTTGTCTTATATGCGTGTTTCACTTGTTTACGTATTTACGGACCTGAAAGGGCTAAGGGCTGATTCTAGCTGTATATATTAACAGGTCTGAAAGGACTGATGCTTGCTGCCATGATGGCCGCGTTGATGAGTTCCCTTACATCAGTATTCAACAGTTCTAGCACAATATTTACCATGGATATTTGGCACAAACTGAGGCCAGGAGCTGCAGACGGAGAACTGCTGGTTGTAGGCAGGTAATACGAACATCTGTTCTGTTTTGAAACACTAAAGAATAAAGGTCACAGTTCCATGATGCCGGGCAACTAAAATCGATGTCCCCGTAAGAAAAAGTAAATATTGTTATTTTTTTTTATATTAATGTCATGGCATGGTAACATGAAAACTTTCTGCCGATGGTGAATCATAGCAAAATCAAAATAAATGCATCTTTAGGTTTCTGGTGTACCGAAAGTAAATACATGATAATCTTCCTACTTAATAAACGCGTTATATATTTTATTTCAGGTTATTTGTGCTGGTTTTAGTAGTAATAAGTGTTGTATGGATACCTGTGTTACAAGCATCACAAGGGGGACAACTCTTTAATTACATCCAATCTGTCACCGGTTACCTAGCACCGCCCGTGCTATCTCTTTATCTACTGGCTATACTTTGGAAGAGAACTAATGAAATGGTAAATACCGTTCCTTGATTTGGATTAAAGAGTCATAATGGTTAGTTTAAAATAATAAAAAAGACACAATTAATATACACTGTTTAATTAATAATTCGGCCAACAAAATGTACATTTATTTATATCATTTATTAATTGCGATTAAGGACAAATGTTCTGGTGAATTTTATTGATTCTTTACACATCGCTTTATGTAAATTTTATGCCTGCCTGTAAATTTCCAGGGGGCATTTTGGGGACTTATGATTGGTTTGCTGGTCGGCCTAATCCGGATGGGACTGGATTTTGGATACGGAAGCCCAGCATGTGGCGAGGTGGATGAGCGTCCCCTGATCATATCAAAAGTTCATTTCCTCCACTTTACAATCCTGCTTTTCTTCATCAGTTTGTTCACGACGTTTCTAGTATCGCTTTTGACGCAGCCAATTAACGAGATTCATGTAAGTTATCTTACAAGAACAGTGTATTTCTTGTTAACACAAATCTTTTATTTTATATTGAAAGAAACTTTATAAAATATTTCCTCAATCCAGTTTCTGATGTCAGACCTTTTAACTACATACAATAAAGCTGTTGTTTGTTACAGTAATCTTTAAAATGTTTAATTAAAGCGTAAAACTAAATTTAGTTGTGAAACTGAAATATTTATTAAAAGAAAACTTATAGTTATCACAGCCTCTTTTTACAGCTGCTAAATTATGAACCAAGAAGATGTAAGTCATACATTTTTAATATATTTCTAGCCAATTTAAGAGCAAGACTTATTAACGAGAAACGGAAATGGGTAAACACCATTGAAATGTCAGTACTTCTTTTATTTTAAGTTAAGTGCTGTTTTATTTGTCCAACTTACAGCTGCAGCGTCTAACGTGGTGGAGTAGACACAGTCATGAAGAGAGAGTACCATTCCCTGAAGAAATAGATTTCAAAAAGAGAGCTGCTGAAAATTACTCGAAGCATAAACACGTCGATCAAAGTAAGGGCAATGTTTCTACATTAAAAAGTAATATCTGGCATTCAGTAGTTAGTTGTTTTGCAAAAAAGTGATATAAAAAGTGATAAGTGATTGCGAGATAATGTGGTATGTTGCTTTTTAGACAATGGTAACGTTCTTGCCAGGTCAATATCATTACAATTCAGGCTGACAGTACATTATATATTTGAATATGTAAATGAAGTATCGACAACATTACTTCAAGAACACTGGATTATTGAAATGCTACACCGGCAAAGAAGTAAACTAAAGACTATGAGAAAAGTATTTTGTTTTAACATTGTTAAAATGTAAAGAGATCGTGGACGGTTATGCCATTGAACGATCATACGATCATTTTCATAATATTTGCCTTTTGTTAAAAAAAATTTGAAACTGGAAATTCGAAAAAAGTGAAATACGCATATCAGGAATGGCCACATTCAGCAGACATAGCCTCCCCACTCAGCCAAAAAGTAGAGAGGAAAAGAGAGCATGGTATTACAATAATCAGTTTCAAAATGGACGCCACAAACAATTAACGAAAGTGAGAACCCGAGGGGTTAGGGTTACCGCATAGGAAGGAAAATAATCTGTTTTGTCTGATCATCGTGAAAAAAAACATGCAAATTGCAGTAAGTTAAATTCGACCAACCAACTTACCAGACAATTTTGCATGCAAAACGTAAGAGTAGATCGGTAATAAATTGCGGAGTTTGTGTGAATAAAACACGATTCCGTGACAAGTTGTAACAGTGAAGCAAACGTTTGAAAACCCATTCTTTTAGCTGGGGACCTTCGCGGCTGAACATGGAATGGTATTAATCTGAAAATACCGCACTGAAGGTTCCATGTTCACCGCCATATACATACCGTCGTTTGGGATGGATCAAAACTTTACTGTTTATTGGAATAAATATTGAGTTGCGCTCAAACCGGGGCTAGGCGGCGTGGCCAGTAATATTCAATTCCATCACTGTCCATTAACAGGCTCAATCAAGCCTGCAATATTTTCTTATTTGTCGTGTTCGGTGGCTTTCAAAGTTCGGTTTTCATCTATTTCAAAAGTTTGCTATGGTTTATTTGGTTTGTTACTGAACTGATCCGACGTCAGACACGTCGTCTGGCGTTATTTCAGTTCAACAACAAACCATAAATACCGCATCATTTACTGTTGCAGAAGATCTCCCCCGGTGGCGCCGCATCATATACTTGATATGCGGTTATGAAACTCCTCAAGCACCTGCTGATGTCAGCGAGGAAGAGAAGAAAGAACAAGAGAGGCTTCTTACTTCCATCGAGGAAAAACCCACGTGGAAGTGGTTTGTTAATATTAATGCTTTAGTTCTGATGACGATCGGTATATTCCTCTGGGGATTTTACTCCTAACCTTCTACATTAGAACGACAGGTTATTCAGCTGCGGATTTTACAATAAACGGGTAGCGGACTGTGAAAAATATGGACTCTGTTTAGGATGACATTATACAATTATAATCTGTATTTGCTTTTCCAAATAAATATATCGTTTTGTTGATGCAATCTCACTAAAGTCAGATCTAACAAAATGGAAGATCTGATGACGGTCCGCAGATACCGTACGTAAGTTATAGCGGTTTTCCCCGATTACTATTTTTAGAAATTTTCAACACAGGAAGCATCATTTATAACGCTCGCCAAAATGATCTGAATATGTCAATACCTTAGAAATGAATGCAAAACTACATATACACATATATCTTCAGTAAAATATGTTTTACGCAGGGTGTCAACACTTTCCATTGTTCAAAATACTCTGTTTACTTTCACTTGTGCAATTTTGTAAGCGACAATCTGATTGGTTCAAAGGGTTTGTGATAAAAGCACGTGTGAGTACCTCGTCGTCAGATCCTGATAGCGTAGTAGATGATTTCAATCAGATTGTTGTTGATGTTAAGTTCCAGTGTTGAGTTTACCGATGTGTCTTGCCACCAAAACATATTTTAATTTTCCACGCTCGTCGTTTGCGAATGGTCTAACAAAAGTTTAAAAAATGCATGTATTTATACATAAAATGCACGTCTGAAATTAACTCCTAAGATGATCACTAAGGAACGTTTGGTTATTATGCTCTAATCTTGAACTGGCCTAGACGAGCTTTCAGGCATTGAATACCCGCCCTCTTGGTTTACATTTTATTAGCTTCGTATGTTTTAAATGTTACACTGTACATGGTCAAGTTGATGGGTGGGTTTGGGTTAAATCACCAAGACAATTTGTACTTGTTTGTGCATATGAGAACCTAGTGGGGCAAGCGTGAGATTGGTATATCATTGAACCTGATTTAAAGCTCGAATGTCAATTATTTTGGCTACTGACCGTTCCATAACGGTCTCCCTCATTTGCGATAAATGTTTGTGTTGTCTAAGTGTGATGTTAAGGCACCATTGAATCTCGTTTAAACACCTGATTGTTTTCCACTGTATTGGTTGCCTAATATGCACAAAACAACCTACAAAGCAAGATTTATTGCAAACTCTAGTTCTTGCACACTACTAAAATATCCGTGCTCTAAACATCTTGTCTTACAGCTATAAAAAGTGAAATATGCATATCAGGGATGGCCACATCCAGCAGACACAGCCTCCCAACACAGCCAAACAGTAGAGAGGAAAAGAGAGCATGCTATTATAATAATCAATTTCAATATCGACGCCTCAAACAATTAACGAAAGTGAGAACCCGAAAAACAATTTGCCACTGGGGGGGGGGGGGGGGTTAAACCAGGTTCTAGGGTGCACCAACCTCACAATTGCCCCAACAGGTTCTCGTATCACAAAACAAGTACAAGTTGTCTTGGTGAAATAACTCCAACTCACCCATCAGCTTAACAATGTTGCATGCAAAAGCACACAAACACATAAATCTACCTTTTGGCTGTGTGGGAAGGCTGTGCCTGCTGGATGTGGCCATTCCTAATATGCATATTTCACTTGTTTCAAGATAATAGCTATGTTTGTTGACATTTCCAATCGGCTCTTGTTCATTTTTTGTATTGAGACAAAATACCCAAGAGCGACATAAGTTTAACACAAACTTAGTGAAAATAAAGACCCTGCTCGTATTTGAATTGTGAAGCAATGTTGGATTCGTCGTATTTAATCAAAACATTTTTCATTTATCATGGACACTCTGCAAACTTCTGCGATGTGACCTATTTTAGGTAGGTCAAGAATAAGTTCCATTAACTGCGTGTGAGTTATTAATGCAAGAATTCACTATATACTTCAACGATTACCAAATGCGACCTACTTTTCGGATATAATATAAATGCTTGTTTGTTAATTTTTCATTGATAATATTTTACCAAATTATTTAGCCATAAAAAATGTATATATAGAATCTGACACTGGCAATTCTTCTGCACAAGCAAACCAATCCATGATTTATTGTGTACTTTGGTTTAAGCAGTTATTGAAAAAGCGCGGTTAAATCTGTGAATAAGGGTTCTAACAAGTACACATATGATGAAATAAAAGGCAAACCGTTACTATTATTTATCAAGAAGTAAGAATAGACAACAAATTTGCTAAAATTCATAATGAATAGAAAGCATTGCAAATTTATAATGACCATAAAGACCATATAAGAACAAGATGCCTTAAAAGAAAATAGCAGTTAGTGTTAAAATAAGTACTTGATACTTGGGTTTAATAGTGCACCAACCCCAAACTTGCCTCGCAAGATTCTCGCAAGAACACACGAGTTAAGACTGCCTTGGTTAATTAACTCCTTAATTATGCACCCACCTTCACACTGATGTGCGGAATCTTCATTGTGTCGTTGACCAATCGAGTTAAAACTACACTTGTACGATGCCAGTAAGAGAAACTTATAAAATTCAAAGGAAGATAACGAAACTTGTCGGAATACGGATTACAAGCGACGGTTAATCAATTTTTAAAAGCCCACAAAATGGCTGTCCTGTAACGCTTCTACTTTTCCAGCTACAAGAGGATACACTTGAATTATGAAAGTTTATTAATTTAAGTACATCTATTTTTCCCCATTTATAAATTTTAATATTTTCTACACAAAAGTGTTGGCTTTTTTTCTTTTACGTAACTAAAACTTTAACATCCGTTAGGAATATTCCGTGCGATTCATGTTTTTTTATGTGAGGCGACTAATACATGTTAAACTGATAGCTAAGAGAATGTGAATGTTTCAAGCCTTGGACGAAAAGAACTCTGACACAGGCTTCCCGAACTCTCACATGCGTAACATGATGATAGACAAACGAAATCATTAATCCCTGTACATCTTCACTGACTTAGATCTGCTTGTCATATACTTACCAATTTAATCAGTGTTTGGTATGTTAATACTGATTGAATAATGTATGGATCTCATTTGCAAAATTTACCACGGAGTAATTTGTTTGACTGTTCATCGTTTAATGTACGTCGTAAGCAAAAAATATCGTCATATATTTTAACAACAGTTTTAGAAAGGATAACATAAATTTTGTTCCTGCAATATTGTCAACACTGAGAACACTGTAAGTACCTTTATTATGACCTACAACGCTGGGTCTATAGATATATATCATTGGATGTTAACCTGCTTTTTTCGCTGCACAAGCAGTGATAGCTGTATTAAAAAGAATAAAACCTGCTTAAGGGCTGATACGACTTCAGTCGTCATTGCACTGTCATCTGTTAAAAATAAAATCTCTGTGACGGCAAAATGCAATTAAGCCAAGAGAAAATAAATTGTTAGATTCTCACCCGGATTTTTGGAAAAGGAGTCGGGTGGACAGTTTTTATTTCTATTTTTTTTATTTACGAAATACCTGAGAATAGATGTAAAAACTAACTAAAGCAGCAGGTTGGTGCCTATCCTTGCTTGAAAAGCCAAATCAGTCTTTAATAATGACACCATCGCCTTGGGTAAGCTTTGAAATGATGAACATTTTGTGTTATTCTTGCCATCCATATTTTTTTTACATTACAATCTAAGCATCAGTATCTGGGATGGTCTAAAACCCCTTTCTATCCGGAACAGAATATGTTCCGAATTTTTTAGCAGTAATTTTTTTTTTTGGGGGGGGGGGGGGGGGAGGGGGGTGGTTTTGGCTAGGGGCGGGTTGGAATGAGAATCTAAAATATTTTTTTCTATTGCTTAAATAAAAAAAATGCACAATTAATGGTTATTGTTTAATGAAATATCAACAAGTTCTCTCTCACACCCGTAAACCGGCAGAGCCAGGAGCGGACGGCTCATCCAGGCGCAGACACGGTAAGTTTTTTCATACTTGACAATGGTGTAAGTTATTATCATTTTCTCTAGTTTTGATTAACTCTTGGAAAGAATTATCGGCTGACATTAAAAGCCAAATGAATTTTGCACATATCCGTTGATTTCTGAAGTGGTAGAATGGATAATAAACATTTTATCGCGATTTAAATACGGAAGTTTGTGATGAAATCTTGAAGTTCTGCGTTTTATAGCAAAATGCTCCATAGATCTGAAAATCTGCATATTCCGGAAACACTGTTGGAAAATTTAATCATTCCCCTGGCAATATGTGAAATATTAGCACAAACAGACTTTTAACAAATTCGCGAGGGCTTAGTGAATAGAGCTGGGGTATAGAAATGGGCAGGTCCATGGGGCAGAAAGCGAAATTATTGGCGGGGACCAGGAGCAGATAAAATTGAGTACGGAAAATCGTTTGATGTATTGTTTTGACAATATTTTACGTCCTCAATACTAAAATTTTGTTAACATACAGTGATAGTATTGTCCGTCCTTATGTTTGTTCATGCCATAAAGTATACTGAAATCATTTCTAAAGGAGTTTTGTAAGTTTGTGATGCATAAACTCTCATAAGTTAACTGAATTATCGCTGGTTAATTATTTGCCACACTGTTGTTGATCGTTCACAGGCAAAAGCACCTCAAAACATCGAAAACGAAAGTTTAATGACCGACGTCCAGATCACCCTAGATAATGTTTAAACTTATTTCTCCGTCATTACTTTATCAATTTCTCTAAACTTAACAAATTGTGAAGATAACTATATCTCGTTTTAAAGCAGTATTTCCCTTTTTCAGCACGTTGTGTTTTGATAAATTTTCGATGAAGTGAAGTTCTTGACATTTGCGAATTATGTTGATATTTTCCTAGAATGAAGCTCAAAAATGCATTAAAATTTTGTTGTCGCAAAATCAATAGGGAATTATAAAATATAGACTTTCTTCCATGTCCACATCTTTTTATTGTTTAATATTTTATATTAGTTTAACGTAAGTGCAAAAAAGTTCATTTCACAACGCATAACTCGAACATGATTATTAAATATTGTTTGATACAAATTTTTGAGTTCTACTGTAACGTTCTAGAAATTTTGGAATGAACTAAGGTTTTACATTTTTCTTTAAAATTATGGTCACGTATCAAATGCGATAAAGACGGACGGAAACGGCGTTATACATTACTATTTATGTTACGTGTAATATGTATGGTTCAATGTAACACGTTTATTCTTTGAACATACTAAAATGTTTTACTTTACGCTTGGTCTTACAATACAAATACCAATAGTAAGACCCAGCCTTACGCTCCCTGCTCTCGACACTAAACGCAATTCCTTAATCAATGTATGTGTATGCTCAGGTACTGAAGTTTATTTTGGCAGAAAATTGAATTCGTTACCTACTTTACGCCGTACATTCGCAAACATTTTTTCATTTACACTCCGTACATAACTGTGTTAGACACCGCACACAAGTCATGGCCCTTTTTCGCAAATTTTGTTCTAGTTGCTCGAGTTGGTGAATGTCGGTTTTAATACAAGTGGAAAAAAGTCTCCCTCTCTCTCTCTCTCTCTCTCTCTATATATATATATATTTTAATGCATGCTTTAGAGACAAGAAAATGCGTTTTTTGCTTCATTATTGGAAATTGTCAACATAGTTCGCAAATGTCAACAACTAGGCTACACTTCGTCGCAAATTTAACCAAAACCAACCAACGAACAGGAAAAAACCAAATACTTAAAAAAAACATATTTAGCGTCATCAGTTTGTTTTGTTTACAGAAATCGATAAAGAAATGCTGGTGAAATAAGTTGAAACATTACCTGGGGTGAACTGGACGTCAGCTATTCAACTTTCGTTTTCGGAACAGAACATATATAGTTTCTATAGACGTTAAAAAAAATCTCAGAAAATTATAAGATATCGTGAAAGTATTCCCATAAGAAGTTGGACAACTAATGGTTAAATCTTTATTTGGTTTCATTGAAGAACGTTTTTGTTTTCTTCCGTGGGAAGAGATATAGTGTACAGAGGTAGTCCAAATTAATTCAGTCCAGAGCTTATTCGGCGTTATTCGGCGTTTTTCGGCGTTAGCTGTCTAAGCTCACTTTTGACCTAGTTTTTCGACCAATGAAATGTTGTAAATAATACTCATATTCTAATATTATGCAGCGGGAAAATGAAATAAACTATTTCGATTGGTAGCTATTTACACAAGAGGGGCATCAAGCAGGGTGGAGAGGTATCTAGTGGGATTTTTATTATTATGCAGCGGGAAAATCATATAGATTATTTCGATTGGTTTTTAGTGGGTGTAGTTTACGATTACCGTAACGATTTTTATATTTTGTGTAAGTACCTGGCACTTACACGTTCGAGCATTTTCTTTTTAAAAAGCGATAATTGTATTGGAGAAAAACACATTTACGATTTCAATAACCAGTTGAGTCAATATTGATGGCTTAAATACAATTTTATATGGAATATTCTTGGGTGTCAGGTAAACATTTGCGTATTGCGTACAATACTTAGTGTAAAACGAAAGAAAAAATGCAGATATTTCTTGTTCTTACTGGTTCCTTTCTAGTTCCTTTGATACTGGTCCAGTTGCAAACATATACTAAGGCTTAAACTGATTAAATAGCGATAATTTAGTTAACTAATGAGAGTTCATGCATCACAAGCTTACCAAACTCCTTTAGAAATGATTTCAGTATACTTTATTGCATGAACAAACATAAGGACGGACAATACTATCACTGTATGGCAACGAGCTTTTATTATTGAGGACGTAATATAGTGTCAAAACAATAGATTAAACGATTTTCCGAACTCGATTTTATCTGCTCCTGGTCCCCGCCAATAAATTCGCTTTCTGCTCCATGGACCAGCCCATTTCTATACCTCAGCTCTATTCACTAAGCCCTCGTGAGTTTTTTAAAAGTCTGTTTGTGCTAATATTTCACATATTGCCAGGGGAATGATTAAATTTTCCAACAGTGTTAACTAATTTATGCAGATTTTCAGATCTATGGAGCATTTTTCTACAAAGCGCAGAACTTCAAGATTTCATCACAAACTTCCGTATTTAAATCGCGATAAAATGTTTATTATCCCTTCTACCACTTCAGAAATCAACGGATATGTGCAGAATTCATTTGGCTTTTATTGTCAGCCGATATTTCTTTCCAAGAACTAATCAAAACTATATAAAATGATAATAACTTACACCACTGTCAAGTATGAAAAAACTTACCGTGTCTGCGCCTGGATGAGCCGTCCGCTCCTGGCTCTGCCGGTTTACGGGTGTGTCTCTTAAATGCCGTTTTATGGTAAAAAAACGGAATGCAAAACTCATGTCACGGGTCAACTCTTTCCGAATAGTTTACAAGATTGTTCGTTTTATCACTGGATATAACACGCTTATTTGGTATCAATTTTCATATACTCTTCATATATGGAAGTCATGAGAATTAACTCGCAACCTCGTTTAAATGCGACCTTCGCCTTCTTTATATGATGTAGGAAATCAGGGTCTCCATGTATTCTCCGCTAAACAAGAAATTATGCTGGTAGAAATTATATAATTATATATATTCTACTATATGCCGCTTCCCTCTTCCGAGTACTGTCAAATGGAGAAGTTTATGGTTTGTAAAGAAGGGAAAATACACGCGTTTAAGTCCACTGATGCAAACAAATAAGATAGATTTACTGAAGTATTTAAGTTGCAGCGAACAGACCTCCAGACGGTGTAGCACAAGCAGACAATGCCCCTTAACTTTACCAGTGCCTTCTCAAAGACCGGTGTCGGTACGGCCGACATTGTTGTTATTGTCATCTACCTGGTGTTCTGTCTCGGAGTAGGACTATGGGTTAGTAAAATAGACAAATATGTCACTAAAACTTGAGGCTAAGTCAAGTTTACTGTTTAAATAAAAATATATATTATATTGAAAACCTAAGATGTTTTCTAGTGTTAATATATTATTCTACTCAAAGTTTTCTGATCACCAATTTTTTTGTATACAGTTGAACCTTTCTTAGCAGCCACCTGCATTCAGCAGCCACATGTCTTGAACAATCAGTTTGAATATGTCCTCAACTGACATTTAAAGAACAACTGCCAGGCTCGATGTTGCCAAGCTCTCCATACATGTGTATATATAAAACTGGCTCCAAGGTTATAAAATTGAGCTTTAAAACCTGTCTCAAATCTCAAGCATCTGATTGACTGAAATGGCGACCAGTCTGACTGGTTTCTATTCTCAGTTTTATAACCTTGGAACCTGATGTCAGCCAACAGTTTGTTTAATATTTGTAGCACTTATTTCATAACAGTAGAACCTTGTACTCAAAATGATAAAACAGGCATATCTGGAATAACCACACCTGTGAAACACAGTTTCCTCAAAAAGCCACACAGCCAAAAGTAGAGCGGAAACGAGAGGAAAAAGAGCATAATTTTATAAATGGCCAAAAAAAGACACCACAAACAATTAACGCATAAAAAAGAACCCGAGGGGTTACCGTCCAGCGCCGTTTGGGATGCGGGGGCGAGTTAAAACAGGTTCTAATGTAAACAACACTTGCTCCCAACAGATTTATTTTGATATTAACCTCAAATAGCGCTCAAATAGAGTTTTTTAAATAGAAACATTGTGCGTAAATATTTTGATTCTATGCGGGATGCTGTATTTTCTTAATATAGAAATTCCTGATGCCTAATGCGCATCTTGGCTGTAATTTAGATCGTGTCATATGATCCCGTTCATAGTACCAGATGTCCACCAAGTTTTCCAAAAACGTTACCCCGTTTTAGTGTTGATAGTTCTACAGATAACTTGTGTGGTAATAGATTTTATTCATTTTGGCGCCCGAAGATAAACTTTGGAAAAGCCAGTGTTGAGGCGCTTGCAATAATTTCGAAATAAATAGCTATATCTAAAACTGATGAATAATTAAGATAAATTAATTTAAAAAACGAACATGAATATTTTTTCTCACTGGATTTAAACAATTTAATATAAGCAGCTATAAACATTTAAGGCAACATGGCGGACTCAAAGATCCAGTGTAACGGGATATTTCTTGGCTGGGCGAGACATGCTCTGGTTCGCTGTAAGTATTACATTTTTATAGTTCTCATTAAAGGTGACCGTAGCAGGAATAATAAAACTTACAGATGTTTAACTATAAATTAATACTGTTGTTAAACTATCAGTTTATAGAGTATTTCAGTGAAATTGAAAAGAATAAAAAGCAAGTTCAGCGTACAATGTCATTTTATGTGGAATGTCCTGTCCCTCCGTTGTCCGCTTGTAGGCTTCGGTTAAAGTACAGTTTTAAAAAGATACCGATTAATAAATTAAACATTTCGACAATAAAATTCATTATTATTTTTTCAGATCGGAGCGTCCCTGTTCTCGAGCAATATCGGCAGTGGGAGTTTTGTTGGCTTGGCCGGCACCGGAGCAGCGTCTGGTATAGCTGTGGCGAGTTATGAGCTTAATGTATTTACAATATTACATCTGTTTTATATATCAAAGTAATTATTAAGCTCATAAATATAAATTTCACAGCTTATATTCATTTACGTTTATTATTACTGCACATGAACAGGTTCAATCAATCCGAGCCTCCAATATTGATATTTGTCTTGTTCTGTGGTTTTCAAAGTTTTTTTTCCACCTATTTATTTGTTACGACACAAAGTGAAATATGCAGTGATATAATTCATGCGGTGAAGAAATTTGCCATGAAACTTAAATTATTTTCACCATACTCGCCATACTCGGTGTAAAGGAACAAGGAACACACCACATTCTTGGGTCGCCGGAACGTTTCTCAGAGCGATAATAGCTTTTTCATGTCGAGTTCTTTTGTAAGTCACCTAAGGTGTGGACTTTATTAAAGAAGGTTTGCTCTCTGTCAGTCTGTCCGTCAGCCCGTCCGTCCGCAAAAACTGGATTCTGCGATAACTCAGGAGGTTTGCCAGATCTTTTTACGAAACTTGGTATACATTGTTTGATGAAAATGCAAAAGCAAATTTAAAAATAAGAAGAATTGTGGAAAAATGCACAGTGTATAGAAGAAATTGAAACAAAAATGTGCGTTTTTATTACGAGGGAATCAAAATTTTTATCTTTTGAAATATGAAATATATATTCGGTATGTCAGAGTTAAAGGTTGTAGTAATCAGCGAATCTAGCAAATGTGTTTACTGGTTACCCTTTGTATTTTTTGCTGTGTATTCATGTTGGTAAGTTCTATCCACACTAGTCAGATTTTAAGGCCATGGCCAAACAGTAAATTCAGAATATGAGATATATGGGATTTAATGGGATTTTTACTGTTTTATTTTGCCAAAAAGCATTTTTCTGATCTTGCTTTTATTAAACTGTGTTAGAGAGATTTTAATATATTTCATTATTATCGATGAAAAAGCAATGAACACTGTAGACAGCCATTCAAATAACTTAATAAGTCTGAAAGTGAAATCCGACACGTGAAACGGTTGACATTGCAATGGTCTACCTAATGATTTAATGTACCTTAAGTCTTACAATAACAATAAAAGCAAAACACATATGTGTTATATGTGGACGACATTTTAAAATAAGTTAGATGATGGGTGTAAGAGTCCATGCAGGTGATGGGTTGTTTTTAAACAAAGAAAGAATTAAGTGATAATATATTGTTGTCTTTTATTGACAAAGGGTATTGAACGTTGAAGGACGTGCGTGTGTATTACGTGAAGTTGTGGAACGCGTTGTACACAATGAACATTTACAAGTTTGCAGTAAACGAAATGAATGATTTGAAAACAAACGAATTGAACAGTTTTCCTTTTAAATACAATGATAACTAGCTGGAAAAAAGTGGAAGAGATGGCTGCTATGGTAACATGCATTATGATGAAGAACTGCCAGAACTATATGTATTAATATGTATTCATTTTAGGATACAAAGTAATTTCTCACATTTAAGGATTTACTACACTCCTCCTTGCACCTTTATCGAAAAAAAAGAGAAAAGTACCCACATTTCAATAACGGAAAAATGCCTTTCAATGAACTTTTTCACAATGAATGTTAATTTTGTTTAGTTTGATAATTTTCTTTTTAATCGATGGTCGAACAAGGAGGAGTGTAGTGGATCGTTAAGAGCACTCAAAATTTCGTAAATGTAACTGATTTTTCATAATTGTCATAGTAGATTTTCATAAGTAGATACTTGACTGAGAGCTATGTAAGCCATTCCTCCATGTAATATAGTTTTTCAACAGCAGCTGAAGATAATGTTAGACCTTGCACTTTGTGGACAGTTACACCAAAATTTAATTTAAATGAAGGAGTTGCCAGGTCTCTTACTACATGTACACTATTTCTATAACGTTCGCTAACAACCTATAAATGAAGCCGTGCCACATGGTACTCAACATTCGCTGTAAACGTCTATTTGAAGCCGGGCCCATTATTCTTTTGGGTCGGAATAGATGTACGTTGTAAAGATCATAGTGAATTAGTACTTATAAATTATGACCCATAATTCGTCCAGAAAATAAACAAGAAATATCTTTAAAAAAGATAAACGGCGTTGATGGAAAATATTTATATATACACGTATATAAGAAAGAAAGAAATACAGAGAGGCGAAGCAGACACAGTTTAATTATTTTATTTTACTTGTTATAGCTGTTGACGAACCCTCCCTGCCTTCTTAGTATGACCTAGAGATTAAGCGACCGAATCATGACAACTCATAAATTCATTGAAAGTGTCTTTCAAAAAAAATGTTCAAGCTGTTGCAACAATTTCATACAGTGATAACAAGTCGGTTAAAGAAGCAATGTCTTACATTAAGTCTTGATCTACATTTATTCAGTTTCAATAAAATACATCTTGTAGAGTTAGAACTCAAGATGAATAAATGTCCTTGAAATTTAATAAAAATAAATACAAACAGCCTGTTACAAGAGCGAAATCTACCAACTTTAAAAAAAGTGTCCCTCCCGAATATTGAACCCGGGGCCTTCGCTTGGGAGACGAGAGTGTCATCCACTACACTACAATGAACCTGTATTTTTGTACTTGAAACTAACAATCAGTATCAAAGGAACTAGAAAGAAACCAGTAAGAACTAGAAATATCTACACTTTTCTTTCGTTTTACACTGTGTAAACTTGTATGCAAGTGTTTAGCTGACACCCAAAAATATTCCATATAAAATTGTATTTAAGCCATCAATATTGACTTAACTGGTTATTTAAATCGTAAATATGTTTTTTTATCCAATACAACACCCACTAATAACCAATCGAAATAATCTATTTGAATTTTCCGCTGCATAATAATAAAAATCCCACTAGATACCTCTCCACCCTGCTAGATGCCTCTCTGGTGTGAATAGCTACCAATCGAAATAGTTTATTTCATTTTCCCTCTGCATAATAAGAGAATACGAGTATTATTTAAAACATTTCATTGGTCGAAAAACTAGGTCAAAAGTGAGCTTAGACAGCTAACGCCGAAAAAAAGTCCTAAATAAACACAAGGAAATGATACATTAAAACAACAAAAAATGTAGAATAAGGATAAGGTCAACACTTATTGCATTCACCATTGTATGTATAATATTTTTGGTTTTGAAAGCATGTGGTATAGGTGATTTAAAAGCGAAGGGTTGCAAGTCAAGATGGCTGTAGTTGACGCAAGGTTCATATCAATTAACGGCATATATAACATTTACCAGTGTCGAGGAAACTGTTCTATTTTAAGCAAGGATTTACCAATATTTTTGAAGCTTGACGTTTGTACTACAAAATAATATTATTTCAGGGCTTGTTCTGCCTCATTTTGCTGGCCTGGTTATTTGTGCCTGTGTATATTGCGAGTGGGGTAAGTTAGCTCTGTCCTTCTTCTTTTTTACACAATCTGATTCATATCTACCTTGGCCGGTCTTTTGAATTTAAAAACATGTCACTTATGTAAAACTTTACATTAAAAGTCTGGAAACAGTGTGAATTAGGCCCCATATATGGAGTCAACAAATACATGTAGATATTTTGGAAGAATGTAAGACAACGTTCAAATGAAATTATGGTCCGTTGACATACACTTATCCCAGAATTTAATTGAGAACCTTAACAATATCTGAACAAAAGTGATGTTACTTTAATAGACTTTTTAGCTATCATCATCACAAAGAAAAAAAGGTCCGGATAAGAAAAATCATCTCATATTTCCATTCAAGTAAATATATTTCTATTGTACATGCTTGACTGATAATCCTATTGGTTCAAACGATATAAAAAAGGATATTTGAATTGTAGGTGTACACACTTCCGGAATATTTAAAGAAGCGCTTCGGAGGTCAGAGGTTGCAGGTTTATATGTCGGTGCTTGCTTTGCTCATTTATGTATTCACAAAAATATCGGTAGGTATGCTAACATTCGGTATATCGTGAGAGATTCTGTCAATTAGTGTCTAAATTTGGCAGAATTGTATATAGCAAACAGGTCAACTATTCCTTTGAGTAAAGCCACATTCAATAGCATATAGCATTCTAACGCTTGGAAGAAAGTCAACAAACACAAATGTATCTGTTAAGCAGGGTATTCTGTTGATTCAATTATTGGACGATGTTTGCTCATTTTATTTGCTACAACTACATGTCCAATGCGGTAATCAAGTGCTTTTTTGCAAGATTTTAAGAAAGGGAGTTCTGAGGTGGTTTAATGATGATTTCCAACTTCCTGACAATAATCCCAATACAAATTTAATGTTGCTGCTCGAGTAGCCCCACAAAACCCTCTGGATCCGCCTCTGTATATTTTACTTACGTTAGAAATAGTAAGAACAGTTAAAAAATCCGCTAGACCCAAAATTCTTTAAATGCCCGAACGATTCTTATGATTGTGATTTGATTCATATCCCTATATTTCATAGCCATCAAGAAGAATAACTTTCACTTATTTACTTAAAAAACTAGTTGCAAACCGATGGAGGAAACAGAGTTGATAACTTCAGCGTACTCTATTGCGTTGAGTGTGCTGTACACTGTCGGATCTCTGACCTTCACAAATGACTATCACAAAATGTAAGTCCGTTGTGTACATTGATCGAGCAGTCCATAATTCATATTTTATTGTCAATGAACAAGTGTGCGACTTCCTTTAATGGGTCTTTCATATTTCCAGGCTGACATCTACGCCGGGGCAATCTTTATACAACAGTCGCTGGGTTGGAACATGTATGTGAGCATCATCGGACTGCTCATTATCACCGCCATATACACAATCTCTGGTAGGCAACATTAGTTACCTGTGCCTCAAGTAATAGTTCAATGAATTGCTATCTGACAGTAACAAAATCCACGTTTTCGATGTATCATTTGTAGAATATATTACCTTGCCTGTTCACATGGTGAACACGTTTTTTTCTGCTGGTGTGTTGATCTTAAAAAGAAATGATTTTGTTATCAAAATGTTGCTGTTTATTTTATATTGGAATTGATTTTTTGAGTTTAAAATTATCAATTTAATCATATATCTTTCCTACTTTGCCAAATTGTTTTCTTTGAAAAATCATTTAGTTCTCTTTAGAAAGAATGATCTCTTGCAATTCTTCGACATTCGCTTAGACCAATGCCCAAGGTTATAAAACTGAGCATGGAAACCAGTCTCAAATCTCAAACATCTAATTGGCTGAAATGGCGACCAGTCGCCATTTCAGCAAATCATACGCTTGAAATTTGAGACTTAAAAACCTTCAGCCCATATTACAAACTGATAGTTGAAATGTAAGTTGTGTATCAGCAGGATAGTAAATCAAAAAGATCATTTCTTCTCATTGGTGATTTTACAGGCGGTCTGAAAGCTGTTATTTACACGGACACACTTCAGACGATTATTATGGTAGGAGGAGCCATCGTTCTGATGATCATCAGTGAGTTACCATGTACAGCAATGGCGACAAATTTTTCTATCATACGTTGGCGATTATACAAGAAGATAACTTCTCTGATATGGACAAATCATAATGCAGCCGTTGTTGAAATATTCATTGTCATTTTACGGACTTTTCCACATTCTTTTACACAATTTTTCAAAGTGAAATATACAACAGTTAAAGCCACATTCAGAAAGCAAAGTTTACCTTTCTGAGAAAGAGCTCATGTCTGTTAAACAATTGTTTATTGAAATATCAAGTTGTCTGACGTGATATTCTAAAAGTTTAACAGTTTCTACATGTTTGGTATGGACACTTCGAAATGTTATACGTCTAGATCAATCTAAACATTATAGCACTTTTTTGAAAACCACACATTACCTAATCAACCATTTCTGTAGGTTTTATCAAAGTTGGCGGGATGAACAAACTGTACAAAGAGTATCCAAACGCTATACCGCAACCCCTCGTGAATAATTCTGGGTGTGGTATACCGACGGACGAAGCTTTCCATCTCCTTAGAGATGCGACAACCAGTGATCTTCCATGGCCAGGAAATGTTTTTGGTATAACTATTCTCGGTACATGGTACTTTTGTTCGGATCAGGTAAATTCTTCGCATTCAATTTTACACAATATATTGATATACATTTGACATAAGTAAAATTATTTCTCCATACCATTAACGTCTCTAGACAAGTCTAAAACTTAGTAAGTTCCTGTCTTATGTCCGTTTCTTCGTCCACATATTTTTATTGCTTATTTATTATACATCATCTCCTTAAAAGGTTGCGAACTGCCATCAATAATCATATTTCTAAATCAAAGGCAATTGGTGCAAATAGATCAACACATAATGACGATCTTATACATGTAATAGTCCATAATTGCGCAATATAGTTCATATATGAGTAAAATAAAACAATAAAATATTTTGATATTTATTATGCTCGGTGGCTTGTTAAAATTCTTTTTTCAGTTATTTAAATATCACAGAAACGTAGTTTGTGCCGTGTGGCGGCTGTTATATGTCTCCCTGTACATCCAGTCAGTTCTGTTTTCAATTACATACTTTGAAGGCCGTGGAACACGAGTTATATATATGTGTATATGTGTAAATATTGTATCATTTAGCCCCTTGAAGGCCGTTGTCATTAATGCTTTATTTTCCTCTCTGCTTTTCGGCTGTGTGATGAGCAGGTGTTTTCTGAGTGTGTCTTTTCCCCGAGTGTGCCTGTTTCTCTAGTCTAACATATTTATAAATCTTCTTTTGAAGATAAGCAGAGTTACATTCCGAAATGTTGCCTCGTAGTTTTCAAGTTGGTCTGAAACAGACATTTCAGTAAGACCTACTGTAATTTTTCTGTGGTACAGGTTCTAGTTCAGAGGTCACTGGCGGCGAAGAACATGCACCACGTAAAAGGTGGTTCTATTCTGGCAGCTTACCTAAAAATTCTTCCCTTATATACAATTGTGTTTCCTGGAATGATAAGCAGAGTGCTATTCACAGGTGAGAAGGAAACGATTCTTAGTTTTATTTCAGCCAAGTCAACAATAAATATTTTTCACACTTTAAAAAGTTATCAGTGGTAGCTTGTGCCCCAAAGAGCACAATCTTAATGTTGTTTATGACCAACCAATATAATCTTGCTACTTTGTGTTGTCGCTGCTTATTTTGAAAGTTTTTCGGCATTGAGGATAGTATAAAAGCACTTCCATAAACAATTATTTAATTTAGATCAAGTTGCCTGCGTGGATCCAGATGTTTGTAAAGCAGTATGCGACAATCCTGCTGGTTGCACCAATATCGCTTATCCTAAACTCGTAATAGAGTTAATGCCGCTTGGTATGTCATTTTGCAGATCATCTTTGAAATGAATTTGTTAAAGTTGTTGCTTGTTTATGCTCATTTTTGAATAATTATAAAAAAATCAACGTCATTTAAAAAATAAATAAAATATGTTCCGAAATTTCGAAAAGCGCCTTCATTCAATCAGTGCTGATATCAGTTACATCCTTTGAAGGTCGTTGAGCACGATACTTATGTATGTTTAATTACTTTTGTTTTAATATTTCGGCCTATTTTAAGATGGGTGGTTTCAATATCCAAATCAATATAGATTTGGATATTGTTAATTTTTGCGTTTGGCTTCTCTGTGGTATGAAGGATTTATATTCTCAGATCCCCTGTTAAATTTTATTCTATTAAGTTCCGCCCATTATTTTCTCGATTAGGGCATAACCCTTCTTTTATCCTGGAACCATACGCCGCTGATCATGGAATGATCTGGACATACCGCATTGAAGGTTCCATGTTCACCGCCATATGCATACCATCGTTTAGGATGGCTCACATCTTTACTTGTTACTCGAGTAAATATTGAGTTGCTCTCAACCCGGGGCTAGGCGGCGTGGGCAGTTATATGCATTTCTAGTACAGCTTATGATCAGGCTTAATCACACCGAGCCTGCAATATTTTTTATAATTTTTGTGTTCAATGGTTTTCAGAGTTCCTTTTTCATCTTTTCCAAAATTCATGCATTTTAGGCTATAAGAAAGGATTGTATTAAAAAAATCGCTTTTATTCATTAGATTTTGCCATTTTTTACCAATCGGATTTACATCAACCCGTTATGGAAAGACTTGCGAATCATATCTACTTGACTAACTAGTTGTTAACTTCAAACGTGTTGTTTTCAGTTTCTTGATATATATATAACTTTCCAATGGCTTTTAAAATAGCTGTAAAGGGCATTTGAACGCCACAAAACACCACAAACAATCTAAAAATCGCAGGCTAGATTTGTTTGAGCCTGTTCATAGACAGTAATAGGAATGCACATAACCGCCCACGCCGCTTAGCTCCGGGTTCAGCGCAATTTATATTTGCACAGATATATGTAGCGGGGTCAACAACCTCGAGGGCAACCAACCGATACCACTATTTAGTAGAGACTTTTTACAGCTGCCACACGCCAAAGAAACTCTACTGTTTAAGTATTTGAAAAGGGAACATTGAAAGCCGCAGAACACAGCAAAAAATCAAAATATCACAGGCTCAGTTCGGTTAAGCCATCTCCTGGGAAGTAATAGAAGTGCATATTACTGTGTTCGCCGCCTAGAACCGAGTTGAGCGCAAATCTGTATAAACACGGAGTTTCATGATCAACGACCTTCAAAGGGCGTTACCGATAAAATCACTGACGAACGAACGGGAATACTTTTTACAGCCGACACACACCACAACGCAACAGTAACTGTGATATTTAAAAAGATGTTAGATAAACTAGCTGCTATGTTAGAGATCTGAAAGAACTGACGTTTGTTGTTTTGTTTACATCTCTCTGATCAGGCTGATGCTAGTTGTTATGTTTACAGGTCTTAAAGGGCTGATGCTTGCTGCCATGATGGCTGCATTGATGAGTTCTCTTACATCAGTATTCAACAGCTCTAGCACAATATTTACCATGGATATTTGGCACAGGATGAGACCGGGAGCTTCAGATGGAGAACTGCTTGTTGTAGGCAGGTAATAAGAATCTTATAATCTTTTATAACTACATGATGTCTATTGCATTTGAAAGAGTCAGTTCAAATCACCTGTTTTATAAATTATGGCATTCGGTTTCCTACGTATAAAGACATTTAGTTATCTATTGCTTTAAGCCCACTGTGTACTATTTTATGATGTCGGGCAACGATATTTGGTGACATTAAAAATATCATAATATATTTTGTTTCAGGTTATTTGTGTTGGTTTTAGTAGTAATAAGCGTTGTATGGATACCTGTGTTACAGGCATCACAAGGGGGACAACTCTTTTATTACATCCAATCTGTCACCGGTTACCTAGCACCGCCCGTGCTATCACTTTATCTACTGGCTATACTTTGGAAGAGAACTAATGAAATGGTAAAGTACTTAATGTGCACTTAAAATTACTTAATTTTCATTCGGATCAATTAAGTTAAAACATAGATGTGTATAATTTTTATTTTTATTGTTTACGATTCAAAACAGAAATATTCTATAGTTTATTTCGTTGACTCGTAATTCATTTCATTATATACAACTCACTGTGTTACTTCAGGGAGCATTTTGGGGACTTGTGATTGGTTTGCTGGTCGGACTTACCCGGATGGGACTGGATTTCGGATACGGAAGTCCGGCATGTGGCGAAGAGGACGAGCGTCCCCTGATCATATCCAAAGTTCATTTCCTCCACTTTACAATCCTGCTTTTCTTCATTAGTTTGTTGACGACTTTTGTTGTTACTCTTTTGACGCCACCAATTAACGAGAGGCATGTAGGTTAACTGAGAAGAACAATTATTTGTTTATTTCCAAGCAAAAGTAAAACTAGAATTTGTTAACTTTAAGTATATATTTGCAAAATGTTTAAGGCGTACATGCATGTTGCACGGCCAGTTTTTTTTATAGAGATTTGATTTATAACCTTAACAAACGATAATTTGAAATTCGCTAAGTTACTCATATCAGTAAATTCGAACAGAAACGCTACCAACATGATATTCATGCCTTTGAATATCTGATGATTAGTTGATCATAAATGCTTACTTCTTTGTATGCAAGAAGCTTAAAAGTTTATAGGGTTTTATAACGAGATCTTATAAAGAACATAGAAGCTCGATCTGTTTTTAATTTCTGTCATTATGTTCTCAATGCTATAAGCGTCTTATGTTTTATATGTGTGCATGCTTTTGTTTGTCGAGCTGATGGAAGGGTTAGAGATAATTCACCAGGACAACTTGTATATGTATGCTCATCAGATATCAGAATCTGTTGGTGCAAGTGTGAGATAATAGTGCAACCCAAAATCAATGTGGCAAATTGTAAGTTACAGTCCAAGGCGGTTCCCCTCAGGTTCTTTTTTTCTGATAATAATTTGTGGTGTCTTTTTGAAATGATTTTTATATAATTCCAACCTCTCTTTTTTCCTACTTTTTGTTGCGAATGGAGGATGTGTTTTCTGGGTGTGGTAATTTTTGAAATGCATATTTCACTTTTTATAAATATACGGTAGTTTTATACGGTAGTTTTTTCTGTTTCTTCTTCATTTAGGCTTTATGAATATTTTGAAATAAAGCTTGGGTACCTCGTTCATATTACCGTAGCACCCTTTGTTGCTGATATATTTATACTGCTGTGACCGAAACTTTATTATGTCTGTTTGTGAACATCAAGATGACATTACAATAGTCTAAAAAAACGCTTACTTGTATTTTGATAATTTGTAAATATCGATGATAACCATTGTTTAGTTTTGTTTAATAAAGCAAAAAAAAATAAAATAAAAAGGCGTCAGCCCAGTCCTTTTTTTACCTATCTTTTTCAAATAAAGTTCGCAACCGTTGAGCATTTTAAATAGTGATTTAAATATCGTTCATTTTCAGATTTTGAGTGCTGGCAACATTTTACGTTGTTGGCGTTTTTGAGGCCTATTGACTTTTTTATAATTGTAAAATTTTTAAACATTTCCCTTCGTAATGGCAATGGGAAGGTTGATATTGTATATTTGAAAAGTGAAATACGCAGACAAAGTCACATTCACATTCCCCTCCGATACATTTAAGATGGATCAATAGAAAGTGATAGACCGCTGGGCGGACGAGTTGATTGAGAAAGAGAGAAAACATATGATACTATGATAATATGACCCTTTTCATAAGTAAACTTCAAATAACGGCCAGTGAAACATTGATTTTCACTCTTTTGTTCAACGTTCATTTGCTGTTTTATTTTCGCAACGTTTAGCTGCAGCGACTAACGTGGTGGAGTAGACACAGTCACGAAGACAGAGTACCATTCGATGACGAACTTGATTTCAAAAAGAGAGCTGCTGAAAATTACTCGAAGCATAATCATGTCGATCAAAGTAACACACACTTTATACACTATACACTGTCGTGATTATATGGTCTTGTGTTATTTACACCACTGTTATGCCGTTAGCGGACTCGCGATGCAGCTAGAAATAAAAGCGTTTGAAGTTTGATTTTAAGTGTAGACTGTTAAATAATCGATTTCTATTCTTATAATAACTACTTTGCACAAAAATTATTTTCAGCCAATTTATGCATGATAGATCTCACGGTGCCTATCCATATCGGCTGTTTCTTTGCGAAATTCCCTATATCGGCTGTTTCTTTGCTTCGGCAACGGCTATTCTTTGCTAATAACAATGGATGGAGAGCATATGTCGAAGATTCCAGATGAAAATGTTACAGATATAAGGTATATTGTACAAAAAAAGGTTGTGCACGGAACATTAGAATGTCTAAACTATGCATTGTAGTGTTTACTTTTTAAATATCGGCGATTGTGGCCGAAATCTCGATGAAACTAGTTGACGATACACAGACGTAGAGCACAGATCCAGCTTTTCCGCAGTCTATAACGAGTGTTTGCTTTTATATCTAACGTATCAAGCGATATATTATATTCATTTCTTCAATATTCTTCCAAAAATACTTACAAATAGGTAAAAATATTAATAGATTTATCCAAAACCATTTACTTTCGGTTTAATTGGGGCACCGGCGGCCTCTCTGCTCACCAGTTTTTGATGCACAGGCTGACTGTCTGCATTGCGCACAGGTAGGCTCAATGATAATGACCACTTAGGCACCTGTTTACTCACTGTATAATGGACAATTTAGAATTTTGTCACTGCATTCTCCTTATTAGAATGTAAATTAACGTTACATGAGCAGGGGACTTCGAAGTTAAACGAGACACCTTAAGGTTTATCGCAACTGTGTTAGTATCCTTTTTATGTAAGGTTAATGCATACATTGCTAAATGTTTATGAAAATGCTAATAGATATGTTTAACAATAATAAAGCTTTACAAAACTTTACCAAGTTTAAAACACTTATTTGATATGTATAGCCTATGTACATTCTATATTGCATTCGCCGGTTCATTCGTTCGTCCGTTCGTTCATCGTCCGTTTTCCATCAACCGATCGTCCGTCGGTCGTTCTTTCTCTAATCCATTCCTACCTCTCTCCGTTCATTCGTCCTTTCATCCACCTGAACGTCCTTCCGTCCGTCCATTCATATTTCTCCCTAGTGGTCCGTTTCATTGAACCTTTTCTATAAAATGATCATTTGGTTGTATAGCTTTACATAATATTATCTGAACAATTTTCTTTAAAATCACTTTTTATACGCCCGTCGAAAATAGGTCGTATTATGGGAACACCCATGGCGGCCAGGCGAGCGGGCGTCCAACCTCTGTAGTGGCTTGTTCAGATAATATTATGTAAGGCTATACAACCAAATGATCATTTTATAGAAAAGGTTCAATGAAACGGACTACTAGGGAGAAGTATGAATGGACGGACGGATGGACGTTCAGGTGGATAAAAGGACGAATGAACGGAGAGAGGGAGGAAGGGATGAGAGAAAGAACCGACCGACGGACGATCGGTTGATGGTAAACGGACGATGAACGAACGGACGAACGAATGAACCGGCGAATAAACCAATAAATGGGCAAGTGGAGTTCTGTGCTAAAACTGCAATATAGAATGTACATAGGCTGTACATATCAAATAAGTGTTTTAACCTTGTTAAAGTTTTGAAAAGCTTTATTATTGTTAAACATATCTATTAGCATTTTCATAAACATTTAGCAATGTATGCATTAACCTTACATAAAAAGGATACTAACACAGTTGCGATAAACCTTAAGGTTTCTCGTTCAACTTCGAAGTCACCTGCTCATGTAACGTTAATTTACATTCTAATAAGGAGAATGCAGTGGCAAAATTCTAAATTGTCCATAATACAGTGAGTAAACAGGTGCCTAAGTAGTCATTATCATTGAGCCTACCTGTGCGCAATGCAGAGAGTCAGCCTGTGCATCAAAAACTGGTGAGCAGAGAGGCCGCCGGTGCCCCAGTTAAACCGATAGTAAAGGGTTTTGGATAAATCTATTAATATTTCTACCTATTTGTAAGTATTTTTTGGAAGAATATTGAAGAAATGAATATAATATATCGCTTGATATGTTTGATATCAAAGCAAACACTCGTTATAGACTGCAGAAAATCTGGATCTGTGCTCTACGTCTGTGTATCGTCAACTAGTTTCATCGAGATTTCGGCCACAATCGCCGACATTTAAAAAGTAAACACGACAATGCATAGTTTAGACATTCTAATGTTCCGTGCACAACCTTTTTTGTACAATATACCTAATATCTGTAACATTTGCGTCTGGAATCTCTCACATCTGCTCTCCATCCATTGTTATTAGCAAAGAATAGCCGTTGCCGAAGCAAAGAAACAGCCGATATAGCGAATTTCGCAAAGAAACAGCCGATATGGATAGGCATCGTGGATCTGCGTGTTATTTATTACTGTTGCAGAAGATCTTCCCCGGTGGCGCCGCACCATTTACTTGATATGCGGTTATGAAACTCCTCAACCACCTGCTGATGTCAGTGAGGAAGAGAAGAAAGAACAAGAAAGACTTCTTACTTCCATCGAGGAAAAACCCACGTGGAAGTGGTTTGTTAATATTAATGCTTTAGTTCTGATGACGATCGGTATATTCCTCTGGGGATTTTACTCCTAACCTTCTACATTACAAAGAAATAAGAAACAAATTGTGGACAAAAAAATAAATATGCATCAAACTGTGAACAACTATGGATTCTGTATGCGTCATCATGAAACATATTCTATTTGTCAAATAGAATACAGGCAAATAAAGGCAAAACCTGCATACCGTATAAGTTGTTGTTCTGCGGTAACTTTATTTCAGCTATTTCTGCGGTCAGTTAAATGACCGCAAATAAAAATCCGCAGAATATTTGTCCACGTTCACTTTGTATCGGTCACGGTTTGCGTCCTCCATTTTGACCTTAAACGTGTCTAAGATAATTACGAATAATGACCGACGTTGTGTAACTGTTTGTCGTCGGTTTGGATGTACTTGCTGATTATACGTTCTTTAATACGCAATATTTGAATAAATATTTGAGAAAAAGATATTTTAATTCTTTTAATCGAGTTGATTTTGTCTTTTGTATTCCCGGCGAGTAACTGTTTGTCGTCGTTTTGCATGTACTTTCTGATTATACGTTCTTCAATTTATGAGTAAAGGTATTTTAATTCTTTTAATCGAGTTGTTTTGTTCTTTTGTATTCCTGTAGTAAACGCACATAAACCAAGGGTGAGCGATGTTTCAATGTTTTCTGGTCTTGCAAAATATACCGAGTCAACCGAGTCATGCTTGAAGTCGATGTGAAATAAAAATCTTATTAATTAAATCAATGTTCATTAATATAATTTACATTACATTGTTCTGTATTGTTTAAAAATAAATATGTATGGTGATGACAACGTTCGTTCGTTAATTTAGTAAGTTGTTGTTTTATACTTTCACTTTTAACAGAGACCGCAGAATTAAAGTTCGATTTATGTCTGAGCTTGATGCCACAGAAATAATGTGCGCAGCAATAAAAACACCCATGAATTTTGAAAAAAAAAACCCGCAGAATTTGGAGCCCACAGAAAAAACCACTTATACATATAAACTTTTGGAAAGATAAATAAGATTGAATGTTGGATGATGTACTGTACACCAAAAGATGTAACAGTATTAGAAAGTATTGTTTAATCCAAATTATACTTAATATGCTTTGTAATAAAAACATACTTAAGAAGACGAGATATTCTCCTATGTCAACGAAACTCCAGAAATTATTTATTTTTCTGTGTTCGATCGAAAAGAAAAGAATTTACACAGACAGCAAAAACCTTGCGATACAATGAATACGACATACCTTACCTTTCGTTCTGCCACCTCTATTCAAATAATGAATTTTGATTTGATATACATTTCAACTACCATTAATAGATATACATGAGAATTTCAAAAATAATTCGCGCCAGACCTGGTTTAATAGCGCGCTTACAGTATTACGTATTGGGTGGTTAAATCACTTGATAACTTTCGAAATAACTTAAAAATGATATTGCTGTAGCAGGGAGCGAACGGAACAAATATTCTTATTAAGATACATTTGTGCAAAGTTTCATTGAATGGCATTTTGCCCTTATTGAGATTTTGATAATTTTCTTTTTATCGATGAACAAACTGGGGAGGAGTGTGGTAAGCCTTTAAGTCTTTCAAAACTTCAATCAGCGTACATTTATGCTAAATAATTGTTTAGCTTTTCAAAGGTATATTCTGCACGTTTTGCTACTTCCTAGTGCGTAAATTAAGGCTAAACAGTTTTAATAACTGCTTATTGATGTATACGGACCAACGGCATTTACTGATTCGATTTACGCCAAACCAGCTGGGTTCCTAAATATCTCAAATGAACATGAATCTCACTTATTTCGGGTGTAATTTACGATTGTATTATAAACTGCAATGTAATAAACGCTTACATTAAACTGATGTAAAATTTAGTGAGACGTCAGTTTAGATCTAAAATGATCACTTTATTTTGTTAGTAACCACGGTGTTTAAACAATAAAATTAAACTAGAAATGTGTCCATAGGACACGGATGCCCCCGCTATGCATGTTTGTCATGGTGAACATTTATACCAAGTTATTTGAAAATCCAATAAGTAATAACAAACTCACAGCCCAGACAAGAAAATTCTGGTTTTAGTAATAGTGACCTTGACCTTGGACCTACAGGCATGGGAATTGTACACAACACAACGCCTTGTCATAGTGAACATTTGTGCCAAATTATTTTGAAATCACTCTGTTAATAACGAAGTTATAGCCAGTACAAGAAATTTCTATTTTTTGTAACAGTGACCTTGACCTTGGACCTACAGGCATGGGTATTGTACACAACACATCGTCTTGATATAATGAACATTTATACCAAGTTATTTTAAAATCCTTTCATAAGAAATAACAAAGTAACAGAGCAGACAAGATTTTTATAACAAAATTCTATTTTTAGTAACAGTGACCTTGACCTTTGACCTTTAGGCATGGGTGTTGAACACGACACACCGCCTTATAATGGTGAACATTTGTGCCAAGTTATTTTGAAATCCCTCCATTCATAAGGAAGTTACAGCCTGGACAAGAAAATTCTATTTTTAGTAACAGCGACCTTGACCTTGGACCTACAGTCATGGGTATTGTACGCGACACACCGTCTTGATATGATGAACATTTATACCAAGTTATTTTAAAATCCAGTACGAAATAACAAAGTAACAGAGCGGACAAGATTTTTCCAACAAAATTCTATTTTTAGTAACAGTGACCTTGACCTTGGACCTACAGGCATGGGTTTTGTACGCGACACACCGCCTTGTCATGGTGAACAATTGTGCCAAGTTATTTTGAAATCCCTCCATTTATAAGGAAGTTACAGCCCGGACAAGAAAATTCTATTTTTAGTAACAGTGACCTTGACCTTGAACCTACAGGCATGGGTATTGTACACGACACACCGTCTTGATATGGTGAACATTCATACCAAGTTATTTTAAAATCCAATAAGAAATAACAAAGTTACAGAGCGGACACGATTTTCGAACATACACACACACTGACACACACACACACACACACACACACACACACACACACACGCACACACAGCCAGGGTGAACACTATATGCCCTTCCGCCATTACATGGCGGGGGCATAACAAAACTGCAAATAAGAAAAATGTCACAGAAATGTAAATTCAGCACGAGATGCGTTATAAATAATTACCAATGAAAAGCAGGAGCGAAAAGATCGGAATCGGAAGAATCGGTTTGAGCGTAATGATCGTTTGGAGCGCATTGTCTGGCGTTATAGTTAATGACCAACGAAAATCGGGAGCGAAAAAATCGGAATCGGAAGAATCGGTTTGAGCGTCAAGATGGTTTGGAGCGCATTGTCTGGAGTGAAAAAATTGGAGTGCAATCGAATTGGAATTGGACCGCAATGGGAATGAAATCGGATCGGTTATAGATGACATTAGGATCGGAAGCGGACCGGATCGGAATCGGAAAATTGTCAATTTCATAATTTTCAGTACTGAAACATTTATGTTAGATTTAGTACCTCTATTTTTAAACAAGTACTAGGCATCCCAATGGGTACTTTTTGTGTACCCCTTAATGCTGAAGGGGAAATATGCGGTTAAAAAAAATGCTACATAAACAAACCGTTTACCGCGGTACGTCTTGTCTCACCGAGAATAGTAATAAGACGTTTTAATTAATAAAATATTTTTGCCAGCGATAGAAAATCGAAGCGGGCGTTCTAAAACGTATGCGGCGGGGCCTGAGAAACGAATTATTAATTTTTAGCCTAATTCATAAATGTTATTCCGGCTGCTGTTAAACGCCCTACTGAAGTCTCAACAGTCTCAAAGTCACGCAAGCTTTCAGCATTCGAGTCGATCGGTTTCTCTGTGTCTCCCATAGGCTAGGAATCTTTTCCATATTACAATTGTTTTGTGGTTGCGCTCTTGCTGTAGATGTCACTGGGCTAAAATGTGACACTCTATATGACAGGTTATCCAATTTGATATAGCGAGCTCAAGGTAAACGTGCGAAACAACACTATGTGGTATTGACCGAGTTTTAGAAAAAAAACTTAAAAAAAACTTATAAAAAGGTGAAATATGCATATCAGGAATTGCCATATTCAGAAAAACAGCCTCCCCACACAGTCAAGAAGAAGAAGAAGAAGAAGAAGCAGAAGAAGAGAGAGAGAGAGAGAGAGAGAGAGAGAGAGAGAGAGAGAGAGAGAGAGAGAGAGAGAGAGAGAGAATGAGAGAGAGAGAGAGAGAGAGAGAGAGAGAGAGAGAGAGAGCGTGGTTAATAAAATGATCAATTTCAAAAAAGACACAACAAACAATTAACAAAAACATAAATAAATATACAACATTTTAACAATTTTCAGGTGAAGTCAGAAGAAAATCCATCATATTAATGCATGAAAATGTAAAGTTTGTATATGTATCTTAAAGTTATTTTATCTGTGTCCTGTTTCTTTTCTCGCTGAGTATATATTTATGTAGCTCCCGAGTGTATGAACACGTGGGTTGGTAAGACAACATGAAAAAGAATATACATGTATACCCATTATATAAAGGGTACTTGAAAGCTGACAGTCCAACTCTGGCTGACTACTGAACTTTTATTACCTAATTAGAGAGCAGAAACCCCGCACGCTTTGGACGACGGGTGTGAACCTTTATTTTTTAATAACAACAAAAACATTTTTTTTCATATACTTTTAAATGCATTTGCTATCTAGAGGGCAAGGAATAAACTAAATATACATAATACTACAACAACACGTCTTTGGTGAAACAGGCAAATATGCGACATTAATGCTATGCTAGTAATGTAGAAATATTTAATGCTTTGACTTTTTACGTAGTTATATATTTTTAGTTTAAAAAAATCCATATTTTTTCTTATGCGTAAACGGCAGCCCAATATAAGTTCGTTTGTATCGGTTGTAAAGTCTTTTGATAAAACACGGTTACTCAACGTCTCAGTTAAACAAAAACTTAAAATTTGGCACGTACACATTGAGTCTCAATTCCCTTCATTTCTAGTTATTGATTAGACCTTGTACACGTTCACTTATATCACAATTAAATTGTGCATAAAAACACAGTTATGATTATTCAGGTTGCCTATGTCTCGCGCGGGATTCAGCTTTGTTTGTAGTGCATTTCAGAAAGTATAAAAGAGATTTGTTTCTTCTCATCATTTATGCCATCATATTCGTTTCATTTCCACCCAGCGTGATGAACAAAGAATGATTACCAGGAAAACTGTATTCAATGTTTTAGCTGTCTTTGGCGTTGCAATCTGCGTCGCCGCGTCATATATTCAAAATCATTTTTTCTTCATTGTAAACAGCCCGTTTTCATCATTCTTTCGTAGACTTGAAGCACACCCTTAAGTCTTTTTTCTTTTTCGTCAAGTTTTTGAACATTATCGGGTAATTTGATTACCAAAGCTGTGCCCATTAAGGTATAGCGGAACCTGAAAAAAAGTATTGGAAACGAATAGATGTCCAGCTTAAAATTGATATTTCAGGTGAGAAAAATAGCATTTATTATTCTGCAACACACTTTCATTGAATTCGCCTTGGTAATCTGCATACGATATCTGTTTGTATTAAAATATCATCGTTCGTTTTGTACCGAAATTTTGTTTTGAATTTTGGCAAACGTGCATAGATTAAGCCTATTTATGTTTATATTGGGGATAATCGTGTCAAGTTTATAAAGTCGAAAGTCTTCATTTTTTATCAAAAATAAAATCAAAGGTACATTGAAGCTTTGTAGTTACGCGTTAAAACAATGACATCATACATATGTTATTTGAGGACCTCGGCGGGGAAATATGCGGTTCGAAAAAAATCGGCGAATTGGCAAAACTTATATAAGGCTTTGCAGTACAATATGTTATTAGAGATGACTACGATCTGTCAAAAGTGTTGTCTTTTCCTTTGGGCGGCCAGATATACGATATGAATTTACTATCAAAACAACGAAAAAAGTTGGCCTTATAAACGGAAGTTTATGGTTTCTCGCGTCTTCTACTGATTATTCCACGGAAGACGGAAATAATGGGAATTCCTCTTTTCAATCCTTCAATATCATTGGCCTATTAAACCACATCTTATCATAAGAGAGGTTGAGATTTAACGCGTAGGCTACACGTACACGATACTGTTTTTATCAAAATCATTATTTTCCAATAGTTTCATATATATTTTCAATTGCTTGAAATGCAATTCTGACAAAAGTCATATGCATTATTCCGTTGTTCATTTACAAGTTCGTTCAACACACAATTCTTTTTCAGAAGGGCAACAAAAATACAAATGTAACTTTTATTTTAAGTTTCAAGTAGACGTATTATTTGATAAACTTAAATAAATGAAATAATCATCAAAGGAACCAAAAATGAACATGAAATAAATGACTTACTTTTCCTCAACAAATTGATAGTCATCTTTACCGATGATATAGTACGTACTGCTCTCTGTCATTCTGGGAAAAGGACACATGTTCTTCCAAGAAAAGCTTACTAATGCGCCATTTGTATGGTTTTTAGCATTAGCACCTACAAAAAAAATTCGATTTTTGAATTGCAAAGAAAGCACTAAGCGCCTGCCCTATTGATTAAATGATATTTTAGTCAAATTTAAAATAACCACCGATATTTAATCAAAAACCATAAATACGCCATCTGTATTCAATTATTCAGCTTTAAAATAATGATAACAGTTTCCACCAAATAAACATATCTTTGATAAAATGTACTAACTTATTCTTTAAATACTGACTAAAGACTCACCATGGTGAATATTTTGTATCACCCTGGCTTCAGCTAGATTGTTCTTTGTAAATGAATCATTCCAAACTCCCAGTACCTCCACAGACATCGCTGCAAATATGTTTTAAAACATGTCTTTCAAACAATAAATGTGCATGCCAAAGAAATTTTTCTAAAATTTTCTTCTTTATACAAGGTAATATATTTCAAGCGTATTTTAAGTTCAAACGGTTGACTCGGGTGTACCAGTATGAATAACATATTGTTGGTTATTAATACAACAAACAGAATAGAAAATAATTTTAATTACAATAAAATTACCTCTGATTCACAGATTACACTTTATTATAATTTTATTGCGACTTTCCAAATTCAAAGTACAGCTATAAGCCTGTCGGCCATATTGTCACAAGTGATCTTCATGAGAGCAAATTCATTAAATCAGTAATTAAATTTCTATATTTATTTCAATGTAGTCTTTGTCTTTAAGCTTTTTTGCAATAAATGGCGAAAATGAACATGCTTAGGCTAGTGCTATTTCTATGGGGAAAAAGAACAACGGCAAATATTCAAAATAATTAACATTTGCATATCTTTTTGTTATATTTGTTACTGCGAATGCTTCTGATGAACTTAACTCTTTTGCCATCTTGTGAACGTTGATAAAGTAAATTATCTTAGTTTAGATTTTTGAAATGTATCTTTAAAATATGTAGGTTCAAAATAACTTAAGTTTTCGTTTCGGTACAGATATTTCGTTCAAATGATTTTCTGATCTCATTTGTTTGGATGTAAATAGAATTTTAGAGACTTTTTATGCCCATCTATATTTCTTTACTGTCCTAACTTTTCATATATTTAAAAAGTTGAAATACCTTTATAATATTAACTTGTTTGGAAGATTGAGTAGCATATTTTGCCGTTGTTTTTTTCCTCGTCATCGTGTTCTTGCTGAATTGACTCTGTGCTCTGGTCTCGGTAAGACAATCGAGTACCAACCCCTTGGCTTTGCAATGCTTTTAGCTTCTTATGATTTATATGTGTGTGTGATTTTGCATGCAAAGTTGTTGAGCTGATTGGTGGGTTGGAGTTATTTCACCAAGACAACTTGTACTTGTTTGCTGATATGAGAACCTGTTGGGACAAGTGTGAGGTTGATGCACCCTAGAACCTGGTTTAAACCTCCATTGGCAATTTGTCTGCCACTGACCGTCCCAAGCGGAAACCCCTCGGGTTCTTATTTTTGTTAATTGTTTGTGGTGTCTGTTTTAAACTGATCATTTTAATAACCATTATCTCTCTTTCTTCTTAGCTGAGTGGGGAGGCTGTGTCTGAAATTTGGCAATTCCTGATATGCCTATTTCACTTTTTTATAATCTGGCCACCAAATAGTGTTACTGAGTATTTTTTCTGAAACATGTCTAGTCTAGGAGAATCAAGTCACTGATTACTCTTAAACGGTCACGACTTGCGTGATTTAGTCACATTAATTCTTAAAATCTTTTCATAAAGACATAAATGACACATTTAATGCCACTGAGCATAACAAATATATAAATCATTGCAGGCTATATTTTAATAAAACTGTTGAGCATATTACTGCCAACACCGCCAAGCCTTGGTTAGATGCAATAAACAGTACACATTTTGAACTATTTTAAACGATGGTGTGTATATGACGGTAACATGGAACATTCAATGCAGTATTTTTAGAGTAATCATATGACCAGCGGTCAATGGTCCCAAGATAAAGGAATGGATTATCCTTAAAAAATAATAGGCGGATCTAAAGATAATAGACTTTCGAAGATCAAAATTTGCATTTATACAAATATGTATTACATAATCCGTTAAAAAGGTAGCGATTTGTGAGTGCCTTTAAGACTTTATGTTATTTCTATGTTATGTGAGAGACTTTATGTTATCTCTTTCTACCAAACATCAAGATGATATTATTACACCTTTTATAACCTTGAGGTACCTTGATGATTTATTAAATAAAGATAATAACCATTTTCCATCACTAGTTAATAAGATTTATCCTAAAGAACTACAGCTTAAAGCGAACATTTCAGAAAAGCAAGCAAACTTTCTTTATTTAAATCTGTCATTGGAAACGGTTACGCCACTACTAAAATATATGAAAAAAAGAGATGATTTTAATTTTTAAGTAGTAAATTTTCCGTTTTTAGACGACGATGCTCCTCGTGCAACATCTAACGGGGTTCATATCTCACAGTTTGTTCGCTTTTCAAGTGCTTACACCGATGTGAATGATTTCAAAGAACGTAATCTATGCATTACAGAAAATTTTAAAACAGGGTTATCGGTATCAAAAATTAAGGAAAACCTTTTGCAAGTTTTATCGCCGATACCCAGATCTAATTCATCAACACAGGTGCAGTTTTAAATCACTATTGCAATAAGGTATTTCGCAGCCGTTTTTTTTATGGAGATTTATTTTACAAACTTAAGCAGATAAAAGACAATGTTAATTTCTCCCGGTTGTTCATAAAAACCATCTGTAAATTTAAAAAGAAAGGTTACCAACATGATATTTTACAGCGTTCTGCAGGCCTGGCGAATAATTCATCTTCAGTTGATCATTATGCTTACCACTTTGGTTGCACGACGGTGGCAGGGGTTGAAGAGTTTATGAAGGTTAATGGAGTATCTTTTGTTATAAGAGTTGAAGCTCGATTCGTTTCTTTTATCCCTGTCATCGTGTTCTTGCTGATTTTACTACAGGAGCTCTGGTCTCGGTAAGATCATTGAGTAATCGCCCTTTGGTTTTGCAATGCTGTTGGATTCTTATGTTTTATATGTTTGTGTGCTTTTGCATGCAACATTGTTGAGCCGATGGGTGGGTTGGAGTTATTTTACCAAGATAACTTGTACTTGTTTTGCGATATGAGAACCTGTTGGCGCAAGTGTGAGGTTGGAGCACACTGGAACCTGGTTTAAACCCCCAAATTGTTTTGCCACTGACCGTTCCAAGGCGGTAATCCCTCGGGTTCTCACTTTCGTTGATTGTTTGTGGCATCCATATTGAAATTGATTATTGTAATACCATGCTCTCTTTTCCTCTCTACTGTTTGGCTGTGTGGGGAGGCTGTGTTTGCTGGCTGTGGCCATCCCTGATATGCATATGTCACATTTTTTAACTATAAGACCATACATTTGATTGCAAGCAGGGTTTTCATGCATAAATGGTTTGTATCATTTGGGGGGGGGGGGGGGTAGTTCTTTTATTTTATTTAAAAATGCAAATTTGTTCCTTTTTTAATTGGTAAATGTACAGTTAATAAGGTAACATATGCGTAGAAAAAGCAAAACAAACAAGCTATATCTCGGCATCAAAAAGTTCATCTAAAGCTTTAGGTTTTTGACGGAATGTGCCTTTTTAAATTTTTTTTAACTGTTTCACGTTACATTTTTTGAATGTTGGTATTTATCTAATCTGTCCTTGCAACATATTTATTTAGCGTATATTTATTTAGGAATTTGATAGAAAAACTCATATACTATTAGATAATCTTTTTTGAGATATTTGTATTTTGCATGATATAGTGTTATACAAGGTCAACTTATTTGTATTCTTGTATTTGATTATGTGATTGTTAGACACATGCGCCGACTTTCTTAAGCCAGAAATCGAATAGACTCATTAATAAAAATACTTCTGCGACACTTTCAGTTCTTAGAACCAGACGTGTCACACTTCAGCTTTTTAAACTAAGGTTCCTTTCAACGCCGACAGTCTTTCAACGCTTTCAAAGCTTTGATTATCAAGAGTCATCACATGACTGGTATTTTTGCGTTGTATAAAGGTTTTCAGTACAGAAGAATTCAAGGAACTTACCGAGGTTCAATTAACAAGAGGTACATTTTTATCTCGGAGATTTGTCCATCTTGTTTTCTCAGTATTGAGGTTTGCCTGTACTTGTCATAAATTAATATGAAAAAGTTAGTTTTGATTTGTTGAATTGTATGTGTCATTAGTACACAAAAATTTCGAGAACTTACCATAGTTAGCTTTTTCAGGGTTGCATGTGTATTGTTTCAAAGATATAGCTGGGGTGGCTAATAAACTTATCTCGTCTTCCACAGGCTGTGAGCATATACCTGAAATTGATATAAAACCAAACATGTTAATATGAGGTTTCATAATCAATATAATTAATAAATAAACTAAATAAAAATAAAAAAGTCCAAACGACAGCTTCAAAAACATGCAAATATACGAAAATATTACAGAATCAGTACTGTGAGAAATCACCCCGTACATTCAACGTGCAGTTACAGTTGCGTTCTTTGAAGGCCGATGAGCACGATACTTTTATACGTAAGAAATTCTTCTAAAAATACTTATGTTTTAATATTTCAGCCAGTTTTAAGATGGGTGGTTTCGTTATCCCAGCATAAATAGATTTGGATATAGTTCAATCACCCCTAGGATATACTTCCTGTTTTTTAATTTTTAATCTTTGGGCATCTCTGTTATATACATGATTTGTATTCTCAGATCCGCTGTCAAAATTCGTTATTGTTTAGTTCCGAAAATTGTTTTCACGTTTAGGGCAAACCAATTCTTTAATCTGGGGACCATACGCCACCAGACCTGGGTTCAATTAGTTTGAAAAGTAATTAATTAATTATAATTAAATCAGAAATACTTCAATTAAATTACAATTATAATTACTTGCTTTTACCATAAGTAATTAATTAAAATTATTTTAAGGAAAATAATTTATTATTTTTAAATTATTTTTAATTACTTAAAAAGGGTAATTAATTATAATTAATTAAATTATAATTGTAACTGGACTCAGGTCTGTACGTCACTGATCATGGAATGGTGTTAGTCTGATAATACCGCAGTGAAGGTTCCATGTTCACCACCGCCATATGCATACCATCGTTTTGGATGGATATGAATTGTAACGTTTACTTGTTAAGTTGCGCTTTACCAAGGTCTAAGCGCTTTTTGCAGTAATAGGCATTTCCATTTCTGCCCATGAACAGGCTCAATCAAATCGAGTGTAATATAATAAGCAACCACAGCGATATCAGATCAGTTCGTACTCAGTGAACCTATCATCAGTGCAAGCTTGCACTGGACACACTGCCTGCGGATAGGGTCAGCCGGTGTATCGCTTTGGTTGCAGACGTTATATACCCGGTAACTATAGTTATATAAACTTAGAGACGTTATCGTTAAGTTTGTTTATAACAGTAGTTATGTAAACAGTATAGGCCTATATATACTGGAGTAGCAAGGCAGTTGCTATCCATAAACCAGTGAGGCAGTATTCTATTAAGCATGCGAGAGCGGATGTCTTAGTAGCTCGTCCGAGCGACCACGACGAGGGCTCCTGGCCGACACACACTTACATTTTGTTAGTGTCGTTATTCTTATGCGGTAATTCCGCGACAATAGCCTTTGTGGCGCCGAGACCAAGGATCGACTGGGTTACAGCGGAAGGGACAATGGAGGTGCAAAGGTTAGTTCCTTTTGCTCTTTTGAATCAAATCTTAACACGATAACACGGAGCTGGTTTTAAAAATTCAAAAATGTAGGATTCTTTATTTAGAATTTACTGGGGAAAGGGGGTTATTTTTGGTTATTTTTAAGAATAAAAATGTTAGACAACGTGCCAAATTCTTGTTTAGTTAATTTTGGAAATTTAACGGTTAGATCTTTAATTGATTCGGGATCTTCTGTTTCTTTGATAAATAAAAAGATTTTTGAGAAATTAAAACCCAAACCAAAATTGTTTAAAACCAATATATCACTTAAAGCTGTAGACAACAAACAAGTAAATGTTTTAGGTTTTATATCTGTAGAAGTAAATTTAAATAACTTGAAAATTTTTCACCAATTTGTTGTAGTTTCCAACATTTCGCAAAATGTTATTTTAGGAAAGGATTTTTTAAACAGCAATGGCTGTAGAATTTTTTACGATATAAATTGTTTAATGATCAAAAATGTTAAGGTACCAATGCAAAATGATATGGAAATTTCATCAATTTTAAGATGCAAAAAGAATGTTATTTTAAAACCTTTTTCTGTTAATACAATCCAGTGTAAAGTAAAAGAAAGATCCGCGTTAAATAAAAATAAATGTTATGACATTTGCTCTCTGGAAACTGGTTTCATTTCAAAAACACAACATGTTCACTTGCAATCAAAATCTGTCAGATACCAAGTTCAGAATATACCAGTGGTCATCACTAATGCATCCAACAAACATATCAAGCTGAGACGTGGTTGCACGATCGGCAGGTTAATAAATGACACTTATGGGTCGCTAGATTCGGTACAGATAAGTTCGACCGAAGATTTGTGTATATCAAATCACCATAACAGAAAGCTTCCCCGGGGTCATACACGTTCACCTGTCAAATCAACCAGGTATGCTGTTAAGGATGGCGTAACATTGCACCAATCCAATATACAAACAACACAGTATAGACGGTCGATTAGTAGACCACAACAAAAGAATGCAAGTCATGATCCAGCAAGTATTAGACACACATTCATTACACAATCTAATACAGATAAAGGAGATTATGACTCCAATACCTACGATTACACAAGAAATAACACTACTTCTTTTACCTTTCCAAAGCAAACAGTTCAACCAGCTTATCACACCTGTAAGCCAGATTCAAATGTCTTAACTAATTTTATTAATAGGCTAAGAAAACAAATTTTTGATGTCGGAGATAAATATAAAATTTCGGAAATAAAAATCGTTTAGTTTAATCAGTAATATGGTTGTATTATTGATATTTTACAAGATGTTATAACTAGATTAGGTGTTATACTGTCGCGTTGTTAGCGCTGTGTTTAATCTTGTTTATGTTTTCCGAGCGTATCGGTAGTGTTCAAACATGTATGATTTTACATGAACAGACAAACAGTTAGATACTGTTGATGGTTTATTGCGATTAAGATGCGATGCATTTTTAGTTAATTATATTTTTGCGTGTGTATCGTGATGTCTAAATATATCTTTACTCACTTTAACGTGAGTAAATTAATTATTTCCTTATCTCATAATACGTAAAAAACACAAACAAAAACTAGGAATAGGTCGTTGTATTCAGCGGTAATATACATTAAAATTTTCAAATGTCTGTAAAGTCCAAGTTGAAGTTGCTCAAAAACTGTCCAAAGAGGTAGAAATCAGTGGGCCTGTAGTGTGCGAACCGTCCGAATGAAAAGCTGACATCCGTAGTTCTGGCTATTTAGCAGTCCAGAAGACGAACGGAAAACTTTCAACACATCTGGATAAAGCTTCGTCTAATAGTACCACTCGAACCTGAAACTAGTGAATGGCCTTAAAATATCCATATTTCTTACATGATAAATAAATATATTGTTTATGACTAAGAGAAAACAGCAAAACTCGAAACACCTGAAACAAAAATAAACACTTTATTTACACCCATTTTTCAATTTATTCTCTGAAAGTTCTGTTAAACCTCGACAACCATCCAAAAATAATATTAACAACCTATAGGGCGGGTGGGCGGGTGCCGACATGTTTACCGCTGAATAGAAACGCCTCGAATGGTGTACACAGATAAAACCAACACTTAAATAGCCTAATCGCACGAGATACACGCACCTTTTCCCTCCACACTGACAATTACCGTCAAGTTCGTATTATTCGAAACGGAAATAATTTCATTTACTCACTTTAACGTGAGTAAATTAATTATTTCCTTATCTCATAATACGTAAAAAACACAAACAAAAACTAGGAATAGGTCGTTGTATTCAGCGGTAATATCGAATCAAACAAAGAGAGACAACTGATGAGAACTGCAGTTGAAAGGCATTTACATTTATAAAAATCTTAAATTGTCACACCTTTTGTAACTTGCATGCGTCGTTTCAACCTTTGAAAAGATTGTACTTCATACTATCAACAAAATGAAAATAAATTTACTCATTTATAATTTCACCAAATAATCTGGAACCATCACGGACACCTCAGCCACTGTCAAAAAACAATGTTAAGCACTTGTTTTGTTAACAACTGGTCTACAACAAAGTAGGTCTCAGGATCGTGTCATCAATCTTCAAAGAAACTGAATATTCAAAAACCACATTAACTACAAATGTACTTATTTGACACACAACGGCACCAGAGAACGTGTATCAAACACAAATAAAACACAGAAACCACAACATTGAGTTCAGGGAACATATCAAACACATATTACACAATTAACACAAGACTTAATCACAAACCAACGGCATCTGTGTGCGTAAAACCCAGACACGTTAACATATACAAGACGACAACAAGAACTGGCTAAAATTTTACTCAACAAACAAGAAAACTGCCCAGGCTACATAACTGACACTGCAAACAAACAGCAACAGTTCGTATACAAGACAACAAGAACTGGCTACAATTTTTCTCAACCAACAAGAAAACTGCACAGACTACATAACTGACACTGCAAACAAACAGCAACAGTTAGTATACAACACGACATCAAGAACTAGCTACAATTTTACTCAACAAGCAAGAAAACTGCACAGACTACATAACAAACACTGCAAACAAACAGCAACAGTTCGTACATAACTGACACTGCAAACAAACAGCAACAGTTCGTATACAACATACTTGGCACCGGGGGCCACACAACAACGGCACCGGGGGCCGTGTTCTCAAACACATAAAACACAAAATACTTGGCACCGGGGGCCACACAACAACGGCACCGGGGGCCGTGTTCTCAAACACATAAAACATAAAATACTTGGCACCGGGGGCCACACAACAACGGCACCGGGGGCCGTGTTCTCAAACACATAAAACACAAAATACTTGGCACCGGGGGCCACACAACAACGGCACCGGGGGCCGTGTTCTCAAACACATAAAACACAAAATACTTGGCACCGGGGGCCACACAACAACGGCACCGGGGGCCGTGTTCTCAAACACATAAAACACAAAATACTTGGCACCGGGGGCCACACAACAACGGCACCGGGGGCCGTGTTCTTAAACACATACAACATAAACTTTGGCACCGAGGGCCGTGTGTAAAATACAACACATATAAGCACTGTATCACACACCAATAGCACTCGGTGTGATCTTGAAATAAAGCATCTCTAAAAAAAACATTAATATTTAATAATCCTAACTATTTAACAATGTAACTACCCAAAATATTCTATTCATTAAAATAATAATTTCTAAATCGTTGACATTAAAATTGGCAGCATTTTCTCAGCGATGCATAATTCAAACGATAATATTTACTACATTTCAAATCCAGACTCAACGATACTAAAAGTCTGCCTGCAAAGTGTCTTTCACATTTGCCATGTCACTGAGAGTATCTCACTAGTTTCATCATTTGCACTAATCGTAAACTTTTTCGGACCACAATTATATCCAAAGTTATTCTTATCATTACACCGAAATTGTCAGTTTTGGCTTCAAAAAAAAACAACAAAAAAAAACATTAAAGATTGAATACGATGCTGTTAATTACATCATCTCAAAAGCCATAGATGCATTATTTACAAAAATAAGGGGATCTTATATCAACTGAATATACATAAACCACCTGAACTGCTTATTTGACACAACAGCATCAGGGACGGAGCATCAAACACACATACAACACAGAAAACACGGATCACACAGCAATGAATACAAGAGACATATCAAACACACCAGAAATCACAAACCAACGTCATCTGTATGTAAACACCATGCACAATTTCAACATAAAACCACACACCAATAATACAAAGGACTGTTATTTCAAACGTATACAAGACGACAAAAATAATCGGCTTTAAATTAACACAACAAAACAAGGAATAATTCACAGGTTACATTAATAACATTGCAAATAAACGTCAACAGCTCATACACAACACAGCTGGCACCGGGGGCCACACACCATCGGCACCGTGTTCTCATACATACAACACAAAACTGGACACCGGGAGCCACACAACAGCGGCACCTTGGGCCATGTGTCAAACAAAAAACAACACATATAGGCACTGTATCCAACAACAATAGCACTAAGTGTTATATTGAAATAAAATAACTCTAGAATAACATTTACACTTAGCGATCGTTACTTTTAACTATGTAACTTCCAATAATATTCTATTCAATAACATAATACTTTCTAAGTCGATGATATTAAAATTGATAGCATTTTCTCAATAATGCTTAAATTAAAAGACAATATTTCAACATTACAAATCCAAACTCAGCGATATTAAAAGTCTGCGTACAAACTGTCTTTCGCATTTACCACTGAGTGTCTCTCACTAGTCTTATTATTTGCACTCACCTTAGCTTCTCCGGACCGAAAACAAATGTAATCCAAAGTTATTCTTATCATACATTGAAAATCTCAGTTTTTGCTTTGAAAATTAATCAAAGATTGAATAAGAAAGCTGTTAATTACATTCTCTAAAAAAAACCTTCATTGCAATATTTACCAAAAATACAGAGATCTAAAAATGAATTCCGATTTTTATTTAAATATTGTTAATAGTCTAAAACATCTGTTTTCAATTAGAAATGTTAAATATAAAAGTCCACCAAAAAAATTCAGAAAAACTTAATGTCCGACCCTTAGATACCCAGTACTTCACGTATTCTAAAGAAAAAGCAAATGCTAAAATAGATTAATTCACATCTCTGAAATCTCATAAGAAACTGCTTTCCAAAGCGAATACCCAGTACTTCACGTATTCTAAAGAAAACAGCAAGTGCTAAAATAGATCAAATCACATCTCTGAAATCTCATAAGAAACTTCCTTCCAAAGCGAAGTTTAAATTAAGGTTTAGCCATTTCAGTAATATGTAATAATAATGTATTAGCTTTCTAACGAATACATCCAGAGAGACACATTTTCAACCAATCATCCTTACACGAATTAACAAACGTCTGCTATATGATTCCACAATTAAAATACTAGGTTTATTTTTGACTAACTAACATTTTTTCTGAATAATCTTCGATAATTACATGGCTCTCCTTACCGGCGAAAATTACAGACTGTATAAATGGTTTAATTTTAACCATTGTTGAAAATTTATGAATGTTAAAGTAAAATTACAAACTTTAGATTCTTCCCTTCCAGAATACAAAGCGTCCTTGACCTCAGACAACAGCATCAGGATCTTCAAAGCTGGCGTGGAAAAACACTTGCAACCTCCTATCAGTATGAAAGACGTCCTATATTAATATAAATAAAAACCATGTAAGCAAGAGTAACAGATACGTACAAATGCAACCATTACGTGATCTTACCGAAAGAACTATCTGTAAATATTATACACATCGTTTACATTATGGTCTCAATATTACCAAAAAGATCAAATGGCATATTCTCCAAATTTACCATTTCTTACAACTGACTGTATTTAATGCGAGAGTCGTATGTTTCAAGAATCAAATGAAAACGCATAACCAAACTTAATAATATCGTTAAAGAGAAAGGAGTATGCTGTATATTGTACACGCTTTCCATGTGCAACTGTTTTAATAACGGTACATCTATCCGTCATTACTAGTCATGTTTTTATGAAAACCATCTGATTGTTAAACGGCATGACTGTATGCAAAAAAAATAGTATTTTCACTATCACTGTTAACAAATTATCGGCTTAACATCGCTGTTTACATGTTTCAAAATAAATGTTACATTAAGTTCTCTTGTTAAAATGTACATTCACTTCTTAACTCATAATTACAATTACATTCGGGCCTCTATTACAACACTTCATTCAATATGAAAAACAGCTATTTTAGAATTACTGGTCTTGCTTCCCTCATGACAAATCACCATTTCCATTTACCGCCAACTGAAATAACCGATGTCTATAACTTCTTTTTCGGCTTAAATGATTTCTGTACAAAAAGCCAAGCAGCATTTTAATTTTCATTTTACAAAGTGGTCAACAACAGTCACATTATTTTCAAACCAAATAAGATACCCGGTTTTCTAATTTAACAAAAGCCGATGCAACAAAAAGGTACTTATCACAAAAATCTCTTAGTTTCTGGCTCCCATCGCTTCGGTTCCTGTTAAATCAGCAGCGGCGCAACCACTGGCGAAGTGCCCTACTTATCTGACTTGCAACCAATGACTTTCTATTGGAGAAAACTCCCTGTTGCCACATGTCCTTGTTGACTGTCACGTCATCTTTTAATGCGTCGAGAAGGCTTTATTCTGACACTCTGTGCTGCCTATTCTGTCTCAAACTTCAAACCTTCAGTTCACTGAATCAAGTTTTAAAAAAGCGTTGGCAACTCTCCGAGTAATCTGCTACATAAATGTGTTCTTCTCCTTGCCGACATGTTTACCGCTGAATAGAAACGCCTCGAATGGTGTACACAGATAAAACCAACACTTAAATAGCCTAATCGCACGAGATACACGCACCTTTTCCCTCCACACTGACAATTACCGTCAAGTTCGTATTATTCGAAACGGAAATAATTTCATATAGTTTCCGGTTATTAGATTTGCGCGTTTCAGTCGTAGATGCGTTGTATCATGAATTGACTTAAGTGTTAAGTCATTATTATGCAACTTGTTTGCTGAGTCTATCAGCGGAGACAATCGTGAGGTCGGTGAGCCTTTTGTTTTAAATTAAGTCATGTTCGTGACTTAGTTGCTGCGTATGTCAGCGGGAAGCCGTTTTAAATGTACGCGTATCTACCTACATTTTAGGCTTATACAGAAGTACATTTGTACGATTTTAGGCATTGGGCGCGAGTGCGCTAACAATGTCGGCAATCGAAAATGATTGTCATGTGAATCAAAAATTAATTTGTGCGGTCGTAGCACATGTTTATTTTAATGTTATCGCGAGTCTATCGCTGAAATCTATGATTGTCATTACTTTTAATGCAAGCGCAAATGCGCTATCGGTATTGACAGTTGAAGCTGTCATGTAAAAATTAATTTGTGCGGTCTCGGCACATGTTCTTTTTCATATGTATGTATTGCGTCGCGAGTACATCGCAGTCAAAATGACATTTAATTATAATTTTTGTGTGCTTGTACGCACATGTTTCCGTTTTTATATATGGTGTTATATGTTATCGCGAGTATATCGCCGTCAAAATGGGCATTAATTAGAATGTTTGTGTGCTTGTACGCACACGTTTCCGTTTTATATATATAATATTATTGAACCGCGATTGCATCGCTGTTGCATATTTTAAGTTGTGCGTCCGTACGCACATGTCAATTTTGTTTAATATTTATTGTTTGTATGAGATTTGTTTTCAATATAAGAATGAATGTAATATTTTTTAATGTTCTATTACATATTCCATGTAAATGCATTGGTTATTTTTTGCATTTCAAACAATTATTATTTTTTCTGCACGCATCAAACGTTTTCATTGTTTCATATTTTAAATAAGCGGCACAAGTTCACTGGGGAAATTTTATTACATACACAACATTTATTATATTGCACAAAAATTTAAAAACTTAATGGGGATTTATTAAATGGGAAGTAATGCCAGCGAAGTGTTGTCATTGTGCGGAGGAGATTTTGATTAGCAAGACAAGGAACATATCACACCTCCATTTCACAAGCGCATGAAACCCTGCTTACGTCAACAACAAACGAATCACTAATCACTATACCAATGTCGGATGGTCGTGCGCAAGTAGCGAGCTAACAAAAAATTTAGTTATTTCCGTAATTCCATTGTGTGGACTCAATAGTTCCATTATGTGGACTATATTATTCATTGTGTGGTCACCCTAGTGGCTTGGTTGTGGTCTAAAATCACAATCATTGTCCACTAGATGAGAAGAGGCCACCTTGGATTTCAGTCAATATCAAATTCCGTTTGAACACAATTATTTAAAGTATTACATTCGTCGTTGGATTCCAGTCAAAATCAAATTTTCGTTGGACACAAGTTTTATTATATTCATTGGACACAACTTCAAATCGTCGCATTCGTCGTTGGAAACATATATTGTGCGTTTATTTTGTGTATTTTCGCATATTGAGTATTTGAACAGAACAGAACAGAACAATACTTTATTAACTCAAACCATGAAATACAGGTACATGAGTATACAATTCATAGTAAATAACATATTCACACGTGACATGGTTAACAAACAAAAAAGTCAACAACAAAAAAAAAGAAGATGATGTAGAAAAAGGGGGAAATGTTACGAAAATTACTGATCATATAGGTTTATTATCGTAAAAAAAACAACAAGAAGATATTCTAATAGACTGCAATAAAAATTATAGACATATATATTATAGGAATGTGCTGCTTTAATGTTTTCGGTAGGTTTATTTTTAGCAACAGGCTGTTGGGTTTTCCCAATGGTGTAAAATGACGTCATACCGTCTGGGTCAAAACACGTGTAGTGAATTCGAAAGATTGTGTTTTATTGTACATGGAATTAACGTGATAGATTTAAGTGGTTTAAAAAAACAATAAGGATTTCTTTGGATTATACGATAAAGATGCTGGATTATATTTTCCGTGAATGTATTGTAATCATGTTTCTATCAGCGTGTAAATAGATCTGTAAAAATGGTAATGTTCAGCAGTGTAAACATTTTCAAAATGAAGTGATGGTTCAGTGGCTGTGCCGTTTATGGAAGTTACATTGCAGATTGTCAATGAATGGGAAATAACAACAAAAATAATAAACAAGGAAAAACAACAGCAACATTGTAACAAAACAAAGGATCAATGAATGGTTATAAAGAATTGATAAAACACACAAATGGTGACAGTAATAACAGGAGATAATAAGTTGTTGGTAATTTGCACAGTTTTAATAAATAGTTAAAATAAAACTGTTTGAAAAAAGGGGGAAAACATAAAGCGCAGCTTGTAACAGAAACTAGTGGAGTAGATCTACATAATTATGAGAATGCAACTTTGAGATATTTGAATAAGAAAATAAGATTACACAATATTTACTTATGTATAATATTATACTGGTTCATTTTGAAATAATTAAGAATCAATTACAAATTTGTTTGAACGAAATAGATCAAGGAATACATAAATATCAGTTTTGTTTAACTATGGACAGGAGTATCCTGATAAACTTGCATAGTTCCTTTAACTGTTTAATTGACTTTAAATTCAATAATTTGTTAAATTTCAATATGTTGGGTCGCGCATAATAGTATTTCTTTATATATTTCTTTCGTTCATCTACGAAAAAAGGACATTGGAGGAGGTAGTGGAATTCATCTGCGACATCATTCATATTGCATAAAAAACATTTCCTGTCTTCTATATTTACATTTTGCCATCTGCCAGTTTCACAAGGAAAAAAGTGGTTACTAGTTCTAAATCTCAGAAGACTGATATAATCTGGCTTATTAAGTTTAAGAAAATATTCTTCAAGTTTAATATTGTCCTTATAGATTGAGTAGTTTTTACCTTTTGTTGATTCTTGAAGTGTATTATGCCAATTTTGTAAATTTTGGTCTATAAGAATTTGTTTTATAGTGCCTGATATTGACATGTTTTGTAAATTTTCTTGATTATGCCATATATCTAATCTCCCTACTTCTGTTAAGATATGTTTAATTCCGGTTATCCATTTTGAAGAGAAATTTGGCAGTTGAAGCATGAATTTATAGATTTGGAATGAAATTTTGTTCTCATTTCCAGTAATAATTCTATTCCAAAATTGTATCATTCTGCTTTTTATATTTACGCTAAGTGGGTACCTTCCAAACTCTGCATATAAACAATAAAGGGGTGTTGATTTTCGCAAATTTCCAAGTTTTCTTAAAAATTCTGTATGGATTCTTTCAATAATTGTGCTATCTTCATACCCCCAAATCTCAGATGAGTATAATAAAATTGGTGTAATTGTATGATCAAATAATTTTAGGATTAGGTCTATTGGCAGACTTGTGTTATTTATTCTTTTGTAAAGCAGATACATAGCCTTCTTAGCTTGTTGAACCAGATGAGTTCTTGCAGTTAAAAAACTACCAGATTTTGAAAAGTGTGTACCTAGATATTTATATGATTTTACGATTTCAATTGGGGTATTGTTTATTTTAAATGAAAAGTTTCTGTCATTTCTTGTGCCAAAAACTATTGCTTTTGTTTTACTAATGTTAATGTTTAGATGCCATGTGCTGCAATATTCTACAAAATCATCTAGGCATGACTGAAGTTTCTGGGAGTCATCAGAGACCAAAATAGTGTCATCAGCATAAAGTAAAACAATTATTTTCAAAAAAATATCTATTTCAGGATCTATGTTATTGAACTGAATACCAGAGTTGCCCTTAGTTTCTAAATAATTTTCAAGGTCATTAAGGAAGAGAGAAAAGAGCACCGGGGACATGTTTTCTCCTTGTCTCACCCCGCAATTGCTTAAGAAAAAATTAGAAGTTTTGCCATTTTGGGAGATGCATGATTTGATGTTTGCGTACATATTTTTTATGACTCTAAAGAAATTTCCGTTTATATTTAATTCTAATATTTTAGTCCAAAGACCTACCCTCCATACTGAATCGAACGCTTGACTAAAATCAATAAAAATGCAGAAAAGTCTTTTCTTGTAATATTTAAGTATTTCAATAAGCGAGTTTAATGTAAAAATATGCTCACTTGTTGAGTAGTTTTTCCGTTTCTTGTAAACTATAGTCTGTTTCATGTGAGCTTTTATAGTCTGTCTCTTGGGAAGTGCATGACGTGTTATAGTCTGTTTCATTTCCCCGTAACACCTATTTGTGAGTGTCATTCCTAATTAAATCCACAGGGCCGCCGGGTGCTCCGCTGGGTCTTAGTGTACTAGGAGTGGAATGTTTGTTATTCGCGTTACTCACGTGCGGTGATTTGGTTCTTGTAGTGAGGTTTAACGGTGCGTCGTCACTATTCTGTCTTGTGTTGTATCGGGGACTTCGCGATCGTGCCGCATACTTTCTCATTGCTTGGCTGTATTGGTCCGCTCCGTCGCTACTCTCGGTATCGCTCTCGTCCACTGTGGAGACGGAGTCCTCCGACTCAGAGCGATCGGCCTCCATTAGAACATCAAATCGGTTCTGCGAGCGGAAGTCTTCGTCGGGTGTGCTCCTTGATGTTTTTTTGCGTTCGCTAGTGTTGGTCGGTGTGTTAAATAGTTCACCCTGTGCGCGCTGTTTTTGCATAACTGCACCCCAGTCAGGAAATTCATCTCTGATTATCTTCTTTTTAACTATTAATTTTGCTGGGTACCCAATGAACACGTCGCCTTTCTTGTTTTGTGCCTTGAGTTTCTTGTATAGCGGCCACAGTCTAGATCGAGCCTGCACAATTTCTGGGGGATAGTCTCTGTTGATCCCGTAATTAGTACCTTTTAATTTATATGCTTTTGACAAGATAAGGTCCACATCTTTTCTGTTTACAAAGTTGCATATAATCGGCCTGTCTTTGTTACGTGCAGGCGGGCCAATGCGATGAGCCGCTTGAACATAAATGTTCGAGATATCAAGTTCTAGGTATTCTTCGACAAATAGAGCCAACGTGTCTTCACAATTTTCGTTCAAGCCTACTTCTGGGAAACCCCTGAATATTAAATTATTTCTACGGCTTCTTGCCTCTTGGTCAATGCTTTTGTATTCTAATGTCTTAAGTCGCACATCTCTTTCTTGGTTCTCAGTTATTACAGTAAATAACGTACTTTCCACTGTATTTAGTCTTTCTGATAAGGGTTTAACACTCGACATCATTTCAAACAATGTTACAAGTTTATCATCGGTGTTCATTACCTTAAACTGTTCTTTTGTGATTTGATCGTTTTTCTCCGAAGTTCCTCCTGTTGAAATTCTTTTTCGCTTACTTCGATCTGTTCTTTCCTCATTGCTGTCTCTACTGGTTGTTTTATTTGTTTTATTTTCATTGTTATTGTTTACTTGGTCACCGTTTTCGGAAGGGCGGGAAACCGATTTTCCTTTGTCCGTTCCTTTGTTCTCCTTTTGTTTTCTATTTCTCCTTTCTCTAACCATATTTCACCAATTTACACTTCCAATAACACTTCCAACAATCAATGTTTCACTTTTTTAAACTTTAACTTGACTTAACTTTTTAGCAAATAGTTATTTTATCCATTTATTTATGAAATTTCTGAGAGCACAAAATTTCGTGTCTTTCTCTAACCATGTCACGTGATATTCACGCCGATCTACATTGAACTTTTTTTTTCCATATTAAATTTTGCATATTGTGTATGAAATTCAACTTTATTACTATTGCTTCAGTTGCTTTTCTTATGTCAAATGTGTTATTTCTTGAGTACCATTATTATGCTAAATATATAAACAAATAAATAACGCCAAGGAGCCTAACGCCGTGGGTAACAAACTTTTTTTTCTCGTTTTTTTATATAAACAATGGAGATATTGTAATATAATAAGCAACCACAGCGATATCAGATCAGTTCGTACTCGGTGAACCTATCATCAGTGCAAGCTTGCACTGGACACACTGCCTGCGGATAGGGTCAGCCGGTGTATCGCTTTGGTTGCAGACGTTATATAACTATAGTTATATAAACTTAGAGACGTTATCGTTAAGTTTGTTTATAACGGTAGTTATGTAAACAGTATAGGCCTATATATACTGGAGTAGCAAGGCAGTTGCTATCCATAATCCAGTGCGGCAGTATTCTACTAAGCATGCAAGGGCGGCAGTCTTAGTAGCTCGTCCGAGCGACCACGACGAGGGCTCCTGGCCGACACACACTTACATTTTGTTAGTGTTCTTCTATGCGGTAGCATAACGCGACATCGAGCATACAATATTTTCATATTTGTCGTGTTCGTTCAAAGAGCCCTTTTCATCTATTTCATGCTGTGTTTTCTGTGTGCGGCGATTTCTGATATTCATATTTCACTCTTTCATATCACTATTAAGATCTTTTCAAGTTTAAATTGCTATTCCTACACTTTAAATACATGTATTTCGAAAACAATATTTCTGTAAGAATATATTTTTAAACAAGTTGAATAATGTAAAAGTGAATAAAATACAACGCACTTTGTAGGCACTTGCACTCTTTATTCCTTGGATTATCTGAACACTGAACATCCAACTTTGTAGCCTCGACAGAAGCAGAGTTGTACATCTGTAAGCATTTGTACTCTAAAAAAGACATAAAATGCTAGAAATATGGACGAAAATCGTACTCTGTTAAACATATAGAAATGGTTTTTATAATTTAACAATAAAACATTGGCAATGATGGATTGCATTTACGATGTAGGAGGACACTCAATAGTTTGTTGAAGGAATGAACACGTCACTACACGGACACGGACAAGTTCCAACATCACACATAGAGTTCTATTAGCAATAACACAAGGGGATATTTTGTACATTAAAATATGCAGAGAAAATTTACAAAGAATTTCATCAGGTCAACCGAGGTTGATCTACGAGAGTTAGAAAAAACTTGTTATAGAATTAGACGTGAATACTTGTCCCCGGACGTGAACAATAGATAACATTCTGGGGTTTAAGATGTACGTGTAGTTCTTCGGACTGAATATCTTTATATTGCCTTTTCCTTAAACCAAGTGAAGTTACTCTTAATAGTTGGAACGATATGATCAGGCAAGAAATTGTTGTGCAAATGTATGGCTTTGGTACGCTACGAATCTTCCTATTGTCCTTCATTTATATTTGAAGTTTTACTCGATTCCCGTCAATAATTGCAAAATTTCCTAAAATGTTTATACGCCTTTCCAATAAAAAGTTTTGCAGTCGTGTACAAATTATTTCCCTGAAAATAAACCTAAATCAAGGCTGTACGGGGAATCATACCGATTGGACTATCTCTCGTTGTTGTACTGTCAATGGTCAACAGGTATCGGCTAAATCAAGTGCAAAGAACCTAGAAGCTCGATCTGTTTCTTTTATCCCTGTCACCGTGATCTTGCTGATTTGAGTCTTGGGGCTCTGATCTCGGTAATGTCATTGAGTACCCGCCCTTTTACTTTATAATGTTTTTAGCTTCTTGTGTTCTGTATGTTTATGTGCTTTTGCGTCCCACATTGTCGAGTTGATCAGTCGGCTGGAATAATTTCACCGAGACAATTTGTACTTAATTGTTCATATGAGAATCTGTTGGGGCAAGTGGGAGGTTGGTGCACCCTAGAACCTGGTGATAATCCCAGCGGCAAATTGTTTTGCCTCTGACCGTTCCTTCCAAGGCGTTAACCCCTCATGCTCTGTTTTTCGTAACTTGAGTGAGGTGTCTTATTTGAAATTGATATTTTTTAAACATATGCTCTCTGTTCCTCTCTTCGTTTTGGCTCCGTAGGAAAGCATTGTTTTCTGAGTATAGCGCGTCCCAATATGAAAATTTCACTTTTTCAATAAAACTTTGAACAAAAAGTCGCTACTTATGTATCATTAACTTTAAAAATGATAGTTTGAGTGTTCCTGCTATAAAAATATACAACATATTTTAGTACTACTTTCCCTTTTTGCACTTTAAATATTTGTGAAGAATCGTGGATGTACTTAAAATTCGTTAAAGTAGTATAAAATATAAGGCAAAACATGCCAGGAGTGTGAACATAATGTGTTAAAAAAATCATTTTGTGTAGACCATCAGTTTACAAAAAGCTGGAAAATGACATATTTTAGTGTGTTGCTGAAGTGCATTTATTGGGTATCCACTTATTTTAAATATTTTAAAACTAAGCATATAAAACTTCAAGTAATCGAAATTTATGTCATAAAGTCAGATGTTGTAGATAAGAAAATACATTAGGGAAATCAATAAATTTTTGGTTTATAAACTTATGGGACTTTTACGATTAATAATACAAAATAAATTTATTGTGAATCATTTAGTTAAATGTTTCTAGATGCAATACTTATAATATTTACACCTTTAATTAAATTACATTAAACCAGGTTCAAATGGGCATCAACCTCACACTTGTCCCAACAGGTTCATATAAACAAACAAGTACAACTTGTCTTGGTGAAATAACTACAACCCACCCATCTGCACAAAAATGTTGCATGCGAAAGCACACAAACACATAAAACATAAGAACTAATAGCACTGCAAGCCAAATGGGCGGATACTCAATGACCTAACCGAGACCAGAGTACCTGGAGTAAAGGATCACTTTTAATTTGCTATATTAAAATCTAAACAAAATGAATTTTATCATTAGTATAAAATTTTTACCTGGTTTGTAGTAGTCAAACACAGTAAGAGTGGCAGGTTGCCTGGTGCTTACACTTCCATTAAACTCGTCAACAAGTCGAAAAACGAAGTCATTTGGTTGCGATGTCAACTAAAAAAATGTGGGAGTTAAAGAAATAATTGAAAATCATTTTCCTCAGGTTCGAAGATAACTGATGTTAATTGAGAAATGTTATTCGGATAGTTCTACACAAACCTGCCAATTATTCCTTGGTATGTTAAGGATGTGACTTACAAAACAAAAGAAGATCACATGATTTAAAAAAGTTAACTTAAGGTACTTACAGTATTTAAATAAAATGCAATGTATCCTTTTCCATCCGACGGAAGTTCATACTGTCCCAAATTTGGATTGTTCTTCTTTAACTTGTAACCAAAAACAGATATTTCAGAAAATAATAAACTAATGTGATGTGCGATCAGTAGGTAGAAAAAATGTACAGGTTTATCAGAACTAGTTGTACTGATTGATCGGCTTTTATTCAATACATATGTACATATTCACAAATACAATGATACTGCCACTAATGGGGAGCGAACCCGCACCGTCACGGCGACAACGCCTAGCCATGAAATTCCGACAACGCTACCGACTGATCTAAACGGGACAACACCCCCACAAAAGTTGATCGGATAGCCCTGATAACGTTATCATCACTGCATGACATATGGAAAGTATGACATACTGATAACAATACTGACTTTATGAACGTGAGACTTTTTACGGCCGCCATACTGAACAAAGAGCGCTACTGTGAATAATAAATGATATTTCCTCTACTGAAAAGCAAACCCGCACCGTCACGGCGACAGCGCCTAGCCATGCAATTCCGACAACGCTACTGACTGAGCTTAATGCAAAGAATGCAAAGATACAGTGGGTTGCTGGAACTTGGAAGTGTTTATCGTTATATTAGTCTGTAAATGCTATTTTTGGAGTGTTTCATTCTTATAAGGTCCAACATGCACTTTCTTTGGATATGGACTTTTCGTCGGTTGGCCGGAAATCAAGTTTGTGCGCGTGCAGACATCGTTTTGCAAGATTTGCATATCTCATATCGGGGTCCAAGGTCAACACTATAATTGAACAATTTTAAAATCAAAATCTGTTTTGTGCTTGAAATTGTTTACAAATCTTACCAGTCAGTTCAATTTTTATCCATTTCCACTAATCAATAAACATATATTCTAAAAATAGCACTAAAAATATGAAAGACTTCCGATTTTCAAGCAACCATTTTTTGTCTGCTTTGTTTACATCTTTTCCCGCCATTTGATACGTCAGCAGTTATATTGTTAGGCAAAACCAACATTTTAAATTGGGTTTTCAGCGACAACTATTTTAGCTTGAAATATAAAAAAATGATAGATTCTAATTTTTAGAGTTTTTTGTTTCATTTATGATTTATTTTATCATATTTTCATTATTTAAAAAATGAAAAGCTGGATTTTTTATTGCTGTGAATACGTAAAATTACACACCCTGTAAAAAAGTTTGCAAGTCCTATTGAATAGGTGCCAGGTAAAGATAAATTTGAGTACAGGGGTGGGGTGGTTACAGCTTCTAAGGTTTCCACAGCTGTCCAAAAATCTCATAACGAATAATTTACAGGGTTTGTATTGTAATGTAGCTTATTTCATTATTATTGCCATTAAACAAATAACACTTATGATTCAGAAATCTCAGAAATTTTGTGTTCATGTGCTCAAGAGGCTGATTCAAAGAATGGTTTTATGACAATCAGTTAGGGTCTGTAGTGATGGTTACCACAGGATAAATGTTGGCTTTTTACTTGCAGATAAATATCTCAAAATTGGTTTGAAATATTGTTGCCACCACTGTAAAAAGTCAAATTAAGAAAAAGTTAGCAGTTATAAAGTTTACTTTTAAATATGTTGGTCATTTGAGGCATTGAAAATCTAAGATTTCTTTTTTATATCCCAGTCATAATTTTGTCCATTTATTAACAACATTAAAAGTGTTTGCAAGTTGCTGTTCTATATTTATAATCATGAAAAATAGAGTTTTGCAATTTTTTACAGTTCTCCTCAAAGGGACTGAAAACCGAAGAAAAATATTATTGCATCCTAAAATAGTAATTTCCAGTTTTGTACGTGGCAGTAGTAAAAATAAAATCTATGCTATTTGGAAAGGTATGTTTTTCTTTTGCATATGAAAAAATGGGGACTAATGAACATTTGATCAGTTAAGTATAACTTTCTAAAAATAAAATGTGTGTATGTGACGTCAGCGGCTCACGAGCGCTTATATCCATGAAAACTACATACTCGATGGTACCGCTGTTGCGAGCTACACCAGACTCTATAGAAAAAATGAATAACAGGAAATAATCTGCTTTTTAATCGGGATATTTAAACTTCAACTGGTATGTAACAATGGTACAATGACGATGCAATTCAATCTATTTGAAAATGAATAGAAGATAAACTAGGAAATAATCTGCTTTTAAATCGGGATATTTCAACTTCAACTGGTATGTAGAATGATACAATATGATGATAAAATTCAATATATTTGAATTATGAAATGTGACGAAATCACGGAAAACCTAAAAAATTGCAGATCCGTTATAAACGGATGAACCCGCTGCAGATTTCCATGGCATGTAATAACGATTCTATTCCTTTCCTATTAAATTTTTAACAATATTGGTGTACATGTTAGAGGTATTCAACTTTGACAGGACTGTGCATTCTTGGATGATTTACCGTTCCCACTAAGAAGTTACGCAAACAAAATAGTTCTCCAAAATTGTTGCGTTTTATTTGAATTTTAAAGAATTTTGTTCGAATCTTGAAGAAGTAAGTGAGAAAAATAATCAATCATTGATATTCGGCGAAGATCAGCGTATCCCAACCCTCGGGCAATGCTTTCCAGACGGAAACTCGGCACAGCCTCGTTTCCGTCTGGAAAGCATCACCCTCGGGTTGAGATACCCTGATCTTCGCCGAATACCAATGATACATATAATACAAATAATTATATTTAGAATCAGTGTTGGGGGAAAAACATAATAAAGTACAAATATGTATTGCCTGCCGTACATGTACAAAAAAATACATATTCAAATATTTTTCAAAAAAAAGGTGAAATATGCATATCAGGAATCGCCACATTCAGAAAAAACAGACTCCCCACAAAGTAAAGAAGAAGAGAGGGAGAGAGCATGGTTAATAAAATGATCAGTTTCAAAAGAGACACAATTAACAATTAACAAAAATGAGAATTCTTTGTCAACTCATCATTTTCCCACAGTTTGTATACTTCACTACCTCATAATTCAAGAAGAAGATGATCTCACTAGACTAAGTGTCAATGAAAAACACGTCTTCAAATATAGATGAAAATATAACTCTGAAAGTGACCGATCAAGACAAAATATTAAAACATCCCAGGCTCGGTTTAATTGAGCCTGTTCATGATCAGTAATTCTAATGCATATTAAAGCTTTGTTCAATCTATGTCGAAATCGCCCCAGCATCAAACTGGAAAAGTGAATTTTATTAGTTGGGGTAACGAAATCCCCTTGTACTATGCATAAATGGAATCGCCTCTCCATGCAGCCAAAATGTAGACCGGAAAACAGAGTGGGTGTTTATAAAATATCAATGTCAAATAAGACACCACAAACAAAATGAGAACCTTTGGGATTATCGCCTTGGAACGGTCAGTAGCAACACAATTAGCCACTGGGGGCTAAAAACAGGTTCTAGGGTGCACCAACCTCACACTTGGCCCAAGAGGGTCTATATAAACACACAAGTACAAGTTGACTTGGTGATATAACTCCTACTCGACAATGTTGTATGCAAAAGTACACCAACATAAAGAACATAAGAAGCCACTAGCATTGTCAAGCAAAAGGACGGGTATGTAAGTTCTTTTGTTGTGCAAAGATAACAGTCATTGAAGTATTTAACATTGTTACAAGCTCTGGAAAAGCAACCAATCTATTAAAAATAAACCTCGTAAGATGTTGTTCTTTAGACATCAGCCAATTGAAAGAAAATTTACAGTTTTATAAAAATCAAAATCATCTCTTTCGTCATATATATTTAAGTTTTAATGAATTTTTTAATGGAGATATTAAGATCAAGACTTTTTGCACGCATTTCCGAATTGTTTTGTTTTGTTTGAAGCCTATCAGGATATATTATGTTGAACTAAGATTGAAAATGGTTATTATCTATTTTTAACAAATCGTCAATACTCTCCGAGGTTTTATAGGAGTCTGAAATAATGGCATCCCGATATTCGATAGACAGAGATAACATAAAGTCTCTTTCATAGCTTTAAAAAAAAGAGAGAGAAGCAATGGGTGCACACTTAGTACTTAGGGATGCATATTACTTGTTAATTGTGTCCCCCCGTACATTCATTCAGTGCTGTTATAAAATGCCCCTTTGAAAGCCGTTAAACACGATACATATATTCATGTAAATATTGAGATGGGAGACGGCCTGGAAAGAAATATGCATTACCATTACTGCCCATGAGCAGTCTCAAAAATATTTAATTATTTTGATATTTTGTAGTATTCGGTTACTTTCAAAGTTCGTTTTTCGTCTATTTACAATTCACAGAAGCATTCATTACGCCGTGTGGCAGCTGTACTCGTAAAATGTCTCCCGTACATTCAAACAGTGATGTTATCAATGAACTCTTTGGAGGCATTTTTGCATGATACATATAATTATGTAATTATATTGACTTGTGCTCAACCCGTGCTAGGCGGCGTTGACAATAATATGCATGTCCACTACTGTCTATAATAGGCTCAATCAAACAAAGACTGTTGTATTTTGATAATTTGTCTTTTGGCTTTCAAAGTTCCTTTTTCATTTATTTTTAAATCAGGGTATTAAATCTAACATAAATTTTAATAATAAAGTATAATAATCATGTTAACCAAATGTAAAAAGTTCTATTTTCATAAGCTGTGATATATTTTTGTCTCAATTGTGTTGGCAGTTATATGCATTTCGATTCCTTCTCGTGATAAGACTTAATCATACACATACTGCAATATTTGTCGTTTTCAGTCTTTTTCAAAATATTCCCTCTCCATCTATTTCAATTTAACACAGTAACGTAGATTGTGCCATCTTGCAGCTGTAAAATGTCTCACTGTTTCATCCTTTGAGCGCAATACTCATGTATGTTAATGGTACATCTAAAATTAATTTTGATTTAATATTTTTTTCCAGTTTTAAAATGGGTGGATTCAATATCCCAGTCGCAAATATATGGGTATTTTACAATCACCATAAGGATATACGTCCTGCGTTTAATTTTTCCTTCGGTGTATTCTGTGACTTGCAGTATAGATACCGCATCGAAGGTGCCCTGTTCACCTCTATATACACAACATCGTTTGGGATGGGTCGAATTTGTAATGTTAAAATATTTAAATATTAAGTTGCGCTCCAACACGGGGCTAGACTGCGTGGGCAGTTGAGCAAATATACGACCCCCTACTTCTCATATACTAGAGGCATGTTTTACATAGTCTCAATCATCAGACACTCTGATTTCGCAAAGGCGATCAGTACGTCTGAAGACATTGTTCGTTAAAAAAACAAACACTTCAAAACTAGGCTTGTAATTAGGATATTAGTATGGAACGCCGTTGTTGTCTCGTGTTGTCGGTTTTTTAGACTGTCGCCCTGCCCACAGGCGTGTTCAAGTAAAACCCCTGTCACACTCGCGTCGCGTGCTCACGGCGTCCAAGAACGCCGAGTTGAGCGCAGTACGATCGCAAGCATCGCCGCAGCAACGCAGTGGAATCGACAGTAGACGCACTGGGGTCGCATAGAACGCCGACAGACGGCGCTCACTTTAAGCATGCAAACGCCGTCGCTCGGCGTTCTAAAAAAAGCGCAGTGGGGTCGCCGTATGGTAGCCGTAGCAGCGCAGTAAGGTCTCCTACGGCGCTTATACGGAGTGTTAATAATTTAACTGCGCTCTTTGAGCGACTGTAAGGAGCCGTCACGGCGATCATTGCGCTCCCAATGCGCTTCTACCGCGTTGTCACGACGATCATTACGCCCCCAATGCGCTTCTACTTGGCGTTTGCATGACTAACAAATGCAAAATGGGTAAAATGTACAAGATATGTAAACAAACATTCACTTTACCATGAATGGTGTACGGCATGCCGATTGTTCACTAATAATTTTTGAAAAAGTTAATGCTTTTATGACAGACTGGGTACCAGCACTAATAGGGATCTGGTAAATACGGTAGCTGGAGAAAGTTCATGGACCATTGTCGTCATCGGTTGCAGTTCAGTATTCTGCCCCTGTACCCGGCGGAATTCCGCGAACCCCATACAGACATATTCTCTTAGACGGTTGTAGGCAACTGCTGAGGTGAAAGCCCAGTGCACGCAGTGAAGCGCCTTAAGAGCGTCGTGAAAGCGCAGTGCACGCACTGTAAACGCCGTGAGAGCTCCATGAAAGCGCAGTGTAGGCAGACAATCGCCGACAAGAACTCCGTAGAAACGCCATAGAAAGCCATGTGAGCTCCGTACCAACGCCTCGGTCGCAGTAAGGACGCCGTGACATCTCCATCTACTCGAAAAATATCATATTTTTCTTGCAATCTCACGGCGTTTATACAGACGTTGCAAGCACAATAGTTACCTTACTGCACCTTTAGAAATATTTTAGAAATCATTTCAATAAGAAGAGCATATGTTTTTTCTTCTAAATTTTGACCTTTTTGGATGAAATTACGCCTGAAGTGAAAAACTTTGCCCAACAGCCATTTTTTGTATCTCTTAAGATAACTTCTCAATTCTTTGGCATACCATAATGGCGACCTTAAAAACATTTTAGAGGGAAATCACTTAGATTAAATTTAAAAAAAAATTATAACTTTTCCAATTACGAAAAAAGAAAATTTTTAAGACAAAGTGTTAAGTATTAAATCTTGAAAATCCCTAAAATTCTATTTGCGATTAAACACAAAACGAAGAATCGCAAAACAAAAACAGTTCAAATGGCCCACATGATCAAAATGATACTGACAATATCCAAGATCCTTTAAAATAACTTTTAATTATAAAGAGAGAAATCAAAAATTATCGCAACTTTGAAATTTCAGGCCAAAAACACTTTTACAAATATCTCTTACTGTATAAATATTTTAGACTGGACGATCTTAGATATTGTTGTTATTAACACATTACTCAGTTAGGCATTTAAATTGATGTTTAGTGTTGCTTTGTTTTTGAGTTTGGCTGCAGAATTAAGTTTTTTTTAGGTCAAACTATTTTTCTTTACTGTTCTAACTTTTCTTAATGTATAAAAAATAAAAATACATTAAGATTTATTTATGCAAAGTTTGATGGAACTGCATTTTTCCGTAAGAGTGATTTTGATTTCTTTCTTTTTTATCAATCACAGTACGATAACAACTGCCAGAGCATATAACCATTATCACGAAGAGGCAGCAACGGCGTACCATATATTTGCATTCATTTTTGTAAATTGGGGTAGGCAAGTACTTAAACGTATTTTGTTTTATAAACCATATACCTGATTTTGTCGCTCGATATCATATTGCCTAAATTTCACTTTGTCCAGTGTGGAAGAAATATGGTTAAAGCACTGTAAACTAATTTCATTAGAAATCGTGATTAATTTTGGATTTGTGTACCATACAAAAGCGCCACCTGTCAGTAAGACATTTTATATAGCGATGTCTCTAGACGTTCGTCGGAGCAGTGTGACACTGTTCAATGACAGAACGTCTAAATGATCTAGACTATGTTTTACAAAATAATTTGAAAACGTTTGCACAGCCTAAAACCATTACTTAATAAGACGTGTAACAATGTACCAGTTCTATGTCATCTTTGATAACGGTAACACCCGTCTCCAAACCAAAAAGTATCATTGACATACCATGATCTCGCCCGTCCTTTGCACTGAAATAAGGGGAAATTTTTTATTTATTTATGTCAAGCATTAAACTTTATATAAACACGATGTACGGATAATCTGAATAAGGTTAAACATGTAGAAAATAGCAGATTTATACTACGACTGCTCCATGTATGATTTAAATTGCAATGTAAAAAATCCTTTTCCCTGTCCAAAAATGTAAACAGTTACACAACTATGACTCTCGGTTATCATTTCGTCACTATTAATTATTTGTCATGTTATAAATTAACTATTAATATGAAAGAACATTAAGTTCCCGCCATTTGCATTGCTATGCTATTAGTGTCTTATGTTTTATATATGTGTGTGCTTTTGCATGTAACATTGCCGAGCTGAGGGGTAGTTTCGAGGTGTTTTACCAAGACAACTTGTGATTGTTTGTTCACACGAGAACCTGTTAGGGCAAGTGTGAGGTTGGTGTATCCTAAAACCTGGTTTAAACCTCAAGTGGAAAATTGTTTTGCCACTGACCGTTCAAAGGCGGTCACCCCAATGGTTCTCTTTTTTGTTTATTGTTTGTTATAAACACATTCTCTCCTTTCTTCTCTTCTTTTTCGCGGCGTAAGGGGCTGCGTTTTGTGAATGTGGCGATTCCTGAAACGCATATTTCATTTTGATGTGAAAAATTTAATTATAAGCTTTAGATAAATATATAAAAAGTACTCCTGTCTGTTCTCTTTTAGTAGTTTTAAGTTTCCAACGAAGTTCAAGTAAGTATATTCAACGGGGAAGCATTTTAGATCAAGCACGACTATAAGGTATTCTAGAAAATTAAATATTTATTATGGCTTATAAGCTCAATAAAAATCATTTCACAAGACATGTAATTTCTATATAATGACGATTTACCTTGCAGTGAATCTGATACATCTTTTTTTCTTATTTTCCGTATCTGCCTGACGTTTACGGCGACCGAAGTTCGAATGGACACTGTTGTCCGGTTCTGGTGTAGTAAAAAAGATGTCATGGGCACTGCTTGACTCTAAGGCACACTGTCCACATACGTCACATTGTCTTGAAATCAGTAGAAAATAATTCATCAGTAGGCCTATGCTTATACATATTAAAAGAAAATGCGATATATTTGCAAATTTAATAATTATTTGTTTGCTGATAATAACTGGCTTATTTGCCACGCAATGACTCACGATACCAAATGAATGCTGGAGACTAAGAGTGAATTACTTTGCCAAACATTACAATGTAAAGTAACCTCATAAGCCTGTTTAATAAATACTAAGTTCAAAAGTAAACTTAGCAATAAACTCCATTATTAGATAAACGCATATCCTTGCAGGGTAGCCAGAAAAAAAACAACCCCAAAGCCTTTCAGCTATTTTAGCAAGACAAATTATAAGCCGCCATGCAATAAATGAATTAAAATATCAACATATTTGGAGACGTGAACTCCTACGCTAGTGTTGCCATCATGAACATGCAACAAAAAATGCGTTAAAATTTTAAAACTACATTTTTCTGAAAGTAATATATGCAAATTATAAAACCTCACTCACAAAACACCATGTCTCCATATTGCTCGAGAAGCTACTTCTTTCGTTGTATCCGCTTACAATCGCGTTCAGTCTACACAAAGGTCTCATGGCTTAAGTTGTGTGTTTTTCAAGTCGCATTTTATCACATAGCCGTCATAATATAAAAACCGAAACTTACTTTAAAAAGAGCATTTTGAGTTATTGACACAAAATCCTAAAGTAATAATAACTTATACCTTGCATTGTTTATATTTATATCTATATCATAGTCCACCACAGTTCCTATCTCAATGTTGGAGATATTAAATGGACACGTTTCGTTGTTTTGAGGAGGTACGTTATAATGAAGCTCTATTCTCAACCTTCCGCTGCCAGAGGTTCCATCCACGCTAACTTCTAGCATTGTGTCTTCTTTTTCTACTGGTATCTTTAATGTAAAATGACATCATATCTAATACGAATAGAAACAAATCAATGACGACAATAAACAGACCAATAATTCTCATTGATTGTGCAATAGGTCATACAGAAATTTGTTTCAATAACATTGTGCATTTATTTTCAAAACAGCAGTGATGATATGGTTAAGTTATTTGTCGGACCTACATTGGCAAAGATTTGGGGCAGATCTAACCGAATAGAATAAGCACCCTAAAAGGCCACTAAGCACAATAATTATATTATTTTAAAAAATACTACTATAAAAATTGTTCATTTAATCATTCAACAGATTTTACACTGCTTGATATTATGTTAATCATACAACTAATACTCGAAAACGACACCACAATGAATTAATGTATGTGAGAAGTTTGTTCACTCTAAAACCCTTGGGATGTCATAATTGTTTGTAGTGTTTGTTTTGAAGCTGATAGTTTTGTACTTTTTTGGGCTGATTTGACTCCAGGTGCTCTAGTCTCGGTAAGGTCATTGAGTACCCGCCCATTTGGCTTTTCAATGCTATTTGCTTCTTATGTTTTAAATGTGTGTGTGCTTTTGCATGCAACATTGTTAAGCTGATGGGTGTATTGGAGTTATTTCACTAAGACAACTTGTGCTTATTTTGTGTTATGAGAACCTATTGGGGCAAGTGTGAGGTTGGTGCACCCTAGAACCTGGTTTAACCCTCAGTGGCAATTCGTTTTCCCACTGACCGTTCCAATGCGGTATCCCCAAAGGTTCTCTTTTTCGTTAATTGTTTGTGGCGTCTTATTTGAATTGACATACTTATAACAAACATGCTCTCTCTTTCTCTCTTCTTTTTTGCTGCGTGGGGAGGCTGTGTTATACGAGTATTGCGATTCCTGATATGCATATTTCACTTTTTTATTAACTCTCTCTTCTTGGCTGTGTGGGAAAGCTATGTCATCTGAATATGGCAATTCCTGATATGCATATTTCTTTTTTCTATTAAATATGTCGCATTTTTGCCAGAAAGTGCTGGTAATAAGGTGTTTTGCAACTGGTGAGTATGACACTTGCTGAACATGTTTATGGCATAAAACAGAGACGTTTTGTGGACAATAGGCCAATTTAAGCCGTACAAAGTAAAACGTATTGCATATAACTTTAAAAAAATATACCATGTTCGCTAGCAGACACACAGCAAATACATTCTTAAGATTATTCAGGTCGGACGGTCTCACATTAAAGCGCTTAATGTAAATATACCTTCTCCACAAGTGACTGAAGTCCAAACTCTTGATTCGTCAAGGGGATTTCGCGTAACCAGTCTTCTCCCATTGTAAATCTGACCTGGATATCTACATTTGGAGTAAATGTTCTTATACTGTACTCAGCCAAAGCCTGCAGACCTACAACTGTATCCTGAAAATGAAATAAAAACAACCTTTTTCTAAGACAAATTTATGTAGGTAAAATGGTCTAATTTAATTAAATTACTTTTAATTTTGACTATGGTAAGGAAGACAATATATGACCATTTAAGAGATATTTTAGAGTGACTATTTTATTTCTGTTACGAAAACATAGTTATGATTATAAATAAGTCTTATCATTAGACGAGAAAAAACTACAAAATTATTCCATAACAATAAACATATCATATCAAAATTCCTACATGTAAATATTCTACTCAAAGTTTGCTAGGCATCAAGAACATTTTGTACATAATATTATTTTCTGGTGTATGCAAGTTATTTGTTTTGTTTCATTTTTTTCATTCACGATAAATAACTGATTAAACAATATAGGCAAATGTGTTTCCGGGGTTTATTTTGAATTTGAATCAGATACGGGGATATGAAAAAATCAACGTTTGCCAAAACAAAAACATCAAATAAATGTCTTATGACATTAGCTTATGCTTTAATCCAGTCATAAAAATATGTATGCAGTGTAAATTAAATACTGTTTACATACAGGGACAACTGGTTTGCACGACTGTCTCCCATGGTTATGTGTACATGGGGATCTTCTCGATGCATCGCTAACCGATTTCCAAAGTAATTTCATATACTGTAGACTTCACAATGATTTGTGGTGCTTAGCAAACTTTGTGCAGTATTTGTGAGATTTCAACAAACATTCAATGCATGAAACAGTTAATTATTTTCGATTAAATATTCGTTCTCATTGTAGAAATATTTGTAAGATTTCGGAAAATCAGCTGAATGAGGATTTAAAATTGAATCAACAAGGCAGTTGTAACGACAGCAATATCCCCCGCCGCATGCAGGAATGTTAGAAAGGTTATAGATGATAATTTGCAAATTAACAAATATATCTCCAGCAGTTTGGAAGTTATGGAGCAAATATGAAAGACATGGTTAAATATGAACCTAAAAAGACAACTAGATACCTTGACCTTCAACCGGCCAGGTTGGAACGTGGGTTCTGCACATCATCTTGGTGGAATGAACATTTGTCTAAAGTTTGATAAAATTCATTGCAGGGGTTCAGAAGATATGAACCGGACGCAAAATACATAGTTCAAATCTTCAATGACCTTGACCTTGAGCCAGTCATGTTGGAACATGGGTTCTGCACATCATCTTGATGGGCTGAACATTTGATAAAAGTTTCATGATATTCATTTTAGTGGTTCAAAAGATATGTACCAGACACAAATTACATAGTTCAAATCTTCAAACATCACTGGTGACCTTGACCTTAAGCTGGCCAGGTGGGAACATGGGTACTGCACATCGTCTTCATGGGCTGAGCCTTTGATTAAAGTTTATGAAATTCCTTGTAGGGGTTCAGAAGATATGAACCGGACATGAAGTACATGGTTAAATCTTCAAACATCACTGGTGACCTTGACCTTGAGTCGGCCATGTTGGAATGTGGGTTCTGCACATCGTCTTCATAGGCTGAGCATTTGACTAAAGTTTCATGAAATTCCTTCTAGGGATTCAGAAGAAATGAACCGGACACGATATACATGGTTCATATCTTCAAACACCACTGGTGACCTTGACCTTGTTGGCCAGGTTGGAACATGGGTTCTGCACGTCGTCTTGATGGGAGAACATTTGACTAAAGTTTCATGAAATTCCTTCTAGAGGTTGAAAAGTTATGGACCGGACACGAAATGTGCGCGCACGGAAGGACGGACGGACGAAGACCATTCCTTTATCTCCCAGCCGCTATGCGGCGGGGATAATTAAAGGGTTAGATCCTGTCGAATATTTCTTTTTAAGTTTAAAATATATTGTGTTACTTTAAGGATCAAACAAATTGTTTGAATATGAAATGAAACATGTTTCTACGCGTATTGTTCTTTTCAATATACCTGTGTGCTTTTGAAAACTCCGTATGCATTTTGTTGAGCTGTCAACCAGCGGACTATGGGCCCACAAGATTTTAGGTCATCAAATTTAAGCATTGCAAGCAAGGCGTATGCTGTTGTTTCCACGTTGTATGAGTTATCTTCATTATTTTTCCCCCAGAAGAGATTCTCTGAAATCGACGAGTTTAAACACATATTTCATAAAAACGCAACGTACAGACACAACTACCAAAAACGAAATAAAAATCGAATGTTTACAACTAATAGGAAAGTGTCGTTGTCATTCTTGTGGAGATTTCGTGTTGCAGCTGCAGTCACATTTCAAAATATATGTATTCCTTTTATAAATCAAGGGAATCTTAATTACAACAATGCACGCAATGCAAAAGTGACCTTCCGGTGAAACCTCTTATCAATTATTTGTGCCAGATAAATACTGTAAATTCAAAGTTAATGACTGCAGTGTCATTCTTTACAGAAATCAAGCCATTGAGTATTTAAAAGCTACAAATTTAAAACAGAATGCATTATTATTTTGACATACAGTCAAATCTGACTTATGTAATAAATGTATGTAGAATCAATCTGTCTTAAGAAGTCAGGAAAATAAGATAACAAAGTTCTTAATTTAAATAAAACTTTGTAATAATCAGCCAAATGTAATTATCAGTCACTAGCTGCTTAAAACATAAAAATGAAATATTCATATCAGGAATTGCAGCAATAAGAAAAAACAGCCTCACCATGCATTTAAAAAGTAGAGAGGAAAAGTGAGCATGAATTAATGAAAATATCAATTTCAAAATATTTCCAGAAACAGTTAACGATGAAGACAATAATTCGGGTTACAATGGAACTGTCAGTGGCAAAAAAAATTCACTAGTGGTTTTACCCCATCTCACACTTGCCCGAAAAGTTTCTCATGTGAACAACATGTACGCGCTGTCTTGGTGAAATGACTCCAACCCATCCATCCACTAAACAGTGGCATGCAAAGGCACACAAACATATGAATCATATGAAACTAATAGAATTGTAAAGCAAAAGTGCATGTTTGACTGTATTATCAATACAAACAGTTCAACAGTAGAGTCAAACCTGTATTTAGACGCAAATCAAGGGACCAATTGATGAAAACAGGTAGCTGCTTTATGCAGTAAAATATATTCAAATCAAAAGCTTTGTTGTCTTTCATTTAAGCAACTTAAAAGGATTGATTGATAATAGTGTTGCTTAAAACAGTTTTGGCTGTTCGCATTTTTCAACAACAGATTATCGATTGCTCACTGCCTAATTATTGATTTAAAGGTTATAAATAAATATTCACTTTTCTGTCATAATTATATTTAATTAGCCTAAAAATCCTGAAAACCCATCCCAATTCAACCTATGACATTTGACCCTAGATGCCTACATAAAAACACAAGGCAAGCAAAGCCATTGTACCCACTCGCTAACTAGATTATCAGCTATAACGTCGACACGGGGTTTTCGCTGGTAAAGCATTCCCCCTAAAAAGCACTAACATCTACTGTTTGTAATAATAACACCCTAAAACAAGTCCTGTTGAATTCCGTTATAAAGCGTTTCACTACTTTAACTTGTCTTCAAATCCATTGCTTTGCGTCACCAGAACAGAGATTCTAAATTTAATCAGGGGAAACCCAAAAATGAGCTGCACTGGGGCAGTCACTGTGTATGTACAGAGAGGGGAAATTTGAAAAATGCTTAATAAAATAAACAGTGAAAAAGGAGAACATATAAAAATCGTTTCCGATTAATTAAGCTCCATAGAAGAAAGATTGACGCATAAATTCTGCAATTTAATTATTCAAGAGGTTTGGATGACCTTTGGTGCCATCAATTCTGTATCAACCGAGTTTTACCAAATTAACCCGATGTGTGACGTAATAAAGGTAAATGAAAAAGAAGAAACATAATAATAACTTCCTTAAAACTTCAAACGTGCAAAAAACGAATTAAATGAAACATTAATAAAACAATTTTATTTCAGTGCTTTTATATAATTCAATTTAAATCAATGATTCTATGCGTATTCGGCATCAAGTAACTCTATCAATTCTTACACTGGTCCTAAATGAAAGAACTAAAACTAAAATCATAATCACCACCATTTTGATTCCTTGCAATATCTCCCAACCACATTTTGAATGTCCGCTTTCGGTTGCTGTCACCTAACGCGAGCGCATATGTAGATATAGCTAGTACGTAAGGTTCGCTCTTCATGTACGCTTCAGGTTGGTTCTCTAGAAACTTGAGTGCAGCCTTTACTGACTGTTTTATTTCCTGAAAATATTGCATAATGCACATTCAATCTCTTTCTCGGGCTAGCAACGACGCTGAATAATCAGTCGCTAGTTACGTGACTGATCACTGACGTCATCCCTCGGTTGAATACAGTAATTACAGACAACAAACCCATGCCTTTGCCTTTACCTTCATTGCAATCAAATACTGTCCCACAAATACTCCCTATGATTCGCAAGTTTTGCTCCTAGTGATGCGAAAAAGAACGTGCTGTCATTCGCACTGTTGTCAACGATACGTTCACGATAAGTTTCCCAAAAGCCGCGAAATCGCAATGTTTTCTGATGATTTCGTAGTTAATTTAGGGTGGAAATAACATAATTTATTCAATTAATATTGATTGTGTATATCCGAATATGAAAAAAAAAGTTTAAAGAAAGCGTAAAGCTTTCGGTCTTTTGGCGCTTTAAACAACACAAATGATTTTCAAAACACTATAAAGCGCAACAAAATATCGAATCAATCCTTAACTGTTTTATACATTTTTAACCATTGTTAGGGTTCTTTCAATTTTCAGATAATAAAAGATGATAAAATATGATATGAAATAAATTGTTAAATATTTTCTATAACAAAACATCAACATTTGCAACATTTAAATTGGTCGTCAAATATCAAAAACAGATTTCTTTACATGCATTTCGATAATTAATTATTTTAGAAAAAGTTATCAATTAAATAATTCAAAATAAACCTCCTGCAAAACTCCACATTCCAACATGGTAATCAACCAGAATGCGTTCATTGCTGGACTGCTGGTATCCAAATTTCCCTGAAACAAAACAAAATCAAAAACTTGAAAAACAACAAAACAATAAGTAATATTTTTGAACATTTATTAACCCCAATAACCCAATTTTTATTCAAACATGCATCGAAGCATTGATTGTCAAAATGTGAAATATGCATATCAGAAACGAACCATATCCAAAGACCTTGCCTCACCATTCAGCCAAAAAAGTAGACAGGAAAAGGTAGCATTGTTTATAAAATGATCAATTTCAAGCAATTCACGAAAATGATAACACGCGTGGTTATCGCATTGAAACGGTGAGGATCAAGACTATTTCCCCATTGAGATTCCATGTCCTACAATGCACCAACCTCATATGCCCCAACAGGTTCTCATGTGAACAAGCAAGTACATGTTTTCTAGGTGAATTAACCCCAACACACCCACCAACTCGAAAATGTTGCAAGCAAAAGTACAGACATATATACAACATAAAAAAATTATATCATAATCAAAAATATATTTAAAATCAATAAATGCCAAGTATATGCTTTTCTTCTTTCCTTCAAAAACATCAAGAATAAATTGTAAAAATTGTAAACTATTAACAGAAGAATGATTTTTCCGAAAGCTTGTCTGAATTATTCAGACCAGTTTTAATTACCGCAGTAGCAAGTTTTCCAGAGAACTGGAAAAAGTGATTGTTTGATAATTTTCTGGTAATTTTATATCCCCTTTATTTTGGAAAAAAATCCTGTATCTGAAATTGTTATGAAAAGTTTGGTGAAGACTGGAAACTTGGTGGCCTATAAATGTTTATACGTTCATTGAATATTTCCACTGTCGTGCAAACAAAGACGAAAGCATAACGATCAACTGTAGATGTCTTATCACCAAGCATGGAGTGCGCTGTGTCCTTTCTGTTTTTAATTTACAGATGGTTTTTACGAAGAACATAAAACAATTAATATTCCCCCTTTTCTTTAATTTATAAATCAGTTTTTCATAAGAAACTGGATGAGAAATATCCTGAAATACAATGAAATATGAAACTTTTAGCTTGCTTGCTTACCATACTGACATAAGATAGGCGTCCGATATTGCTTTCTTCATTCACTTTACCGTCTGTCACTTTGGAATTTAACCAGCGAATCGTTTTATGCAGATGATCTTTCTCATCCACAGCGTCATCAACCAGCTTTTTCGAGTGACACAGTAACTTTGCTACAAATGCCGTTAGCCTGTGGATATAAATATAAAATGGAAATAAAAAATATATAAAGCGTGGAAGGAAAATAACACCGGGCAGATGTCAAACAATTTGCATCGATAAAAAGAAAGTTTAGAAAAAAGGGAAATATGCATTTCAGAAATCGCCACATTAAGAAAATACAGACTTTTTACACAGTCAAAAGTCGACATAAATTGATAATTTAATCAGTCAAAAATACCTCACAACAATTACCAAAAGAGACCAACCGCTAGGTTACCGAAATGAATATGTGTATAATGAAGGAAAGCGTGTCTAGACTAGAAGAGTCGGTTTAGTCTTTGTGTTAAATCCGTTTAATTTCTTCGCGACTTCCGCACTGTGTGTGTCAATTTACAAGAAGGATATCACATGACTCTCCACGTATTTTAAGGTGAGTATGTTTTGGAGTTCGTTTTGTACGGTTAAAGGGAATAATTATAAATATGTTTACCTTTTTATACAATACAATTTTAAATATAACAAAAATATTCTCTGCAATTTTATTTTAGATAATTAGAGTATACTGACTCTTATTCCAATATGGATCATTGCTATCAACATTTTATAAATATTCATCTCGTGCTATTCTGAATCAGATACCGCTTTTCGGCTTATCACACACTGTTTGTGCATCTTGTTAACAACTTTAGATGACTTACCAAACACTTGAATCCGTGTCGACATTGTGTCCTCTATACTTGTAATAAGACCCATTTCTCTTCATGAACATGGACACCTCGCGGTTCACACCTGCGTTAAAAAGAAGGAAATGTCTGCACACGTGTATTTTTTTAAAAACAAACATTTTTCTTGATCTGAAACTAAAATTCATCGACAATTAGATATATAATTTGATACTGTAAATTTTTTACAAAGTTTGGACGATTACGGTTCCAGAGGTGCATAATCCTAGATTTTCCAAAGCAATGGCTTTATTTACGTATCGCTTCACTTTCCTTTGAGAAGAGAAATACAGCGTAGTACATCTATCACGGTTGGTTAATATGCTACAAATCATTTTCTCGATTCAACCGGCTTATTGCAAACGGATGGTCTCAAAGCATTTGAAATATTACCCCACATCAATGTGTAACATCATTAAATGACGCAAGAAACCGCCGAAAAAAGTCGATACAAGAGACCGTCGGAGACGGGTGATGCTCCCTGAATGGGTACTTTGTCATAAAAACGGTTAGTTGTATAACTATTCAGGTGAATTTTGAAAAATGGTGTAGTGCTATAAAATCAGACATAATAAAGTCTCAATATTTGACATTTCTGTGAAAGAATTAAAAAAAAACCGACTTCAAATAAAAAAGTTATGGGCCGGTCACGATGTTGCAACATGGTCATGCTGTGACCTTGACCTTCAAGGAAGCGACTCAGAAAAGTTGCGCGCGACACGTCGTCTCAATATGGTGATCATTCTGTGAAATAATTTTAATATCCAACTTCAAATAAAAAAGTTATGGGCCGGTCACGATGTAGCAAAATGGCCATCTGTGACCTTGAACTTCAAGGTAGCGAACAAAATTTTACGCGCGATACGTCGTCTCCATATGGTGATCTTTTCTGTGAAATAATTTTAAAATCCGACTTTAAATAAAAAAGTTATGGGCCGGAGACGAATGCGGGACGTACGGACGGATGGACAACCCGGCGACTATATGCTCCTCTAATTTGTTTCGGGAGAATAATTAACATGACATTCTGTACTCATACTAGTGATTATTATGATTGGCGTTTGAATGATATTGTAGGAAATAACAAGGTAAGCCGCGTGACATCGCGCAATCGGTTTACATTACCTTCGCGTATATTTTTATTGCCTATTTCCTCTACATTAGCTGTAACTTGACCAGTCCGTTTTAAGTACATCATGGCAAAAACATTTGGTGCGAAGGAAGCAGCTGTCTGTTCTGTGCAGCCACTAGGTATTCTAAATAAATTCGTCACACCATTAACCATTGCCCTCACAACGTTTTCAATGGGAGTACCTGTAGTAAGGTGTATTAATTATGACAAGAGAACCAAGAATAAAACAAAGAAAAACACATGTTCTAATCACCTATCGCACAGCCAAACACAGAGAGTAACAGTTTAAACCATGTTCTAGGGTGCACAACTTAAACCTGCCCCGAAAGGTCCTCATTTGAACAAACAAGCAGAAGGTGCCCCAGTAAATAAATTCAAAATAACCCCAAGGTAACAGCCTTGATAAGGTAAGTGACAAAACATTTCGGGAGTTTAAACCAGATTCTAGGATGCCCTAACATGTTCTCAAATGAACATTCAAATACCGGTTATATGGGAGTTTTACCTCCTAACAACAGATCATCTCAACAATATTGCATGCAAAGCACACGGAAATTTGCTCAATCAAATCGACTGCAATATTTTCATATCAGTCGTGTTCTCTTTTCACCTACTACAAAAGGTCATGGTACCGATACGCCTGTTTGCAAAGCTTTTTATGTAAAGGTAATGTTCTTTGAAATATTTAACATTGTTACAAACTCTAGAAAAGAGAACAAGCTGTAAAATATGGACCCCATAAGATGTTCCATATGAGACTCCACCTTCTAAACATGGACATTTTATATTTTAAAAAATAAATTATCCGTTACATTTAAAGAGGGGCGTTTTAAAGATAATACATACGCCATTTCGCCATTTCGATATTCAGACATTATTGAATGTACACACCTTGTATGACATCAAGGTGTCAGCGATAACCTTCATCTACCAGGCTTAAAAATTTGATATAATTCAAAATCGGCAAAATGCAATTCAATACGACTTTGCCTAATTTTTGCCCAAATAAATGTAATAAATGTATCTTTATTTTTATTTGTCTTTATTTTACATATATTAAGTAAAATTAAAACAGTTTAGGAAATAGCAAGACCTACTAATTCCCTTCAATTCTATTTACATTAAAATCCGTTAACGTTGTTAAAGTTTAGTCAGTTGAAACATAATTAAACAATATTTTTATCAGTCTGTATTCAAATAATGTTAACAGATATTTCCTTCCTTAACAGTAAAATTACATTTCAAATTAGTACAGCTTTTGTACCTCTTAGAATTAAAAAGGAAAGGATCTGCGTCTTCCATCGTCCAATTTAATGCGTACAGTAATATTTTATAATGACCCGATATTATAGACATGCATTATAGTACTTATTTTGATAAATATATATGCGTTTCAATTCACATGAAACATGTTTGTACGATTGTTATTACTTGTGGTAAAACACGTCAGAAATATGATTATTTAGCATTTAATGCAAATAATATTGGAGTCCAATTAACTTGTCAGTATTAACATGTATATTCCCCATGCACAGTGTTAAAATTGCGTCAATATATTTTGAATGAAAAAGTAATTGAATTAACGAAAGGTTATTTTTTAAACTGCCTTTTTAATATGTTGGTATATTAAAAACATTTCCGACTGGTCATAATAACCGAACAAGCCGAAGATAAATATATTGTTGCAAAACTAACTATCTGACGGCGCTAGATGTTAAAAGATTTTAATTTAAACGGAAATATAAACTAGTATGATGTTGCACGTGTGACATCACCATCTAACATGCGAAATTTACAATATTAAAATCAAAACCGTCTATTTTATAATATATTTTAGTTGTTACCAAACAATTCTCAATATACAGATTTAGATAAAGAAACGTTGCTTGCTTTTCTGAAGTTTTTGCTTTATTTAGCTTTAGTTCATCAGGATATAATTTGTTAGCCTAAAATGATATTATTTATATTTAACAAATCGTCAAGGTACCTAGAGGAGGTATTAAAAATTGCAAAAACATTATATTGATGTTCGGCAGAAGATAACATAAAGTATCTTTCACAAAAATATACAACCGATCGCAGACAAGCGGTGCACAATCAGTACCCATCTTTTAAGTTCTTTTAAAGATTTCTCTAGAAAACTTCATAAACGTCTGCCACCGTCGTACAAACAAGTCATCCAAACAAGAGGTTTGCAAAGCGATCAAGTGTTGATGGTTTAATTACCAAGCAGGAAGAGCTATACTTTAAGAGATGTTCTGTGCAGATGATAGCAAAAACCATTAGTTTAGATAAATCGCATTATTTCTTTGTTTACAGAGTTTGGTTGTTACTATAGTTCGATTTTGACCTTTCGAACAAGTCCACTGTTATTATACTAAATAGGTAAAGTGCGTAATTTTACAGAGTTTAATTACTTTACTTATATGACATTAAAACCTGTTGAAAGCAGCAGGTATTTAGTCACGACGCTATAGCTCAGTGGATAAGATATCCCGCTATAAAGCAAAACATTGCATGTTCGAATCCAAAAAAAGTAACACGATATATTTGTCTTTCATTTCTTTTCTATTATTTTAATTTAGTTCTTATGATATTATTTTAATAGTATTGAGCTGTTTTTTCTTTATATTCTGCAACCCCCTTTTAATTTTGTTCATGTTAATTCCATTCTTATCAATATAATTATTTTTATTGAGCAGCTTGCCCTGACCCCATTCACCTCCGAACCAAAGTAGCGTTGACAACTGTGAATCCTGGCGTTCTGTAAACACGTGTTGTTGCGTTCTCTTTCTTTTATAATTTACATAATTCAAAAACACTTTGTCCAATGTTTTGCATCGCCCCAAAACTGTGTTTTGAGTAAGCATCGATCGCGATATTTTATCAACTCGCTTAATGAAAGCTTATTCGAAATTGGTATGTTTAATGCCATTTCTGTTGGTGTCTACATGAATGTATTGAAAAAATGACATTAAAAACAAATAAAGAAATCTCTTCATGGGAATCGAAAACACAACCGTTATGTCATATTACCAGAAATCAGTAGCGTTACTGCCACGGCCATGTAACCTTTTGTTATAGAGCAGTACACTTTCAACAAAATGAGCTACTATCGGAATATCTAACATCCCTATTTTGTGGAATATTCCAAAAATCTATAAATACAAAAGTACATTCACGGTTCAATGCGTAAAATCGGACTATAACTTATTACTTCCAGTGCACAATTAATATTGCAATAACAATATCATATTATTATGTTTATAATATAACTTTTAATGGTGTTTTATAATATATTTCCACACCAAGTAGGCGTATCTGAAATAATGAATGGGTACCGGTGAATGAGGGCTTGAATAACTTCTAGTCAGGAAAGAAAATATTACGACTGTTTTCCTCCGGCGATAACGTACGTGTTATCAATTTATATTGCGCGGGTTTTATTTTTGCGTATTTCGTGCAAAAAAGTGCGCAAAACTAAATCTTTGCGAAAGGAAACTGTCATATCATGTGTCTAAATATTATAATACAGTTGCGCGAACTCGCAATAATTAGTTTCGATTTTGTTATGAATTTCCTTTTTGAGTGAATTTTTAACCCGCGAAATTTAATGATGATATACTCCTTTCCAATAGACAGTTTCGCATTCCTGTACGAGTTACTTCCCATGACAAGAAATCAATCCAAAACGAGGCTCTGCGGGAAAGCTGAACAATCGGACTATGACTTAAGCACATATTAGCTAACACAAGTTTTAGCTTTACAAAAAGCTAGTCGGTCATTAGCAGATAAATTAACAGAATAAGTATGTATTCGTGCTTGCATTTACTTTTTGACCAATGGAAGTCGAGGCTATGTCCAGCTTTCTGTCGATCAATGTCACGTAGATTGTATCTGACAAACGATTTGTGAATTTAGTTGTCCATTGCTGTTACTCTAAAGCATGCAAACAAAAGTTGTACGGCAGATGTTTGATTTTTTTGAAAAATGAACAAGACGTGTACCGGCAAAAGACATTAATGTAAAAAATGTTTCAAGTAGACGTAATTTATTACTGTTAAATTATTTTATTTCGCTTGGCTTTTATTTTCGCGTATTTCGCGCTACGACAAGATCGCGAAATTCAACCTCAGCGAAATTAAACTTTTCAGTGTTTCTTATAGGAAAACACAGTTGCGCTAATTCATATCGCAGCAAAGTTGTTATTTACTTGTTTTGCGCGAAAATTCTTCCCCGCGAAATTAAATGATACTACAGTATTTTAATCATGTATTTTATGTAGAAATTATGACGTTGTTAAAGCACCAGCGAGTTGGAATTAAATAGGTAATATTAACACGAATGCTCACAGAGGTACCATAGAACTTTTCACAGTCGTGCTAATTTGTACAGTAAGCAGTATTTGTTACCAACATTCATAAAGTGTAGTTTTAGTTGATTCTGTAGATCTGGTCAAACTTGAAGTTGATGAGCGTTAGAAGAAGTAAACAATAAATTAGGATGTCGATGCATTTATTATTTTCACTTAAGCTTTATGCTGCTCATATTTTGTGTTTGTGTTATATCTATTTTCTCTGAAACTATTACAGAAACTCGAGAAGCACTATTTGTATTTAAATTTATTTATGAAATTCTCGTTATGCCACTATTCTGAAAATTTTTCACAATTATTTCTTTACTTTAAAGGATGGTTTTGCATTGCTTGAAATAAATTCTAGTAGATCGCCCTTACATAGTAATGATAGTGCATGAGTTGTCTACCTTACTGTACCGAAACCAGATCCGTTATATTGCATATGTATGGGGTAGCAGACATCGGGGTCAGGGGTATCCTCGGAAATCTTTTAAAAGTTAAAATCAAATTGGATTGCAACTGCGGCGAGTTGCTTTGTATATTGTTCACGAATTTCGGAGTTCTCATGCAAACAGGTTTTCTTTTGTTTTAGTATTTGCTTGGTAATTAGAACATGAATAAGACTAAACTGAGCTTGCAAACATTAGTACATTTCTTCACTAAAATCTAGGAGACAATAAGTATTCCCCCAAGATTCATTTTTGAAATTTTAACCAGTTTTCGCCTTTTGCAATATTTGCGACCCCCTTAAAATAGGTGAATAGGTAACTTTGAAAACCACCGAATACGACAAATATGAAAATATTGAAGTTCGGTTTGACTGAGACTGTTTAAGACTTTTTAGCAAAATATAAAATACCGCATTGTTATCAGTGCTCCAGCTTGGATTTCAAACGGACAGGGAAATAGATAGATCTAAAAAAACTGAACAGTCTTTGCGCAACAAGCTCAAAATTAGGCACTGTTATGCAAATCTTTGAGAAAGAGCATTGTATATAAATGTCCCTCTGAATGAGTAATTGAAAATAAAAGATAAAATGAAATGCAATGAAGACATGAAAAGTAATCTAACCAACTTGTTTGAAACGCTCGCAGCTCGGGTTTTAACATTCACAATTCTGAGGTTAATTAGCTGATCGCAACTAGTTATGGATGAAAATGATTTTTCAACATATTTGACTTACGAAGTACTTGTTAATATATGACACCAAAAACTGAAAAAAAAACATGTCGCCTTTTATCATATTTATATTGATATAAGACAAAAACAAAAACAACTCATTATTGATACTACCCTGGCACTCTGAAGGTGTAATCATAAAGCGAAATGAACCTCCTTTGGCCATCCTATTCGTTAATCTCTGACCTTCGTAGCTAATTATACGTATCGATGACTGTTTTTTAGCTTACCACCGCCCATTGACTACGCTTATGATTTTAGATAAAAAAATATTCAGGGCGGGTAATCAAACTGCACCTTACCATGCATTTTGTAAACAAAAGTCCGCCATCTTGGATGAAAATTGGTAAGTTTTTTACTTTTACTCATTTAATAAATAACTCGTAAAATTGCGATATACCTAAGAACCTGCTACACATTTTTCCGAATCTTTTGGTACCTAGATGGAATATACACTCCAAGTGGAAAACAAGTTACCTCGGTCATGGAAACTGAATCGGCGAGAAATGAGCAAGAATTTTTAGGGTAAAGTGCAGGTAAATTTGTCATTTTGTATGTTTTTCGCCAAGAAAGGTAGTTTTGTCTGTAATCACACGAAAAATTGAATTCCATTTGAAATTTCATGTCCCAAGACAACTTTTTTAGTCAAAGAAAACACTATTTCGCAGCAAAATGAGCAAATATCCTTTATGGTAAAGTGCAGTTCTGAAAATTAAATGATAAAGTGCAGTTGACTTTTTTCCTCAACTAAACATAAAACATCGCCGTCGTATTTCCTTGACTTATATGACCATATAAAAACATGTCCGACACGTAATCAATTAAAGAAATAAAATGTAACATTAAGGAGACTCCTCAATATCAAATTCCGGCTTAAAACATGTAATGTGTCGATCCGATCCTCTGAACTTTGGCTTGTTCAGTTGTCACCTGCCAACGAAAAACTCCGGGCTTGCGTATTTTTTATTGAATTAATTAACCTGGTACAAAAAAATCGTTTGAGTCAAAATAAAAAAGTAATATTGGCAGTGAAACAGCTTTTGCTTTAACGATCGGTGCCTGATTGTAAAATATTGAAAATACTCTTAATTAAACTTAACCATTATAGATATTTAGGAGACCAACACAGATAGTTTCGTATGCTGAAATTACCTGGAAATCGCTCTTTAATCTAGTTAAAAACGCATAATTGACAATATGAACAACATATGTGAACATTGTGGAGCGCCATTCAATACACGTGCCGCAAAGCGTGTCCATTGCAAGGCCATCCATCAGAAGGCGTTTCCGTACAAGTGTTGCGGTAAAGGTTGTAGGGATAAAACCGAACTGAGAAGACATAGGTTAATAATGTCCATTTTAAAGTATTAAACACACAAAAGTGAAACGCGTAATGCAAAATCGAACATAGTCACTCAATGGAAAATACTATAGTTTCTGGAATACTCTTAATGTTGGTCCTTCACGCATCATAATCTGTAGCTAATTGATGGGTTATAAAATAGAGATTATCAGATCACTTGGGGCTAATTTATTGCACATGGATTAGACAGGGAATGAAGGTCTTTGATTTTATAAGAGTGAATAGTCAATAAGGTATTCTATGTTGAATGTACACAATATGAAACATGAAAATTTTTATCTTTTAAGGTTGAACACTGTTCAAGGTTATAATATTAATTCTGACAGAGAATAAAAATGGCAGTGTATTTTCTTCATGTTTTAAATCGTTACAATAATAAAATATTGAATTCTGTAATGCCGCATGATAACATCAATTAAAATCATCACACTGTAAGTAAGTAAATATATTTTATTATAGTGATATTGTGTATAATATTTACAAATTATGATAATAACAAATAGTTTTAAATTGGGTTTATAAGTCCCTTCAGTTGATTTAACATTAAACAGAATGCATATGGTGATAACTGTAGAGCATTTTAAATAAGTATGTATAAAAATTGATATTTTAAGTCGCACAATATGAAACAAAAATATATACAAATGATATGTCTGAAAGAGAGTTGAAAAGAAATAAGTAAATATTACTTAAAGTTATTTTTAATTTTAAGCAAGATATTGTTAAAAGTGCAGATAATTAATTGTACAATGTAGATTTTCTTCTTATCATGTCACTAAATCTTAAAGCGTTAGAAAAAATATTAGTAGCAATTGCTCTGTATAGAATATTGTCTCTGATGTCCTGATAAATGGAACACTTCAACAAGAATGAATTTCATCTTCCACTTCACTTAAATTATATATAATTTAATAATGTATGTGCACGTAACAAGAGCTTCGATTACTTGTTTTGCTTGTTATTAGCAGTTTCTACACAATAAACTTCATTTAACAAAAACAAATAAAACATGCAAAAAAAAAGACACACATCTTACATGAATTTGTACAAATATAGGTTAAGCCAATTGCAAATATATTTTTAAACACATGCTAATATTTCCTTTCAAACAATAAATAGCCAGTTCACACAGAGATTTCACAGTTCAAATGATGTTTTTTTATCATATATTACATTGTACTTTTGAAGTCTTCATACTGCTTCTGTTCATCTTTTGATTTCCTGAAAAAGAGGTAGTAATGTCAATTTATCCAAACACAACTTTAAAAAGTTCTTCACAAATTGGGTGAAATTAATACCATATGATGTCCAGCATAAGACGTTTTAATGTGATCAAATAGATAATATGACATAATTTTGTATTATGTATTCATAGATACTTTTAAAATGAAGAGATTTTTGAATGGAGGACTTACATTTGAACTCTGATTTTTATTATGTTTAAGAACAACAACAACAACAACAATTTACCTAGGAGTAGGTGTTAAGTTCCTTTTTCTTCGTCGTCCTTTCTGTGGTGTTTCTGCATGTTTTCTTTTTGCGGGTTTCATTTTAGACAGCAGGTGTTCATTGGAAAATAAGAAGCACTCCGAAATGTCATTTATGTAGGCCTCATCCCCCAGGTTATACTCTATTTCGCCATTCTGTAATCTTTTCAAACAACCCTCCTGTAGGAAGTTTGGTAGTTGCGCATTACACTTTCCGGCTGTGAAGTAATACTTTATAAGGCAGTTTACATTTTTAGCCAAATGCTCAACTGCACTTGCAGGTGGCATCCATGTCTGTGGGTTTCTAACCTGTTGTTGGTTCTTTAATGTTGGGTTCCGAATTGAAATTTGGCGAATTTCATCATATGAGAAAGTGAAAGGATCAATATTTTTTGGCGAATACAAGAATTTTACAAATTGTTTGTAAACAGCAACATCAAGCGATACATTTTTTTTGCTGTAATATCATCAAATCTAAACAGCTCATCTCGAAATTACTGGTGTTTCAGAAAAGTGTCTACTGTATTCGAATGAGAAATGCCATATAGCTTGGGCAGGTAATCATTTCCGCCTAGACTGAGTACAAGAGCTAACTTTATGCCGATATTGCAATCTTTCCAGCCGTTTTCAAGAACACGCAAAATGTTTGTAACATTGAAAATGTCAAATTTACCTCCAGGTTTTTGTAGAATTACATACACATCATTTTTAAATGTGCCATTGCTATCCAATCTAGGCCACAAGTGCGACAGAGCGAACATGTGTAAAACAACAGAATCAATATCTCCTGATGTCACTATACTTGCAAACGTTGTCTACTATTAAGTCATACAGTTCTTTAACTGACTTTTCATCACTGTTTTTATTACACGTAGAAATCACAATTTTATTCTGAATTTGATCAACTATTGTTTTACAAATTTGGAAATGACTTGAATGTGTGCAAACAAATTCAATCACAGAAGTAACTGAAATAAAGGTGTCATTTTGAATTTTACAAGTACTGGTTTTCAATTCCCTCTCTATATTAATTTTTTTAATTGGCTTGTCTGTTGGTTTATGATTTAGTTTCAGATATCCAATAAACTCATTCAAACTGATAAATAGTCGATGCTCATGCGTTAAAATATGTAGTCCAGCAAGAGCAGTTATATTGAAAGCCATCAGTGATGTTACATCTGAAAAATAGACTTATCTAATAAATCATGCAGTCTATGAGAGCTAAAATATTTTATCAATTTGTTATTATAACTTAATCACGCTGATGAAAAAAATCAAGTTAAATTTGAAGTTTAAGAGTTTAATTGCAACTTAGTTTCTGTGGGTTAAACTGCCTTTCCTCTGTTTTAATTCTAAAATGCTGTTCCATAAAGACAATTAAACCATCTCCTCCATATACGCATTTTATCGCAGGAACAAACAATGTGGATCCAGATAAGTCAGCACATCTGTGCTGTTTGATCAGGATCTTCACTGTTTATCTTTTTGGGGGGTCAGAAATAACCTAATAAAATAAGGAGCAAACAGTGCATATCCTAATCAGACGGCACATATGTGTCTACTGATCTGGGTCTACAGTATTAGCCAATGCGATTTAGGAGTATAAATGGAGGAAAACGTTAAAGATGCGTATAAATAGAATAAAAAGCGTAAGTTTTTGTCATAGATTTAACACAAGAACGCAAATACTATTTACATTGATTGCCTTGAAAAAGGTAAAATAAAAAATATTTTTATATTCAAACGTTGTGTTACGGTAATATATTATTATTACTTACTTTGTATATTTAACAATAACTATATATTTAAAATGTAAATCAACTCACCCTTTCAAATTTGGCATCCACAGAATGAATCCTAGAAAACACCTTTCTCTTCTAATCATCTAACTTTGTTCATGTATTTATGTATTTTGCTGAGCAAGTAACATCTGTTACATGGAGGGATGCTAGGCCACATCGGGTCAGTTGGGATGTGCTAATGGCTATTTTATTGCTTTACATCAGCACTGGCTAATCAGCTAATGATATGCCATGATGTTAACCACTGCTCAATTTGAGCTCTATGGTGTATATTGTTCCATACATTGTAGTGGCAATGGGCTGTCAGATTCTTAATTAGATATCAATGGAATCGAGTCCAGTAGGACGCTTCGCCGGCGATCATACTGTATTCACCTAGGAATGTCTAGTTCTTCCTGATTAAACGTAAAAAGCATATATTTTTAAATTGTTTATTCGTTCCTCGCTACAAAGTTCCAAAGAGTTTTTGACCATTGCAATATAAAACAGACATTGCTTTGTTCACGTCCTTAAATCTTATAGTTCGCCTATTTATAGACCTTTATATATAATATTAGGCTGTAAGCATAAAAATATAAAAAGATGTTGGAATTGTTCCACAACTGCTTGTGTACATTTTACTTCTAGTACGCATACACAAATGTTAAGTATTATAATAAAATGTACATACATAATACTTAATTGATTTGTTAAAACCGTATACATTGTGTTAGTTCAGGTGGGCAACACATACATCATGCAAAACATGGAGCAAATAAGAAATTGTGTTTAATAGTTAATATTGTTAGGTCATTTGGTTTTTGAAAGAGGTGTGAGGATATATTGCCGATCTAAGTGTATTTTACTTGAACCGCAGAAGTGGGATAACACGACACTCAGACCGTCAATGTATCCTCACATGTATATCTATTCAAGAAACCTTATAATTGTTTGATTATACTGCAAAACCTTCGAACAATAGATATATAGAAAATATTGGAATTTAATAAATGGGGCTCATTTATTTTCAAACGGCACTCTTTCCACTGAGCCTCAAAAGTACACGTTTGACGTCGTGTTTTCATCTAAGTGACGTCTCTTCTAAATAGCTTAGATGGACTGCAGATTCGTTATTTTTTTACAATTCAGAATGATATTGTCTATGCTGATCTCCAATGTTAAGTAATTGTCATCTCACGTTCGCTAAACCTCCGGTTATTTCGGAGAACATTCACCAAATTGCACTGGATATCGCAAAATTCCTGACATCCCTAAGTTTACTTTAAACATTGATCATCTCACATTCGCCAAACTTCTGTTAACTTCTAAGAAAATTGACAACATGTGCACTGGAAATCACAAAAAAGCAAGATCTCTCTTTAAAAGTCAATATTTTTAAGCAAAGTTTTGAGCATTTGCTTGGTCCTAAATGCTTATTTAAAATATCTTGTCATATGCTATAAGCCTCCACTACTTCGCGACCATATGTTTGGTGATTTATACCACAAGTTAGAAAAAAATTTAATGTGAACGCATGGGTAGAAGTTTTCATCAATTTTCAAAGTGAACGCAGTGACAGGAGTTTTTTTGAGACCCGCATTATTTCATATAACATGGCATACACCTGTATTGACATCATTTAAACAAACAAAAAAACAACAAGAAAATGTGCAAGAACCTGTAATATATTACGTGTTGAAGTTCTAAATAAATAGCAATACCAACACTCTAACGAAATTGTTGACGATCATAATAGTAATTATAATCCGTTCGAGTTCCTGTCAGGCTGCTGTTGCAAAATGGTAAGATTTATCACCAGCTTAAATGCATTACTTAAAAACAGGAAATATATAAAAGTAAACTTATTTTGTATGACATCAAATAAAATTTAAGCGCTTTTATTTCAAAGCGGTATAAAGTGTTAACTTCAGTGCCATGTGTTTTTTTTGTTAAAGGTTATGCTTATGACCGACTAGCTTTTTTAAACTTTTGTTTACAGACAGCATTTACCGCCAAAGTCGTGAGTCTTTAAGAAAAATATAAACGCTGTCTTGCTTTTGACGAACAAAATCAAGATAACTAAACAAATCTATTTTATATATGGCATCATCCTGAACAGTTCTTTGATTTAAATAAAGGATCAGTTCAACTTATGTGCAACTAAAAACTTTGCTCTAAAGGTTTGCATCACGTGACTTTCTAAATAAAGACGCATAACATTAGTTCTATACGCTGTAGAAAATACAACATACGTATGTTTACATAATTTAACATCTCGTTATAGATCAGCTCAATTTCTGATTTGCAGTAACTACAATGTTCAAATATTGTTTCATCATATTTAAAAGACTCTTCTTGCAAGTAGCGAAGTAGGGGGAACGAAATAACATTCGCAAGCTTTAGACGGGCGGTTTTGTCTAAAGAGACAACGTCCGATGCCGCTGTTAGCTGGTGTTACCCTTCAAAGTTCAAGTTTGGTCCATTATAATATGTCGGTCATCAGGATTAAATAAAGAATACATGTAACAAGATTATCAACATTGAAGTCTTTTCCGGTAAACATCTTCTCTATATATCAAGCAATCGAAGATCAGCCTCTACACTATCTTTTTGCATACGTAAACAGGTGGCATAGTCTAAATTACGTGTTCCGTCTGATACGTAATATCACTGTTAACCGGTGTTCAGGCTAAAGATCTCAAGTTTGGTCGATTATAATATGTCGGTCATCAAGATGACCGACAATTATCAAATATATTGCAGGTTTTCGTTCGTCGCCGGCGGTGAAAAAATAAGTTGCTGGTCTGTTATTCTAGCCAGAATTTTTATTTTCACTATTTGTTAGATATTAAGATTTTTAATGTTTTAAGAACACGTACCATTCTTGTTGATAGTAGGCAGTATGATTCGCAATTCAGACAAACATACGCATTAATTTTACGAATTTTTGTACAAAATTTTCATCTTAATGTCTTTGCTGCTTAAAATTATATTTTACTGGTGTGAAAGTTGCAAATTGCTAAGACTGGTAATGCGCTATAATCCGGAAATCGTGATATGTCAACATCAGGTTACATGATCAGTATTGTAACGGCCTTAGCGGTCGAAATATTTAGTGTACAAATAAGGCTGTTGTTCGAACAAACTTTGTACGAATGCTCTTTTTTTTATGTGAGTAACCGTTAGAGAAGTGTCAGACATCTTTTTCTAGAACCACGTTTTCTATGAGAACATTTTCTACGAAATTTGTGTTGAAATAAGGCAGAAATATTATTAAATCGGTAAGATTTCATTAATATTATGTTCCTATGATCATGTGCAAGTAGTAATGTTTGCTGAGCATGTATATGTTTTATGGAAATTGCCTATTTAAATTGTACCAAAAATTCACTGAAAACACCGGAAGTCATATTTTTGGTGGAACAGTATTTCGGATATGTAGCGTTATTTTGTTACTATTGACGTGAATTCTTTCTAGATATCCGTTCTTTTATGACTTACAATACTGTCTCTGTGTAGCAATAGATTTCGTGAATTTTGCATTAATTTTCTAGTTGGTTACCATGGCAACTATTTTTTTTGTAAAGTTGTATTTTTCTAGTTTCTAGTCTTTTTCACTGTAGAACATCCTTAAGTTCTTAACTTGCTGTATAAATGTTTGTTATATGTCTTGTATTTGTGTATTTCAGTAAATCGTTTGAAAAGCATCGAAAATAAACGTATTGACGATTAAAACCTGTCTTGAGTCCATATTCAACACATCATTTACGATTTAATATGGAGGGAGATGAAGGCAGTGCACGAGAATGGCTTGATGATACTGATATGCCAAGGCTACATCGACTGGATGATTTTCATTCTTCAATGGAAAGTGACCGATCAAGTGACATTTCTGTGCGAACAACTAGTAGCATTAGCAGTGTTTCCAGTCGGCGATTAAGAGAAATCCAAAGAAAGGCAGAGTTGGTTGCTAGGGCTAAAGTGTTTTCAGAAAGGCGAAAACTTGAAGAAGAAAAGTTAGCCTTAAAGTTTAAAGAGGAACAATTGGACATTGACACTGAAATTGAAATCTGTAATGCCAAAGTACAGGCTTTCAATGAATTTGAGAAAACTGAATGTATGGAAGAACCATTGAAACCCAAAACTAAGACACCTCAGGTTGTGATGAACTTTGAACCACAAAGTGACACTAGTAAGTGCAACACGAACAGTGAGCTCAACGTTTTGGCCGTAGCAAAGGAATTAAATAAGCCAAAAGTGGACTTACAACCGTTTAAGGGAAATCCGATTGAATACACTCGGTTTGTAAGACAATTCAACTCAAGGATATGTAACAATACTGACTCTTTCGAGGAACGTATGAACTATTTGTTACAATATACCGAATGTGAAGCTCACAAAATAGCTTTAGGATACTCAAACTTGGATTCCAAACGGGGATATGAAGCGACCTGGCACGAATTCAAGGACAGGTACGGAGACCCAGAGTGTATTGCTCGAGCATATGTGAAAAGGGCACTTGACTGGCCAAACATCAAGGGCGACAAAGCATGTGAACTTGACAACTTTTCGATATTTTTAAGAGAATGCCAGTTTGCTATTGAGGGTGTGAACGCTATTAGGGTGCTGGAGTATGCTGACAATTTGCGAATGTTAGTACAGAAGTTGCCTTACCCGTTGCATGAAAAGTGGCGAAGTATTGTGTATGACTTAAAAGGCAAGGGCAAGTTTGCCACATTCAGGGATTTAGTTGATTTTGTGCGAAAAGAGGCCAAAAAGGCTATTGACCCAGTTTTCGGGAAAGATGTTCTTCGTAGCAAAACTAGCGAGAAAGGTTCAAAGGATTCCTCGAAAGTGAAATTCAATAAGGCAAAGAGTTTGGCAACAGTTACTGACACGACCACATCTGACACTTAAGTTAGAGAAAAATCCTCAAGTAATGACACTAAGGATAAATGCATGTACTGTTGTTCTTTCCATCAGTTGGCATCGTGCCAACAAATGGTTAAACTACCTTTGAAGGAGAGATACGCATTTTTTAAAATCAAAAGGCTTGTGTTTTGCATGTTTGACATTTGGTCACATGAAAACTGCATGTAGAAAGGGTATTTCTTGTGGACATTGCAGTAAGTCACATCCTACCGTGTTACATGTCGATCCACAGCCCACGTCACAATCTGCGCAAATAAGAAATAGTGTTACTGTTGAAGCTAAAACGTCTGTTGCTCATACGGGGGCTGGCGCCCAGGTGTTGCCCATCGTGCCGGTAAAACTCAAAGCAAAAAGCAGTGACAAGTATGTTGAGACATATGCGTTCTTGGACTCCGGAAGTACGGCAACATTTTGCCTGGACAATTTAGCTCATCAATTAAAAATTGAAGGGAGACAAATTGCCATTAATATGGTCACCATGGGGTCACAGAAAGTTCAAATTGCCAGACAACTGAAAGGTCTTGAAGTTACCTCCCTTGACGGGTCAAACACGATTGATTTGGGAAATGTTTTTACACAACCCCATTTACCAGTCACAAGAAAAGACTTGATTTTAATAAATGAACTAAGAAAGTGGCCATATTTGAAACACCTTCATCTACCACAAATAAACGGGGACGCTACAGTTGGACTTCTAATCGGTGTGAACGTTCCAAAGGCAATGGAGCCCTGGGAAGTAATTCCAAGCCAAAATGGAGGTCCTTTCGCAGTGAAAACTGCACTTGGATGGGTAATAAATGGACCTTTGAATGAGTCTCACTGTGATGACAGCATATCTACAAACTTTATAAAAACAGAAAGTACATGTACACTAGAAGAACAGATGAGAAATCAGTTCAACTTTGACTTTTCGGAGAGAATCATTGATGATAAAGCAGAGCCTTCACAAGAGGATAGACGTTTCCTAGAAATAGTGTCTCAGTCTGCCAAGCTTGAAAATGGCCATTATGTAGTGGACTTACCTTTGAAGAGTTCTGAGAAGTTGCCAAACAATAAGCAGCAAGCTGTAGCACGTCTTGCCCTGCTGGGCAAACGACTCACCAGGGATACAGAGTTCTGTAGCCAGTATTCAGAGTTCATGAGAAACGTTATAGAAAAGGGCTACGCAGAAAAGGTACCTGCAGCAGTGGATTCGTTAGATGGAAACCAAGGTAACATTTGGTACCTGCCTCATCACGGGGTGTTCCACCCAAAGAAGAAGAAAATCCGAGTTGTATTTGATGGTACTGCCAAATTTCAAGGAACATCATTAAACGAAAATCTGTTAAAAGGGCCAAATCTCGCCAACACAATTGTTGGAACGTTACTCAGGTTCAGAGAAGAAGAGGTCGCAGTGATGGGAGACATAGAGAGCATGTTTTACCAAGTAAAAGTCCCAAACAAACACAGAGACTTACAGAGATTTCTTTGGTTCGAAAATGGAGACCCAAAGGCAGCAGTGATAGAGTACCGGATGACGGTACATCTGTTCGGCTCAACATCTTCGCCAAGTTGCGCAAACTACGTACTGCAACGAACGGCCATTGAGGGAAAAGGCCGCTTTGATGAAGACGTCATCCATACAGTGCTTCGTAATTTCTATGTAGACGACTGTTTGAAATCGGTAGAAAACCCTAATAAGGCAATTTTGTTGATTCAAGATGTCAAGGCATTGCTACGAGAAGGGGGCTTTAACATATCAAAATGGATCAGCAGCAACAAGGATGTTATAGCTTCGATTCCTGTGAATGAGCGGGCCAAAGAGACAGTAGATTTAGACCTGGACAGAGATAGCTTACCTATTGAGAGAGCTCTAGGCTTGAATTGGTGTGCCGAAACAGACCAGTTTTGCTCACGGTAGAGGTCAAGGATCATCAGATCACTCGAAGGGGCATTCTGTCAACTGTTAGTAGTATATATGATCCCATAGGCTTCATAGCACCTCTGTTGTTCAATGCCAAATTGATTTCGCAAGATCTCTGCAAGCTGCAGCTAGGTTGGGATGACAACATTCCACAAACCTATGTGAAAAGATGGACAAACCTGGTAGAGGACATTCGTACCGTGTCTGATTTCAAAATTCCCAGATGCTTCAAACCAGCAGGTTTTGGCAGAATCCAATTGTCTGAACTACACCACTTTGCAGATGCGAGTGAGAGCGGTTATGGTGAAGTAACTTATATACGTCAAACCAACGATCGTGGTGAAGTACACAGCTCATTCGTACAAGGAAAATCCAGAGTTGCACCCCTGAAAAAGGTTACAGTCCCTCGCTTGGAGCTGACGGCAGCAACAGTGGCCGTACGGACGGACAAAATGTTGCGGGACGAGTTAGACATTGGTATTGAAAGAAGTGTGTTTTGGACCGACAGCATGTCTGTGCTTCGATACATACGCAACACAACAGCAAGATTTCACACATTTGTTGCAAATAGATTATCAGTGATCCATGAAGGTTCAAGCGTCGATGATTGGCACTACGTAAACACAGAAATGAACCCAGCTGACCTTGCATCAAGAGGTATTCCCGTTGATCATGAAACATGGATAAATGGCTGGATTAGTGCTCCGTCATTTCTGCAGATGGCAGAAACAGAGTGGCCAAAACTACCAAAGGTGTTACCAGTCTTCAGGAAGATGACCCTGAAGTGAAAAAGGTTAAGGTCAACAGTGTTTCGACCCAACCCGCAGATTGCAGTGACAAGGGAGCCACTGATGACCTGATTAACGGACACTCATCGTGGTACAAACTGAAGAAAACAGTTGCATGGATTCTCGGGATTCGCCAGGAGCTTCTGAGAAGAGTACATCACAAGAGAATGGCATCAGACTCTTCCTCACCTGTGCGAAACAGACGCTTGTCACCAGATGACATGTTGAAGGCAGAAACTGCCATTATATCTTATGTGCAGAGAGGGGCCTTTGCTTCAGAATTCACCTCATTGGAAAGTGGAAAAGCAACTGTAAAGCGCAGCAGTAGTATAAGGAAACTTGACCCTTGTCTGGTTAATGGAATTCTACGTGTTGAGTCATGTATCAATGTTGATTCTAAGGCAAATTCATAGTGATTTGTATCATAGCGGTAGAAACTTCATGTTGTCTCGTCTGAGGAAGAAATATTGGATAGTGAATGCACCTTCGGCAGTGAGAAAGGTCATTTCTAAATGTGTTACGTGTAGACGACAACGGGCCAAGGTTGGTGAACAAAAGATGGCTGATCTTCCCGAGGATCGCGTCAAAGCAGGTGATCCCCCCTTTACTAGTGTGGGGGTAGACTATTTTGGACCATTTGTAAAAAGTGAAAGTTGGACGCAGTCGTATAAATCGCTATGGTGTTCTTTTTACCTGCTTGACAGGTCGAGCTGTTCATCTTGAGATTGCGTATTCATTGGACACAAGTTCGTATATAAACGCTTTGCGTCGGTTCATTGCAAGACGCGGACATGTGTCTAAAATGAGATCAGATAATGGGACAAACTTTGTTGGGGCTGAAAGAGAATTGCGTGAATCCATACAACAATGGAACACTTCTCAGATTCATGATGCGATGCTTCAGCGAAACATTGATTGGCAGTTCAATCCCCCGGCTGGGCCCCACCATGGTGGTGTATGGGAAAGACTCATTCGCTCAGTGAGAAATGCTATTAATAGCACCCTTAAGGAACAAACTTTAGGTGATGCGAGTCTGCACACTCTCATGTGTGAAATTGAATGCACGTTGAATGAACGTCCGATCATTCAGACATCCGAGAATTGCGGTGACCTGGAAGCACTTACCCCGAACCATCTACTCTTGATGAAATTGGGCTCGAGCCTACCTCCAGGACTCTTTGTCAAAACTGACAACTACAGTAGGCGTAGATGGCGTCAAATCCAATACCTGGCTAACAAATTCTGGCAGCGCTGGGTACGTGAATATCTTCCACTTCTTCAGGAACGAAAAAGTGGTTCGAAACCCGTCGAAACCTTACACCAGAAGACGTCGTGTTAGTGGTGGATCCATGTGCGCCAAGGAACTCGTGGCCTATGGGAATCGTGGTCGAAACCATGCCAGATAAAGCAGGTCTGGTGCGACAAGTAAAAGTAAAGACTAAAACCAATGTACTTATTCGTCCTGTTGACAAACTGTGCTTGTTGTTAGAAGCAGATTTATTTGTGTTGTACTTAAAACCTTGCATTTTGACAGTGAAATAGTGTAAACTTGTGATTACAAACACTTAAAACTTTCATTGTGCCTTCATTAATGAAACAGACATTTTGACTTATTCATTTTTAGTTGGTGAATGTTGTGTTACAATTGTGAAGAAATTAATGACTTCAATTACTTTGTGCATTGTGTACAAACCTTTTGTGCTATTAACACTTTTTATCTTACATTGATTGTCTGCAAGTTTATCATGTACTTGAATTAATTACCAAGTGCCATTAACCTAAACAGTATTATACGATGAAGCATAATAACAGGAGTTTCGTATTAATGTATATTGTATATATTTTTTGACATGAGGGACGATGGTACAGTTACTATTGCTTCCAAATGATAAGTCTAGTCATAAATTTGTTAACATGTACCTTTAATTTGGTTTGAGCTCTAACATGTTGACTTTTTTATTGGTACAACTTTCATGTAATATTTTGCCTGCAATAAATATAAGTATTGTGTTCTTTACAAGCTATAATGAAGGTTTGCTTATTAGTCAGGAAAAATAATTATTTGTTCAACATTTTCCTAGAATTTTTTGGATTGACTTAAATCTACTTGCTCTGAACGAATGTGTATTATTGTTAGTTTTAGTGACTTAATGTGTTTGTCTTAAGTCGTACTTGGGTGTAGAACTTTGTAAGATGTTACTCTTATGGGTAATTGTTTCGTATCTTTATACTTCTCAATTAGGAGGCTGGTGTAACGGCCTTAGCTGTCGAAATATTTAGTGTACAAATAAGGCTGTTGTTCGAACAAACTTTGTACGAATGCTCTTTTTTGTGAGTAACCGTTAGAGAAGTGTCAGACATCTTTTTCTAGAACCACGTTTTCTATGAGAACATTTTCTACGAAATTTGTGTTGAAATAAGGCAGAAATATTATTAATTCGGTAAGATTTCATTAATATTTTGTTCCTATGATCATGTGCAAGTAGTAATGTTTGCTGAGCATGTATATGTTTTATGGAAATTGCCTATTTAAATTGTACCAAAAATTCACTGAAAACACCGGATGTCATATTTTTGGTGGAACAGTATTTCGGATATGTAGCGTTATTTTTTTACTATTGACGTGAATTCTTTCTAGATATCCGTTCTTTTACGATTTACAATACTGTCTCTGTGTAGCAATAGATTTCGTGAATTTTGCATTAATTTTCTAGTTGGTTACCATGGCAACTATTTTTTTTGTAAAGTTGTATTTTTCTAGTTTCTAGTCTTTTTCACTGTAGAACATCCTTAAGTTCTTAACTTGCTGTATAAATGTTTGTTATATGTCTTGTATTTGTGTATTTCAGTAAATCGTTTGAAAAGCATCGAAAATAAACGTATTGACGATTAAAACCTGACTTGAGTCCATATTCAACACAAGTATACATATAAAATTACAATCTAAATTTGTTGAACAACAGAATTGACCTAATAATTTCTGGCGTTAATGTTCAACGAATTAATAATTTGATTTTTTTTAATGTTACGTATACTTCACCACCAAAAATTACTGATTCGGTCTTGAAATAAAAAAAGAACCTTTAATCTGATTGTTTGCTGTTGAAGGATCATTCGTATAGTAAAATTCAAGGATTCAGATCCCGGCTTCCAATACAGATGGGAATATTTATATTACAATTTGGTTGCTTTTCCAATTTAGATTACTTAGGTTTGACAGTGTGTAATTTTGGCGTAAAGGCCCAAATGCTTAACTAAACATATACTACTCAAAACTTGATAGGGATCGCTTTCCGTTTTATCCTGAATTATTTCCTCTATCAAGTTTCAACCGCTATTCTGCTTCAGCAGTCGGCTCATTTCATTTTTGGCACAAAGCAAAATTTTCAGAATCACAGCAAATATTTTATGGCTTCAACCTTATGCAAAGAATAAACACAATCTTTTAAGTGATCCTGATAAAATTTTGAGTAGTATATATCAAATGTTTTGCCAAGATTGGTTTGTTATTGGCGGCTTTTGTTTCTAAAAGAATCCATATAATTGCTAAATCAAAAACTTTTTGCCGACACATCCAGTAATTAAAGGACTTCGATATACTTAATAATTGGGGGGGGGGGGGGGGGGGTGTAGATACCTATCAAATAGTAATTACACGATCTCTATTGGTCAATGATATCTGCCCCTTTAAGTAATTGACAGGTGACCCCTTGTGTGCGACAATTTGACATTTTTATGGCATGTCGCCTTCAAAATCAATCGCCGCTGACATATATCATAACATGATGTCAGTAGTTGATTAGACACGCTAATCCGGAAACGAGATTCAATTCAGCCGTGGGAGAACACTGGCTATTAGTTAAAGTCGTTTAGTGTTTAACGCGAGGAATAATAACTTGACACTTGAAACTTTGTTGTTTCAAAAATATCATGACGCTGAAGTATTATTACTAATTTAACGAGAAAATATATTTTTCAAAAAAGAATTTTATGATAAAAAAGAAAGTCGTAGGTACATATTCCCTTTTACGTTAATACAGCGAGCAATCATTTTCCGTAGAGCAGTCACGTGACTAGACAGGGAAGGTAACCAAAAACTCATCGAATTATTGGAAAGGCGTATTGTACAACAATATTTACCTGGCACTTCATTTATTTTCGTAAAGGTCATTGGATAAGATTTCACTGGTATATTAGCAGCGAATATATTGATTTATTTATTCACTTAAGGCGTGAGTGAGGTTTGGTGTATTGGTATACATTCCGCACTACTGGTGTGAATGCCTCGGGTCCGAATCCTCTCAAACAGCGCATTGTGAAAAAAACAGTTTACTTTTTTATTATATAGTTTACTTGCAAAAAGTTATTTTAAATCGTTTTACTGCATCGGTGTTATTCCCTGAAATTTATTGCAATTTTTTTCTGGTAAAATTTATAATTTAAAATCAATTCTTTATTTGAAATACTTGAATTAATATAAAATCCCTATTTTCGACGGAAATCATTTTATTAGAATTTAATGATTATTTTAAGTTTCTCTTGGCAATCTGTTGTGCTAACAAAGAAATAATTCTCATTGTTTTGAGTGATTGACACTTCTCAAAATTTCGTTTAAGTTTGACAACCAATGAAGATAACAAAAGAAGTGTTAGCCGATAGTTTTCGTATCAGATGCCATAATCACCAATTTGAGACTTAGTGTCGGTCTCGGGGCAATTATCAATCAGGCAGGTTAATTATCCCCAAGCTATGATTTTTCAGCCCCACCTTCCTAAGCTCTCGATGTTACAATTGTTTTTATTGGTTGCTGTTGTCGTCAAGATTTATTATTTAATATTTGTTACTGCTTTCATATGACAGTCTAATTTTGGATTTCCAAAGTACAACGTATATGGTTTTCCATAAGAACTAAATTTATGTTAAGGATTTTAGAATAATTGTTTGGTTTTACCAACAGAAGAAATTTGTATAACTATCTGGAACATTTGTAAATTGTTATATGTGGTATTCCATATGAAGACTATATAAAGGAGAAAAACGGACTTAGTGTTATTCATCATTCGAATTTATTATTAGTTTCTGCTACCAAAAATGATCGGCAGAACACTACATCTGAATTTAGGATACATTTTAAATAGTGTTGTTCTACAAATAGTTTTGTGACATTATGATATCATTTTGGCTAAAATGCAATTTACTGTACCGGATGCAAGCTAAATATGCAGTTATCAAATACTACACATCAAGTATACACAAAAAACGGTTTGCACGAGTTTTAAGAGAATGGCAATTTTAAAATAAAATAATTAAAACTACCAGGATTCAAACTTACTTGTATGGGTCTACATTCCTGAAATAAATCACCTTTACCGAATGCGTTAAAAGGGTTTCTTTTAACTTTCGTATCTTCAGACCGTTGGAATCTGGTTATATACATTCTTATCGATTTAAAAGTAGATCGTAAAGTTAACGAAATTTGCCGACTAAAGGGTCAAATACAAGAGTGCCAGGTCAATATTATTGGACAATACCACAATAATAAACACAAGGCTAACATACAGGTTGGTGATAAATCAGATATAACCAATAATACTTGATTTTGCTCATTTTCAATTATATTGAAAACGAACAAAATGTCCAAGGTTCACATAAGTGTAATAAAACAACACTTGATTGTACTACCTACCATACAAGAATCCAGTGGCTGAGCCTGTACCGTGGATGTAGCCTTCGGGTAATCTTAAGTTTACATTAAAATATTGTTTTCCTTCCACATGTTTAGCTGAAAGTGAATAAAAACGATGTATAAAACTACATATGCATGTCAGAAATTAACACAACCAGAAAAAAAAATCAGCCTGAGCATGAGTTTTAAGAGAATCAATTTCAAATTAGACAAAACAAATAATTGACTATAAAGAGAACTATCGGAGTTACCGCCTCGGAACGGTCAGTGGCAAAATAAATTTAAACCATGTCTTTTTATTGTATTCTATTTCTTAATGAGGCGATATATCTGTATATTAAAAAGGTAAGAAGGGTCGACACTATAGAACAACAAACATTTTTTAACACTTTGGGCATCACTGTGACGAAAAGGGAATAAAACTAATATACAATGATACATATAAGCACTCTTTGTTTTAATATATTTGTACTTACAGATGCTCACTCGTTCCTTGTCAGACGCACAATCAGCCATTTGATTGTTTGGGTCAAGACACGCTAGAATATTTATCTGTTTAGGGATGCCCTCATGCTATGAAATAGAAAAATTGTGAACAAGCATTCACGTACAATTTTAAACAATAGATGTTTGTAAACATGAATGCCCCCAAACGCTAAATAGATAGTAAACTGCTGTTTGTTATTGATCACCCATATCATTGTCTAGTTATTTGCAAGGCAAGATTTTGTAGTGAAGGTCACTGCGACCTTGACCTTTGACCTACTAACCTTAAATGAATAGGATTCATGTACATGTGAAGATAAACCTTAGTTTCGAATTGTAGGATCAAAAGCTAAATCCTTATGTAGTAATTGGTCAGTAATTTTTTGTCTTAACGGTGTCTGTGACCTTGACCTTTGACTTCTGACCTAAAACTCCATAGGGGTCATCTACAGCTGATGACCAACCTCTCTACCAAAATTGAGGATCATAGGTGAGAACATTATCTAGTTATTGATCGTACATTGATTTTGTGTTGTTGGTCACTGTGTCCTTGACCTTTGACCTACTGACCTGAAAATCAATAGGGTCATCTACAGGTCATGACAACCTTCATACTATAAAGACTGTATGTCAAAGCGTAGGCTCGATATTGGTTGGACAATTTTTTGTATTCGAGGTAATTGTGACCTTGACCTTTGACCTACTGACCTCTAAAAGGGTTCATCTACTCATCATGGGCAACCTCCACACCAAATATAAAGACTGTATGTCAAAGCGATGTCTACGTTTTGATCGGATGTGGCCTACGGACCGACCGTGAAGATGCGTTTCTAATTTTTAAACTATATAAAATATAGAAATATAGAAAAAGGTGATAATCCACTGTTTTAAAATTATGTATTTTCACTTTTTTTCGCTGTGTATCCTCCTGAATTCAGAGGAAAACATGTATTTATAATAAACGTAATAATCATAACATTCGTACACACGAATAAGTTAACGGAGACCTTACCACGACATACAAGTATTTCTTTATCTTGTCGACCTGTGGAATGCCTAAGTGAGTGCTAATAGCTGTAACAGTAACGGGAAAATGACCAGCTTTGACTGGAACAACAGGAAAATTGACTGATTTTGCACTGTTTGGTCCAAGATCAATGGTCATCGGCTCTGAAGGCTGACCAGGTATACCGCTGTAGCAAAGGCCGTCTACTCCCTCCAAATATACTTTTACCTGTTGAAAATAAATCGTATAAATGTATTTTTGTTACACATGAATTGAATTTTAAATAGTTTAATTGTGTTTTCACCAGGAGAAGCCTTAAACATTAGTTCAGGCCTTGGATGTCTTATTTTGTTTTCACCAGGAGAAGCCTTAAACATTAGTTCAGGCCTTGAATGTCTTATTTAGTTTTCACCAGGAGAAGCCTTAAACATCAGTTCAGGCCTTGGATGTTTTATTTTGTTTTCACCAGAAGAAGCCTTAAACATTAGTTCAGGCCTTGGATGTTTTATTTTGTTTTCACTAGAAGAAGCCTTAAACATTAGTTTAGGCCTTGGATATTTTATTTTGTTTTCACCAGATGAAGCCTTAATCATTTGTTCAGGTCTTGCATGTTTTATTTTGTTTTCACTAGAAGAAGCCTGAAACATTAGTTCAGGCCTTGGATGGATGTTTTATTTACATCATCATTATACTGGTGTTTAAACAGCAAGATAAAAATCCATTTTCACAAGGATTTAATAAGAGAACATGTAACTCAAAGCATAATTTGATTTTTAACTTACATTTCTATAAATGTTCTCTTTTTTGCTTGAATCGGTATCATTTCTTGTTCAATTGTATTATTATCTATATGTTCATTTATTAAAAATCTTTGAACATACAGAAGCATGTGAGATTAGGTACATTAGGTATAGACGTAACATATTCACAGAAATAAAAACATAATTTTAAAATTGTATTATTTCAACAAAATGTATTTCGTTTTAAGTAGTATGTACTACCGGGTATTAGATTTATAAATGCTCAAATAGGTTTTAAACACAATATGTTAATGAGAGCAAAACTCTTGTCATTATTAGAATGTGGAATGTAGGTTTTATTTTGTTTTGCTGTTTTCATATCTTGAAAAAAAAATCAGTTAACTTACATCTCACTATCTAACAATAACTCGGCTACTAGTAAACCTATTCAGGTCTTCAGCTTCAAAATGACTCGGCAATGGGATGCAATGGGATTTTATATATTACAGCCGTGTATCTTTTGTTTGCTTTCAATTAGCTCATTGTATAAACATGTGTTACCTTGTGTCTTTATGTGGACGCTGGTTTTCGACTGGCTAAGATTGATGTGTTAATTTCAATTAATTTGCAAATATTTTAAAATTTATGATTTCTGTAATTGGATTTTCCAGATGCATATTTTTATCTTCTCATTTACACCCAATCTAAGATTAAGGAATCCGTAAAAATGTTTATTGAAAAACCTTTGCATCTTCTGTCTGACCGTTAAGATAGCTGAATATAGTTGCTTTAATGTTAAGCAATTCAAATCTTGACGTCGTGTACGGCAGTTCAAGCTGGATAAAAAATTCCCGAAACACTTCAACCTCGAATGGATCAGCGATACATATGCCTTTATTGGGGCTGATTCCTGAAAAGAAGAAAATGTAGCAAAGTCGTTTTGTTACCTTTTAAAATCTTGTATAGACTTAAGAATGGACAACTCTTGATAGCGTTATATCAAAAGATAATACTTGATAAATTCATACGCATTCGTTTCTTTCAACTTTTATCTAGTGCCCAAATCTCTGATAAGTCTATTTTGACAATGCTGCTTCCTTCAATATTTTGATTTAATTATTTATTACACTCCCTTTAACATCCCACCCCTCAAGAAATACAAACATTTACACATGTGTAGTCCTGATTCCGTGTTTTGCTGCTAGAATTTAATTAAGTTAAGTTTTGTTGTTAACAATCCTTAATGAGGTAATAGGATTTCTAAACAAATTAATATCAATCATTTACAATATTGTGCATTCAAAAATTTCGACTTTTAACGTTTAACTTGACATAAATTGTTCCTGTTTAAAACTAAGACTTTGATTGGTCGACATGGCGATATTAACTGCAGAAACTGTGTGTCTTTTGATGCTTAATCAATGGTTAAAAATTGTAATTGTTTTCATTGGTTTATTTCAGCCTTTAACAACACCTTGAGGTACCGTGATGATTTGTTCAGTACAAATAATAATAATTTTCCATCACTTGTAAACAAAATACTGAACACAATTTAACCTTAAAGCTGTTGCAAGTATTTCAGAAGTAAGCACTATATATCATCCATACTATAAACCCAAAAAAATATTTCATTAAACATTGCGATTAATACTATTGTCAGTTTGATGTAATATAAAAAAGATAAACAAAATAAATGTTATAAATTTTAACTTATTATAGTTGGTTAAGTAGAAAGTCGGGTGATAGTCTTTTTATTAAAAACGTAAGATCAAATGGAAGATATATTTGAATCAAATATTTGTCCCGTTATAAATTCTTTTCAAATAAGATAACGATATAAAATTTGTGAAACGTTTTGCTGATCTCATTTTAATGAACTTATTTGTCTCTCTAGCTCTCGATAACGTACTTTAAATTTTTAAAGTAATTTAAGGTTAAAAACAACCTTACCTTTTTGTATCTAGTACGCAATAAATGTTGTGGATCCTCAGCATCACATTAAGATAAAAAAAAATAATATTCATCCAGATTGGAAGAATCTGATTGCTCTACATTTCATCGGTTGACTCTTCCTTCTGTATCGTTCTGCATTTTTGCTAGGATACAGCTAATGTTGAATATTGAGAAAAAAAACAGCCTTTTTAAATGATAGTGCCTCTAGCTATCTTATTTCGTGTTCTTAACTCAAAGATTGTGCATTTCAGGAACGGCACATTGATTGGAAACATATCATTTAGACCGATAACCATCTCTGTGGGATTCCATATTTCCCTTAAATTTATGAAGAATCATATATACACTCACCCAAAGATCTAATTAAATCCAATTGGAATCAATTAAGTAAAGCCTGTCTTGACATAGGGAGGAAACGAAGCTAGCATACATTGTAAACATATACAATCGACGAATAATTATAATTTTAGGTGAGTGAAGAATCATTATCATATGCGTTTTATGTGCGCCAAGTTTAGCTTTTTTAAGTTAAACTATTTTTTTGCGAACAAAAAGGAGACAATCTCACTACTTACCGAGTTTTCCTTAAGATGGTTTTAATAGGGGTTTTCACTGTGTGCTCATATATTTTCAATCACTTTTCTGATCACAGGTTTATAGTGTAGTACAATGTGACATATGTGATTGCAGTTGTATACATTGACAAATGAGACAGCTATATACTCCTATTATAATGTTACTTGGTTTGCTTACATCCTTTTACATAATGTCTGAAAAATTATCATATTGTCAAATCTGAATACACTGATAATAAGTAAATTTTTAGCAAGAAAATCTTTTTTTGATTGCATGACTGTATGTAACAACTATGCTTTTATGCTGCATTATGTAATCTGCATTATCTCATCATTTACTTTCTTGATATGAAAAGACTTATTCAGTTTCCACGGCTCGTTTATATTCTCTCTCTCTCTCTCTCTCTCTCTCTCTCTCTCTCTCTCTCTCTCTCTCTCTCTCTCTCTCTATGAGTTACAGTAAAACCGTCATTTTTCTTTCTTTTCTAGTGGTCATTCTTATCTTATGATCAAATATTCTTTCGTCTGCTTACGTTATTTTAAGCCGCGCGCGAAAGCTGCTTTTCTGTTTCTGGGATGTTTTCAAAGCAAAACGTTAACTAACCTATGGCTTGAACCATCCACTTCGTGATTGAGTCAGGGTAATCTGTCATCTTCTCGGCTTTCCCGGATCTGAATCCACATATTTCACAATTGTTAAATAGTAAAGGTGGGATTATCCTGTCAGTTTAAATATTTCCACACAAACACTTATAAAATATTAAATAAAAAGATGAAATATTCTTATCAGGAATGGCCACATCAAATAGACACAGCCTCCTCAGACAGCCGAATAGAGTAGAGAGGAGATAAGAGCATGGTTATACAATAATCAGTTTCAATATAGACGCCGAATACAATTACCAAAAGTGAGAACCAGAGGGGTTCAATTAATGAAATTATTGTGTTACGTTTACACTTTTTAATATTCAAACTGAATAGCTTAAAAGTACTAATGATTTCACACTGACTTATTTATCAGAGAGTGATATTGTTGCCGCACACACTATACATATTGCAAATTTTAGAATTAGTGTTGAGCTAAAACAAGATAAATTCCTACTCTGTATTGGTTGCCTTAAACGCATATAAGCAAGATTAATCGCCAACTCCAGTTCTAGCACAATTTCTAAATTACCTGCACTCTTGCTGTCGCCGTAAAGGTGCGAGTTCGCTCCCAGGTATAGGCAATATCATTTTAAATCAACAGTAGCGCTATTTGTGCAGTGTGGCGGCCGTAAAAAGTCTCCCCTTACATAAAGTCAGTACTATTATCAGTAAAATAACCCGTTACCGATGTCGTGCAATGATGATAACGTATATCAGGGCTATCCGATCAATCTTTTTGGGGGTTGTCCCGGTTAGCTCAATTGGTTGCGTCGTCGAAATTGCAGTGACGGTTCGGGTTCGCTCCCAGGTAGAGGCAATATCATTCAGAATCTTGTCTGACAGCCATACAAGAACACGAACTTCGGTATCGCGAAAAGGTTTTTGAAACCACTGAGAAAAATCCGTTTTGGTCCATTTAAGACTCAGGTGACGTTTTTAAAGAAAAAAAGTGAAATATGCATATCAAGAATCGTCACACTCAGAAAACACAGCCTCCCCACGCAGCGAAAAAGTAGAGGGGAATAGACAGCATGTTTTTATAAGAATATCATTTTTAAATAAGACACCAAAAAGCAATAAACGAAAAAGAGAATCCTTGGTGTTTCCACCTTGGAACTATCAGTCAGTGGCAAAACAATTTGCCAGTGAGGGATTAAACCAGGTTCTAGGGTGCACAAATCTTTCCCCAACAGGTTCTCATATCACAAAACAAGTACAGGTTGTCTTGGTGAAATAACTCCAACCCACCCTCAGCTCAACAATGTTTCATGCAAAAGCACACAAACAAATCAAACATAAGAAGATAATAGCATAACAAAGCAAAAGGGCGGGTACTCAATAATCTTACCGAGACCAGAACACCTGGAGTCAAATCAGCAAGAACACGATGCCAATGATTAAAGAAGCAAATCAAGCTTCTATGTTCTTTTACAAGATGTCCCTATAAACTTTATAAACCCCTGCCACCGTCGCGCAACCAAAGAGGTAATATTGATAAACTGTAGATGGGTTAATCACCAGGCCTGAAGAGCGCTGAAGAATATCATGTTGGTATCCTTTGTTTTTGAATTGACAGATGTCTTTTACGAATAACAGGGAGAAATTAGCATTACCTTTTATATTCTTAATTTTATAAATTAAATATCCATAAAAAGACTCGCTTTGAAATACCTTGTTGCAAAAGTGATTTTAATATGCACCTATATTTTGGAATTAAATCTGGGTATAAGCGATAAAACTTGCAAAAGGTTTTCCTTAATTTGTGATACCGATAACCTTGTTTTAAAAGTTTTTCTGTTATGCATAAATTAGTTCATAGCAATATTTAACATCACAAATAGCTCTTATACATATGATTTAAAAAGCGCTGTGAGATATACGGGGTGTAAGAGATTGCACGACGAACATCGCCGCCCAAAAACCCTTTGTGGCAAGTGTGAGGTTGGTGCACCCTAGAAACTGACCGTTCCAAGGCGGTAACCCCAAGGATACTCTCTTTTCGTTAATTGATTGTTTTGTCATATTTGAAATTGAATTTCTTATATTCTATTTCTTTTCCTCTCTACTTTTTTGCTGCGTGGGGAGGGCCTATGTTTTCAGAGTGTGACGACTCCTGATATGCATATTTTAATTTTAGCCATTTATAACAGGATCTTAAATGTTTAAGGAATTGCATACTACTGCCCACGCTGCCCAGCCCTGCGTTGAGCGCAACTCAAAATTAACACCAATAAACAGTACAATTTTGATCCATCACAAACGATGGTATGCGTATGGCGGTGAACATGGAACCTTCAATGCGGTATTTTCAGTTTAATACCATTCCATGTTCAGTGGAGTATGGTCCCCAGATAAAACAATGGGCGGAACCGAACAGAATAGAATTTTGACAGGGGATCTGAGAATATAAATCCTGCATATCACAGACAACGCCAAAGGCAAAATTTAAAAAGCAAATTTAAAAGGAAGTAAATCCGTGGGGTGTTTGAACAATATCCGAATCTATTTTGGCTAGGATATTGAAACCACCCGTATATAAACTGGCCGAAACTTTTAAACTAAAGCAATTTTAGAACTACTATTGACCTAGTACAAAACTATCGTAACTGATAACAGCACTGATTGAATATACGGGGATATTTTTTACAGCCGCCGGATGGCACAAACAAAGAGTACTTCCAAAGAATCATTTCGGTCAAATGTTATCAACATTAGCTTAGCCGTTTAATTTAAGTCATTTAGGCAACTGTGATGTTGGTGCACTCTAGAACCTGGTTTAAACCCCCAGTGGCAAAATGTTTTGCCACTGACCGTTCCAAGGCGGTAACCCCTCGTGTTCTCACTTTCGCTAATTGTTTGTTGCTACTTTTTTGGCCGTGTGGGGAGGCTGTGTCTGCTAGATGTGGCCATTCCTGATATGCATATTACACTTTTTACTATTTTTTGCTCTGTCATCGATTATGTACAGTGAACTTGAACCATTTCGGTAACTTTCCTAAAGAACTATCTAAGAAACTTTTCTGAAAAAATCATTGGGACTATCTTGGAGTTCTATTTGTCTAAAAGTTGCTTGTGGTGTTTTACTTTTGAAGTTTCTCGTATAAGAAACTTATGCTAAATTTCTTTATTTTTTGTGGCTGTTAGAAAAGGCTATTTATTCCGCACATGGTATTTCCTGTTAAGCATATATCAGCTGTTTTTACATTGTTTAGCTTGGAACATTCGCAGTTATATAATATTAAAGCAGAAATATAATCAATAGTAGATGTCATTTATAAGACTAGATTTCATACAATAAAAACAAAGATTTTTTTTAATTATTTGCAACATTCTTATTTCTTATGTACAACTCTTAACTTACCCATCAAGCAGAACTTCGTCAAACAGAAATGACTCTCTAAAGTCGCTACGTGTTCGCGGCATAATACCAGCGTCGATCACTTTAGTTAGGTCAGCTTCATATGAAGTGACATCAGCTATTGACTTTGATACAATATGAGTCACGTCTGAAAAGAAGTAATCGAGAACACCTGATAGTATGGGTCATTCACCCTTTATGTTCTACAGATGCTAATATGGTATTAGAAATGTGTGGTCGGAACTCCGAGGTAAAGTAAGGGATTTTCTAGAAACATTTGCAACTCGCTTAAACGAAGGTCATAAAAGACAGCATCACGGTTATTTTTTTATTAAATTTATTACAGGCGCATAATGAAAAATCAACAAAAATCTGGTTCACTTCATCACTACCGTTCTTTTTTGTTTTTAACAGAATTTTCGAAGATTTATTCCGCAAAAAAATTACCGTAAATTGTTTGAGCGTTTTTCTATTTAATGTTCTTGATTGTTAGGTATAAGTGTTGCGGATTTAAGGTCCGCTTCTTTATTGTATGACTATTAAGATGGAGGTAGATCAGCGGCAGCATGGTTTCAAAATCAGGAGGCCAATTATCGTAACTGTATCATATGTTCATTGACAGCTACTGGACCTCTGTGCATCACAAGACTGATAAACCAGCACGGAACAATTTTTGTACCATAATGCTTTTTGGTCGCTAGGGGACATTTGTGCATCGCGAGACTGTTAGCCCTGATTGAATATCGACGCTGTTCAAAAGGAACGTGACCCGTCGGTGCATCACGATGGATCACAATGCACTTCAGCAGCTATTTACCCCTTGGTGCATCACGAGGGTGACTAGTCTCAATAATTCGACTCGAAGTACAGACCCATTTTATATGACAATCGTTGATTAGTATGGAAGGTTATTAGTGCTTTGCATAAAAACGAACGCGTTTCTGTTAGTATTGATTCTATTTGGAATAAGCTTTTCAGGTATGTATTTTTCTCAGATTATACATATGATTTAAAAAGCTATGTGAAGCCGTCAAAGTTAGCAACGCGGATTCTTGTCACTAGCATATAGACTTGGAAAAAATCCGCATTGTTTTGAATGGTAAGCGGCTAAAGCGAGAATGGTGACAATCGGTTAATATATAAAAGCCCTTGTTGCGCACAATTAGTTGGGCTAGAGGGTGACTGTCAGTTACGATACATTTAATCGTTTAAAAAATAAATATATCTGAATGAGTTTATGAAAATGCAACTGGCACGGACAAACACACATTTAACGTTTGCAAGAGAAAATAAAAACTTAATTTCTTGTAATACTTAATAGACTTATCAAGACCTGATCAAGTCGCTCTCATATTGATGTTTTAGGTATGTTAACTCTATTTATAAATAAGTAGTAGACATCTGTTAGGGTACTTATTGTGCACCCCTTGTTGTTGTTTCGATACAGCAATGAAAGAGAATTTATGTGATCTCTTTCTACTTAACATCAAGATGACATTATTACAGGCTTTAACAACACCTCTAAGTACCTTGACGAAATAATAAATATAGATAATAACCATTTTCCATCTTGGGTCAACAAAATATATATCCTGATGAACTCAGGCTTATAAAAGCAACAAGAGGGCCATGATGGCCCTGAATCGCTCACCTGAGTATGAAACTCAAGTTATTAACTAGAAACTGAATTTTTTATTTTTAAACAACAGTGACCTTGACCTTGATCACAGACACGTGGGTAGCAATCCCGATTTGTCTCTTGTTATAAGCTACCCATATACCAAGTTTGGAGTCAATATGCCAAAGCAAACTCAAGTTATGAAGTGGAAACTGAATTTCTATTTTTAGCAATAGTGACCTTAACCTTGATCAGAGACACCTGGGTAGCAATCCCAAGCTGCCTCTTGATATAAGCTACTCATACACCAAGTGTGGAGTCAAAAAACCAAAGCAAACTCAAGTAATTAAGTGGAAACTGAATTTCTATTTTTAGCAACAGTGACCTTGACCTTGATCACAGACACGTAGGTAGCTTTCCCAAGTTGCCTCTTAATTTAAGCTATCCATATACCAAGTTTGGAGTCAATAGGCCAAACCAATCTCAAGTAATGTAGTAGAAACTGAATTTCTATTTTTAGTAACAGTGACCTTGACCTTAATCACAGACACCTGGGTAGCAACCCCAAGCTGCCTCTAGATATAAGCTATCCATATACCAAGTTTGGAGTCAATAGGCCAAGCAATCTCAAGTAATTAAGTAAAAACTGCATTTCTATTTTAGCAACAGTGGCCTTGACCTTGATCACAGACACCTGGGTAGCAACCCCAAGCTGCCTTTTGATATAAGCTACCCATACACTAAGTTTGGAGTCAATAGGCCTAAGCAAACTCAAGTAATTGAGCAAAGACTGAATTTCTATTTTTAGCAACAGTGACCTTGACCTTGATCACAGACATCTGGGTAGCAACCCCAAGCTACCTTTCGATATAAGCTACCCATACACCAAGTTTGGAGTCAATAGGCCTAAGCAAACTCAAGTGATTGAGCAAAGACTGAATTTCTATTTTTAGTAACAGTGACCTTGACCTTGATCACAGACACCTGGGTAGCAACCCCAAGCTGCCATTTGATATAAGCTACCCATACAGCAAGTTTGGAGTCAATAACCCTAAGCAAACTCAAGTAATTGAGCAAAGACTGAATTTCTATTTTTAGCAGCAGTGACCTTGACCTTGACCGTGTGGTCATGATTTGAACAACTTTTGTAGACATCAGTGCCAGGATGCTTCAGGACAAATTTGGTTAAAATCCATCAAGTGGTTTCAGAGGAGATGTTGTTTAAAGGAAATTGTTGACGGACAACGGACGACGGACGCCGGACAAAGACGGGTCACAAAAGC